>CM031864.1:31441367-31545713 GCA_018697195.1 Certhia americana | reverse complement strand
ACTAGTACAGAGGTTCCTAAACCAGTACAGAGACCCCAAACCAGTATGGGGACCCCAAACCAGTATAAAGACTCCTAAACCAGTACAGGGCCTGGCTCAGATGTACCCAGGGCTGCCCTCACCATTCCTCCCCCTCCCAGCTCCTTTCCTGGTGTTTTCCACCTGTGCAGTGTGCCGTGCCTCTCTAGGAGCAGCCTTTGTGCACTCTCCATCCCTTTTCTGGGGCACAAGCTGTGCATACCCATTTCTGATGGCAAGGGTGTTGAGAAGCACCACTAGGTGACAATCCTACTCCTCCCGCAGCTTGGGGACACCCTGGCTGGCACCCAGCACCTCAGAATAGTTTGGCCAGCTGGTGAACTCTCTGCTCAGCACTGCTGGCTCCCAGGAAACCTGGGAGCCAGCGAGTGAAATGGCCTGGGACAAAGTCGCAGGGCTTGGGGGATTTCCAAGCAAAGCTGCATCCACTTTGTTCTCTATTTTCATCTGTACCCTGGAGAGCATGTCTGTAATCACCAGGGCCCTCCGATTTTTTTTATCCCACTAGCAAACTGAAAACAAAATTAAAAAAAAAAAATAAAATATTTGACATCCCTGAGGGGAAGGATGTTTTCCAAGCCTCAAGTAAAGGAGCACTTTCAGATCACACAAACCTCCCAAAAATAAATACAAGAATGCACCAAGGATTAGAGGTCAGAGCTGCCTTCCCTGCTTGGGCAAAGTGCCACTGTGCTGTGCGTGTGCCCTGGTCCCACACTGACCGCAGGGACAGCCCCAGCCCCTCAGCACACACAGATAATCCCAGACAGCACCCCAGAGCTCTCCGACAGGTTCCTGCTTTTAACACCCACCCTGTGGGGGACACTTTGTTTCACCAGAGGTGCCCAGTCCCTCCACCTACCTGAGGGTGGGGTTCACTGCCCACCCAGAGCCTGAGCAGCCAGCTTGTGCCCTTTGCCTTAGCAGGGATATTTGCAGGCTTCCCAGCACTCCCTTGTGCAGCAGAGCTGAATTTTGTCTATTTTTGAGTTCATTGCATTCCTTCAGCAGGACTCTCACGGGGAAAAGGAAATGCAAGGATTTAATTTTTTTTTTTTTTTAAAGATGGAAAAAAAAAAAAAAAAAAAAAAAAAAAAAAAAGAAAGGAAGAGAAAAGAATTGAGGGGAAAGCCAGCCCATGGTAGTAGGATCCTGCTGGGATTGCTGAGCCTGGCTGGTGCACGTTTTGGGGCCAGGTAGGTGTTGGGGGGCAAAATGAGCCTGTGCAGGCCATCAGGGAAGCTCCCTGCTGCAGGGGATTGCCACAGGCTGGCAGAGAGGCTGGCATGTTAATCTCGTTAATTAATGATGGCAAGTAAGAGTTGCAAGGGGAGATGGATTCGTGCCAGGGGCGTCGCTGGCAGCTCTGCGGGGCCCCGGTGGAGCGCTGGGCACCCCGCACCTCAGCACCAGCGCTGCTGCACGGGGCAAACCTGGCAAATTTTGGCTGTGAGGGCCCGGCTGCGGGTCAGGGGGGGAGCCGGCAGAGCGACACTGCTCTGATTGTCACCGCAGCCTTGTCCCCAGAGCATCCGCGGGGTCAGGTCTCCATGGAAACCGCCCCAAAACACCAACACGCCGAGCGCCTTCCCCGGCCCGGAGCTGCGCTGCCGTGCCTGGGAAAAGGCTGCGTGCCGCTGGGATTGCTGCCAGCAGGGAAAAACCGCTGCTGCGAGCCGGGAATGCCGCAGGCTGCCTGCTGCCCTTCCCAGCTGTGCCCGGGCAGGGGCTGCATGAACCCCTTCTGCTGCGTGCCAGTGGAGCAGCTCCGGAATGGGGCTGGGTATCACACACCAGCTCCCTGTTTCCCCGGCACTCGGGGCCCAGTGGGATGGGTGCCTGGGTCCCCAGAGGGGGCAGAGCCAGCAGGCAGCACATCGGGGTTCTTGCCTGGACGTGACAGAAAGGACGAGCCCGAGCTGCAGTTCCCAGAACCGCTGTTTGGCTTGGCAGCCCCGAGCTCCGTGCCTGGCTCTCCAGACCAGGGGGAACAGCTGGATGCCTCAGAGCAGGCCTGGCAGCAGGGCTGGGATCTGGCTGGGGACAGGGCAGCCCCCAGGGGCTGGCATTCCTGCCCTGCTGCTGCCAGGCTGTGTTTTCCCAATAGCAGCCCCTCTCAGGCTCTGTGCCTGCTCCCCAAGGCTGGGGGAACAATGGCATCTGCTCTTCAGCTTCTCTCTGCTCATTTCCCACTCCCCAAAGCTGGGAAGGAGCCATCCCACCCCACCCCACCCCATCCCATCTTGGGGGCCAGCACAGCTCCCTACAAGCCTGCTGTACTCCTGGGAGGAGCTCGGGCTCAGCTGGAGCTGTGGGGACAGGAGCACAGCAGCAGGGTCCCACCTTGGCACGGCACCCCAGGGATGCTGTGTGGCGTGCACAGCTTCCCCTACCTCCACCCGCAGCTGAGGGGCGCAGCACATCTCTCAAAACCTTTATTGTCAGCAAATAACCAAAAGTCAGCCCTACAGCAGCACGGGGAGCCTGAGGAGAGCAGGGTGGGGGCACCTGGGGCTCGCTGCCCTGGTGGGTGCCCTGCCCCAGCCCCGTCCCTGTCCTCCTGGGCAGCAGCAGGGCTGGGCGTGCACGGGGGAGATGGCTGAGATGGGGGGCACGTGTCATTCTCCAAAGCAAAGAGCACATTTACAACTGCTTATAAATAAACAACAATAACGAGAAACCTCCAGCTCTGGGGAGCAGGGGGAGGCCCTGCTGCCCAGGCTGCCAGCCCAATGCGCTCTGTCCTCCAAAGGTGAGGAGAGGAGGGCTCCTTCCAGCAGATGTGCCCTGGCACAGATCCTCCAGGGGGATCGGGCTGGAGGCACCAACCTAAAACAGCCCACAGAGCAGGCAGGGGCACCTGCCTGGGTGCACCTACAGGGTTTCAAGGATTGGGGATGTAGGGAGGTGCCAGACCTAACAGTGGACAGGGCCAGCTGTGGGACCCAGGGACAGTGAGGCAGGGCATGGGAAGGGCCAGGAGAAGGGCAATGCTGCCACACATCACCTGGTGAGGAAGAGGGCTGGGCACCCTCACCCCAACCCCAGGCACTGAGGGCCAGCCTGGAGCACCCTCCCATGATGGGACTTCTGCCACCACCTTGCCCATGCTCAGCCCTTTGGTCACCCACCCTCACCTGCACACAGGGACATCCCCACACCTGCCCTGCTGCCTCCCACGCTCGGGGTGGGGGCTGGTGGGAGGACTGGGGAGGGCAGAGCGCATTGGGAACCACCAGAGATACCTTTGCCTTTAAACACTGAAGCTTATATTAGAGACTATGATAATAACCCAGGGGCAGGGCTGTCCTGCCCAGAGTGGAGACAGCAGGGAGGGTACAGCTCCGTGGCCAGCCTGGTGAGGGTCTGCTCGAGCTGGGAGCAGGAGGTTAGTACAGGAGGGGCACAGAGCGAGCAGGGACGCTGCCTAGGGCTGGTTCTTCGCCTCAGGGTCTTTGTCATAGATGTAGCTGCCCACAGCGCCAGTGTTGACACCTGCAGGGGGCAAGAAACAGGAGGGTGAGGGCACAGGCAGAAAGCTCCGGGGACCTGTCCCACTCTGAGAGTGTCAGCCCACACCCTGGGTCAGGTGCCCACCCCATGTGCCCCCCAGCACTCACCCTTGGGCCCAAAGAGGATCCCATAGCAGGGCTTGTGGCAGTACGGCTGTCCATCGTGCTGTGTGGGGCAGAGAGAGAAACCTGTTGTAATGGGCTACAGCGCAAAATGTCACCAAAACTCTGTAATCTGTCACCATCTGTTGGAACTGGGGTGTGGGATGTGAGTGTAATTGTCTGTCCATGGCCAACTGTCAATAAACCAGCTGGGGCAGTTTTCTGATCTCCTCACAACCCAGCCTCCCTCCAGGGACAGATCTTCTGCTCATGGGCCACTGAGTGTCACTGAGAAAATTCCATCAGCACATTGGGAAATGTTCCAGCCAGGGGCAGGAGCCAAGCATTCCTACCTGGATAAAAATCTGTGAGTTGGAACACCAAGCAGCCTTTCCACTGCATTCTCAGAGGAACACCAGGCCCAGCTCTCACCACTGGACCTTCAGGGAAAAACTCCCCTTTTCTCCAGGAGCATCACTTCACCAGAGCCACATCTACCACTGGGACTGCAGCCACCATGGGATGGCACTGCCAGCAACCCCTGACACACAGGGGACAGCTGGGATCCTGACTCTGTCAGTGGGTTTGGTTGTTCATTTGTTTGTCTTACTGCATGTGTTTTGGTTTTATTGTTTATTTTAGTTCCCCTAATAAAGAACTGTTATTCCTGTCCCCATATCTGTGCCTGAGAGCCCCTTAATTCCAAAGTTATAATAATTGGGAAGGAGGGGGTTTGCAGTCTCCATTCCAAGGGAGGCTCCTGCCTTCCTCAGCACACACCTGGAGTTCAAACCACGACACTTGTCACCAGGGCTGGGGGCCAGGGGAAATCCTGTCCCCAAGACCTCCCTTGCTCTCACCCTGCAGGCGCCCCAAGAGCCCCAGCACTGGCCAGGCTGAGGGGCTGCTCCTCTCAGCCTTGCAATGCTGCAGGGGCAGTGGGTGCCATCAGGACAGCCCAGCACATCTCAGCCGTGCCCTGCTGGCATCCCCAGGTGTGCAGGCCAGGTTTCTGAGGCCGGCACAGCCTTACCTCAGCGTGGCCCCCCGGGGTCAGCGTCTTGCTGCAGCGCTCACAGCGTAGGCAGGGACGGTGCCAGTCCTTGCCCAGCGAAGTCACCTTCTCAGCTGGAGTGGGACAAGGAGGGACGGTCACACCAGCCCCCTGCAACACGCTGAGGGGGAGCATTCCCCATGGGGAGACCACAAACACCCAGGAGACCCCTCAGGATCTCCAGCCTCCCACATCCTTCCCACCGCCCTGGTGCCTGGCAGGTGACACATGATGGCTGAGGACAGCTATTACCACGTGAGAGGTGACAGTAGGGGACACAACCCAAATAAAGCCCTGCAGGGATGTGCCTGAGGGTCCTTCAGGGGATGGGTCTTCTTGGATATACTCTGAGAGGACCCATCCCTGAAGGACTCTCAGGCACATCCCTCTGTACCCACAACCCCCTCTCTGATCCACAGCCTCTCGAATGCCCCAGGGTTCTTGCACATAGCCCAGCCCCGTGGGGCCATGCCACCCTGTGGGGCCATGACATGCTATGGGGCCATGCCACCCCATGGGGGCATCCTACCCTGTGGGGCCATCCCACCCCATGGGGCTGTGTCACCTTGTGGGGACATCCCATCCTGTGGGGCCATCCCACCCTGTAGGGCCATGCCACTCAGTGGGGCTATGACACTCTGTGGGGCCATCCCACCCCATGGGGCCATCCCACCCCATGGGGCCATCCCATCCTGTGGGGCCATCCCACCCCGTATGGCCATCCCACCCCGTATGGCCATCCCACCCCATATAGCCATCCCACCCCATATAGCCATCCCACCCCCAGACAAGCACGCACTGCCCTCTCACCACCTTACCAAAGTAGACCTTCTTGCCACAGCGTGGGCACGTGTTGGGCTCCCCGGTGAAGGTGGTGACACTGGAGGCTGGAAGAGAAGAGGACACGTGCCTGGGAAGTGGGGGGACATCTCAGCCAGGACACGCTGGGGTGGGGTGCACACAAACCCTGCAGCCCACACCGTCACCACACACGGTGGCTCTGCAGGGGCTGCCTGGCATGGCAAAGGGCCAGGCTGCCCACCCTGCCCTGCCCCTCACCTTTGCTGGGTCCCTTGGGGGGTGCAGCATTCACCTTCCTCTCCTCCACCTTCACTGGGTGTTCGATGGGTCCAGGGGCAGTCTGCCCTTCGATCTGCGGCTTGTCGTAGATGTAGGACCCAGCCCCACCGATGTTCACCCCTGCACGGGGACACAGAGAGATGACCTGGGAGCCCCTGGGGTCTCCATCGTCCCCCCAGACCCCTGCCCCAGCCCCGCTGAGCCAGGGGCCACTGCTGCATTTCAGCCCTGCCTGGGTTCCTCCTCCCTCAGGCTTTCTCCAGCCACATCTGGGATGGGAGACTAACTCCACCTTCTGTCTGAATGGGAATTTGTTTTTTAAATTTAAAAAAAAAAAAAAAAAAAAAAAAAGGGCCAGCTGTCAGAATAGATTCCTCCCTCCCTCCCTCCCTCTTCCTTCCTTCCAGCAGCTCTTCTCTCCCTCTGCACAAGCAGACAGCAGGGCTGGGACTGCAATTTGCTGCCTTGATGCTCAGCCCATGCTAGCCTGGCTTCTGGCAAGCTGCTGAGGGGACCTGGCCCCTCCTGCCCCATAGGCAGGGAGACAACCACATACCTTTGGGGCCGAAGAGCGTGGCGTAACAGGGCTTGTGGCAGAAGGGCTTCCCATCGTGCTGGGGAGAGAGGGCAGAGTTACAATGCTGAGTGGCACACAGCTCCCTCAGCAGCACCTTCATCCTCTGGTGTTCAGAGACCACCATGGCCGTGCCCACACCCTGAAATGTGCCCAGCTGTGGGTCTGTGACCCGATCTGAGGGGTTTCTCCTGCATCCAGTGCCCATTCTTCCATGCATGGGGCATGCCCTGGGGTTGGAGCACCAGCAGCTACGAGCACCTCCTTTCCCCGTGTGGGGCGAGGCGTGGCCTCACCCCTCAGCATCCTGTGCACAGCCAGGCCACTCTGGGTGCTCAGAGCACCGTGGGAGCCCTGAGCTTCGCCCTGGCCCGGGATCAGAGCCCCGCTGCTATCGACCCTGCTATCGTCTGGGACCCTTATCACAGGAAGGCAGGAGGCAGGCGATAAGCCCCGGAGCTCCCCACAGCTGCTTCTCAAGGGCCAGCTGGAACCCAGTCCAGGGGAGAAGAACGACTGTTTGTGGCTGGAGCAGGGGGCCAGCAGGGCTGGGAAAGCCGTGCTCAGGCAGGATCCCACCACAGCCCTGCCCCTGCCCTCCATCCCCCTGCTGCCAGGCAGAGGTGCCCAGCAGAGAGCCAGGACAGTGGGAGGGAAGGCCAGCAGAGTCAGAAGGCTGTGGGCTGGCCAGAGGCAGATGCAAAACATTGCAAGGCATAAATCTGAGCGTGCTCACAGCGTTACCATGCCAGAGGGGAGGGTAAACATTTAACTGGTCTCCCCGCGACACCTTTCCAACCTAACCTCCTCAAAAGGAGGGAGAAAAAGCAGGGAAGGGCCGAATCTGCTGTCGGCACAGTCAGTGGGGCTTGGCTGCCATCCCCTATGGGAACAGAACCCAACCTTATATGGAGAAGCAGCAAATCTTCTGGGCTTAACCTCGCTGGCAGGACAGGCCCTGCTGGCCCACGGGCTGGGGGCCACCAGCACGGCTGTCCCTGCTGCTCCCTGCCTGCTAGAGCCAAGCTAAGGAGCTGGTGACACTGTGGAATGACAGGTGCCATGCAGACCCAGGGCACATGGTGACACGCAGGGACACTGCACGGCAAAAATGCCATCACTCCTAAGCCTGAGCAGCTGCAACCACCAGCATGGCACCCTCGCACTCCCAGGTGCTGGGTGGTGGCAGTGGCATCACGCTCCAGGGCACAGAGAGCACGGTGGGAACCCAGGCATTCCCCATTCCTGGTGGCATTAACCACAGGGCAGTGCAGGCTCGCAGCACAGACACCTCCCCAAAGCCTCTGTGATGCCCAAACAAGCCTGCCCAGTGCATGGAGCTTCCTGGGGCATTCCAAGCCCCACCGCAGAGAGCAGGGACACCACACGTGGTGCCAGCACGACTCTGTGGCTCGCCCAGGGCCGTGCACAAGCTCACCCTGAGTTGCAGCAGCAGCAGCAGCGTTGGAAGCCACAGTGCCTTCTCCTGGGCTTGCATGCTGCAGGGACAGCGCCTCCACATGGCATCAGACATCTGCGCCAGCCCTGTTCGTAGGATTCCTGTCCCACTGGGCCAGCAGGGCTCCCACCCTGCCCGCCCCAGCAGCTCTTACCTCAGCGTGCCCACCCGGGGTCAGGGTCTTGTTGCAGCGCTCACACTTCAGGCAGAACTTGTGCCAGTCCTTGCCCAGGGAGGACACCTTCTCGGCTGCAGGGGACACGAGAGAGGGGTCAGCCAGTGCCCAGCACCCGCTGGAGCCCCTTGGGAAGCCGGGATGTGGAGGGGGGCTGCACCCGAGGGGGGCGGCGCTCGCCCACGAGGGGCTGCTCACGCTTCACACACCAGCCACGCTGCAGCAAACAGGAGCCACTCTGCTGCAGCCCCCAGAGAGCCCTGTGGGACACAAACCCCCCGGTCTCTGACCCCTCACAGCACTGAACCAGTTTAACCTATTAACCCCATCCCAGCTGGAAGCAGGACAGCACCCAGCTGCCATCCCACGGCCGCGCTTTCCCACGCGCCACTCCAGCAACGGGAGCCTTCCCTTTCCTGCTCCCCGGGTCTATTTTTACCCGCCACGTTACCCGGGATGACTTCACTCCCATTCAAATATTTGGCGTTTCCATGCCCACCCCGCCCGTGCAGCCACACTCCCCCCACGCACAGCCAGCCTTTCCCCGGCAGCTCAGCCGCAGCTCCAGAGATGCTCCCAGGAGGAGGGGAGGACACACAGCCCCCACCGTCACCCAGGGTGGACATTCAGCCCTGGAAAACAGCTGTCCCCTCACCCGGGGACAGGCAGGACGTGTGGGTGGATGCACAGCCAGGAACTGCAGAGCAGCTCGCTGCCAGCACTGAAGACAGCGTCAAAGCATCAGCGGGCAAATTCAGGGAAGGCAAACGCTTTGAGACTGGTTGTGTGAACACAAGCACAGCCCTTCCGTCTGGCCCTGGGCTGTAGGGCTCCAGGAGCACCCAGGGAGGCTGCACGGGCTGCCAGTGCCCCCCTTGCATTCCCAGCCTAGCACCATCCCTTCTGCCTCCCAGCTCCTGGGCGGTCAGGGGCTGCCTTGTGCCCCCCACGGGTTGCTGCTGGCCCTCCCTCTGCCCTGCACATGTGCAGAGACAGCTGGAGAGCAGCGTGAGCCTGTTAAAGCCACCGTAAAACTAAATCAGGAGAGACAAATAAAATATTTAACGAGCAAATGAAAGCGCAACCGGAGCCGGCCCCACTCCGTGGGAAGAACTCCTCCACCATGTCGGGTTCCCCCCTGGGGACCTCAGCAAATGTCACCTGTTTGCATCCAGTCAAGATGGGGGCCAAGAGCTCCCCAAAGGGCAGGTCCCGCCTTCTAGAGCCACCCTCCTCCAAGGCAAACAGCTGCATCCGGGCCGTGCCACAAGGCCAAGATAAGCCCAAACAATGGCATCACCACACAAAAATTCCATCCCAGTGCAAAGCAGGAAGGCTGGCGGCAGGACGGGCAGTGTGATGGGGCAGAGCCAGCCCACCAGGGTGCACAGGAGACTCCTGAGAGGACCCCCAAGCAAGCACGTGGAATATGCATTTCAGGGACTCACATCAGGTGGAGGAAACCCCAAATCCACCCCCTGCTGATGACACGCAGGCTGTTGAACCAAACCCAGGCAGGAGCAGACAGCAGGGCGAAGGGATGCCCCGGCAGAGCCTGGGGTCTGGCCTGCCTGCCCGAAGCTGCCAGGGGAATCACTGCTGGCTCCAAGCTCAGGGAATCAGGAGGGCTCACATCTCCCCAGCCCCTCACAGAAGGCAGCGCCGGAGGAAGGGGCCAGGGTCAGAGCTGAGCTCCTTTTCCTCTGCAGCCCTGTGGAAGCAGAGAACCAGCCGCGGGGTGAGCAGCCCCCAGGGACTCCCCAGACTCAAGGGGATGAAGAAGTCCCAGCAGCCCGCTGCCCTGGGACCATGGCAGGAGCCCTGCATGCTCCCAGGCCTCCCGGCAGGAACGGGTTCCTCCCCGGGGTGAGGAGGAGCGTGATGGGCTGAAAGCCGAGCCGGGGGCTCGGGGCCAAAGAGCCACTCGGCTTTGTCACAGCGGCTTTGTCACACACAGCCGGGCCAGGCTGTGCTCCCCCCTGCCCCGACCCAGCGCCGGCACGGCCGCGGGTACAAAACAAGGAGGAGGCTCCCGGCGGATGTTTTCCAGATAGCAATTACAGCCGGCCACAGCTCCCACCAGCTCCCTGCTGCTCCCGCCATGCCAAACGCTCCCCCGATCACCCCCCCGCCCCGTAACATTTCAGCAGATGGAAATCCTTGCTCCTCCCTGAGAGATGCAACCCCCTGCCAATGCATGCCTGGGCCACGCAGGGCAGGAGGGATCTCGCTGGCACGCACAGCCTGTGGCAGGGGATGGGGCAGGAGGAGCGCAGGGACAGCCCGGGAGCCACGGGGGATCCCATCCTCCAGATGGAAATGCCGCCCACGGGCTGCTCCGGCATCCTCTGGCCGCAAACAAGGATTCCCGGGGGATGCAGCCGGGACCGGCGCAGCCGGGATGGCTTTGCAGAAGGCATTGTTTGTGCACCGAGCAGAGGAAGCAGCTTGGAGCCGCCCCAGCCCATTTCCAGGGCAGCAGCCTGCGGCCACACCATCCCATAAATCACTGCGGAGGGAAAGGACCAGCGCCCAGATTTCCTGTCACTCGGCCACAGCTGCTCCGCTATTGCATCAGCTCCAGAGGAAAAGGCTCTGGACACATCCCCCTGCTGCTGGGGGAGCCCCGGGACCCACCCCAGCAATCCCGGAGCTCACCCCAGCAATCCCGGAGCTCACCCCAGCAATCCCAGGGCTCACCCCAGCATCCCCGGAGCTCACCCCAGCATTCCCGGAGCTCACCCCAGCAATCCCGGAGCTCACCCCAGCAATCCCAGGGCTCACCCCAGCATCCCCGGAGCTCACCCCAGCATCCCCGGAGCTCACCCCAGCAATCCCGGGGCTCACCCCAGCACCCCCGGGACTCACCCCAGCAATCCCTGGGCTCACCCCAACATCCCCGGGGCTCCCCCCAGTCTCGGCCCTGCAGGAGCATCCCGGGGCTGGGCAGTGCGGGGCCGTGCCCGGCTCCGAGCAGGGAGCAGGGGTTGGCACAGTGCAAGGGGTGTCGCTGCAGCCAGCCCCGGCCACCGAAGGCCGTAGTGTGGCATCACACCGAGTGCACGCACATCCTGCTCTGCCCCTGAATCCCCCTTCAACACACTCAGCCCCCGCAGCCAGCCGGATTTAACCCAGCTGTGCAGCGCCCCGGGAAGGGCAGGGTTAAGGGTGCGTGAGTGCAGGAATTTGGCCGCCTCTACCACGGGGTGCCCATGGATAATAAACCTTCTCCCCCGGGGAAACACCCCAGAGGAGAGCTGGAGGCACAGCCGGGCTCAGTCCGCCGCAGGACGAAGCTGTGGGGCGGATTTGCTCTGTGCGGGGGATACAGCCCACTCTGCCGAGGGACACCGGGGCCAGGAGCAGGCAGGGGGGGCCGGCAGCCCAGGGGGCTGTCGAGACAGACTGATCCCATGGCTCCAGAGCAGCCCCGCCCCAGAGACACCGCGCTCAGCCCTTAATCACCCGCCGTGCCCAGACAAAGCAGCTGGCACAGGCCAGAGGTGGGCGCATCTTCTCAGGATGGGAAGAGAGCATCCCTCCTCCCAGTTTCTGTGCCGCCAGCCGCACCGAGCCAGCCCCAGGCGCTCGCACAGGTATTTCCACAGCCTGACGTCAGTGCTGCTCCCAGGAGGAGGCTTATTCAGCAAAAGGAACCGTAGCTGCAGCTGCATCTCTGCAAAGGGCTGGGCTGTGTCCCCACAGCCCTGGGGGGGACACGGGGAAGGGCTGACAAAGCTCAGTCGGGCAGTAAGGATGCCAAATCCCCACAGGGATCCAGCGACAGGCATCCCTGGCAGGAGGGATGCTGTCAGACTGACTGTAGAGGCTCCTCAAAGCAGCTGCAGACACAAAGGAATGAAGAGAGAAAAGTGCAAGGAAAGGAGCCTGGTAAACGGCTGGGAGCAAAACCAAGAGCCAGCAACCTCATCCCTTCCCCAGTTCCTCACAAAGCGGCCAGAAGATAGAAAAGGTGGAAGGGCAGGTTGAGGCATTCCTGCCCTTGCCATGCCGGGCCATATCCCAGCCTGTGACCTGCCCGTGCCCCTCAGCCCAGCCCTGCCCAGGACAGCTCCTCTCCCCCAGCCCACAGCCGGTGCTGACGGTTACACCGCACCCTGATTTGTGGCCAAACGTGTATATTTAGCCTCCCTGCAGCAAGGCAAGGCAGCCCTCCAGCTTGCTGGGCTCCCTCCAAGAGTGCAGCACAGCCAGCTCAATATGGGGGAACAGGGAATAACCCGGGGGGCTCTGCTCCGACTGCCAGCCACGGGGACAACCGAGGTCTTCCCTGGCAGCTGAACCCACTCGGGTGCAGGAGAAGGTTGGTTGATTTCCAGCCACAGCCCTGACACACAGCACTGCTCCCATCCTCCCTGCTGCTCCAGGCCTCTCCTCTGACACGGCCTCCCGACTGCAGCACTTCCCTGGCCAGCAGCCTCCAACCTCCCGCTCTGGTTTGCAGGGCCAGGGCAGCCTCCAGCAAGCCCCTCGCCGTTTTCCACAGGGCTCCAGCAAGCAGCGTCTGAATGGGCTGCATTTGAGGTTGGGCAGCTTGGCTGTCTGTGCTGGGAGAGGACCAGCGGTGTTTCCAGCCCAGGGAATTCCGGAGCAGCCCAGCATGTGAGGCATGGCAGGCAGGACCCTGGCAGGTGCAGGGCATGCAGCCCACGCTGCCGATTTTTCAGCACCAGCAAAACCAGAGGCCCACCTGCAGCCAGGGCAGTGTGGCCAGTGAGAGCCGGGCACAGGCAGGCACAAACACAAACCAGTCCCTGGGCAGCTGCTGGTTCAGAGCACACTGTTCCTTCCTCCTGCACGCTGTTCCTTCCCTCTGCACACTGAGATGTCAGCTCTGGCAGGCAGTGCCGGGAGAGTAAGACAGTTTCCTGGCCCGTTTCAGCAGGAGCAGGATTCTGGGGCACACTGGAGCAGCTGAGCTTGCCAAAGTGCCCCTCCTGCCCCATGGCTCTTCACCTCCCCACCCCGCTGGCCCCCCACAGCTCCAAGCACGGTTCAGCCCTGAGGATGCTCAGGGTCTCTCCTGGGGCCACAGCACTGGTGTTCCCAGCAGCAAGTGCACAGCAGGATGGTGGGACAGCTCTCCCCATCCTCATGCCAGGACCTATCTCCCACCATCACCTCCCTGGTAGCTTCAGGGCCCTTGGCAGGAGCAATGGGCACCATCACTCCACCATAACAGAGCTGTGGCACCACAGCTCATGCTCCAGGCTCCGCATTTGATTGCAACACTGCGGTGACAGATTTTCCATTACTCCTTGCTTGGGCGTTCCTGCTCCGTCTTTCCTTGCCTTTCCTCTCCAGGGCCATCACCTCACCTCTCCCCATCCCTGTGCTCCTGCCAGGCACCAGGAGGGAGGATGGGAACACCAGGATCTCCATCTGCCTAGGAGCTGGGACACGGGTGCAGGGCTCTATAACCCAGAGAGCAAACTGAGTCACGCAGGAGCAGCCCTGGCTTTGCAGAGAGCTGCCTGCCAGCTCCAAGAGCCCCTCCAGCACCCAGGGCCCCAGGAGCAGCACCACACCGTCAGGAGCCCCAGCAAAGCCCAGGACACAAGAGCAGGGGGACCCAGCCCTCACACCACCCTGTTCCACACTCCCACAGACCATTCTCTGTAACCCGTGCTTTTTTCCTGAGGGAAAAGCTAATGCTAATCAGCCTGTTCTTCAGCTTCCCACAGAGGCATCCCTCCCATCGGCGGGGCTCTGCGCGGGGAGCAGGGAAGTGGAGCATCTTTAGTTACCATTCTGCAAGGTCCACACGCACTCCCAGACCTGGCAGGAGGCAGTTCCCAAGGAGCCCAGCCCGCTCCGTGCTGGAGGGCCGGGGCCGTGCTCACAGGGCTGTGCCGACACTGCACCGAGCGCCGCTACCTTTGTTAGGGACGGCTGTAATGGAAATCAAGCCCTCCTGCCCCTCCTGCCCCACCGTCTCCCTGCCTGGAGCCAAGGACAGCAGTTACTTATTAATTGCAGAGTGGCTTCTGCAGCTTGAATTTCGCTGGGCTGAGCTGGCGGTGCTGTGCTCTGCAGCGAGAGCACCCCACACCTGTCTGCACCCCATACCGGGATGCACCCCACACTGGGCTAAACCCCACACCTGACCCCGGGGTCAGGCAGCTGCTGCAGCACGCTGGGCTTGGGCCCTGCTCACTTCCCAGCTGGATGTCCTCAGTGCCCCTCTGTAATTCCACCGGGAAACCAACCCTGGGGAGCAGCTTTAAGCATGGGGAGGGGGATTGGGGGGCTACTGAGTGCCTCCCACCTGCTTTCATGACGCCCCTTCCCAAAGAAAAAGCCTCCCACCAGCGCTCCCACTCGCCAGCAGAGCTCCCCAAGAGCCGGACCCCGCCGCACGTGTGCTGGCTGCATCCCTGGGGCTTGTGCCTGCCTCGTGCTCGGGATGGGAAAACAGGAAACCCCCTGCTGCCGCAATCCCCCGCTGTTCTGGGAAGAAAGGACGGGAGGCGGAAAGGCTTGGCCAGGGCTCCCGGTGACCCTGCAAAACTCATTTAAGGCTTAGCGGTGCCAAAGGGAGCTGGGGGAGATGTGTGGCTGCTTGGCTGCAGGAGACTCCGGTCTCTGCGGAGCTGCCTGCCAGAAGCGATAACCTAAAGCCAGCCCCGAGCCCAGCCCGCTGCCACCTGCCAGCGCGGGGTGGGAGCTGGCCCAGCACCCTCCAGTTAAACATTCACTTCACCCAGCCAACCTCCCAAAGCAGGAAAGTTAGCCCCAACCGTTTCTGGAAACAATGTCACAGACCTCAACCTCCTCTCAAAAAAAAAAAAAAAAAAAATTAGAAAAAAAGCCAAAAACCTATTTTTACATTTCCCTGTGCTTTTTAAAGGAAAAAGGCTCATTCTGTAGCTCAGGAAACGCCCACATCCTCCTGACTGCGCAGGGAGGAGCCCACTGGATTTTTCCAGGGAGCATGAAGCAACAGGCATGCTGAAAATGAGTTTTCCATCGGTACCCAGGAGCCGGCGGAGTTTCTCACCCCTGACCCGCGGCTGCAATCCCAGGCATTCGGGCAGCCCGAGCTGCCAGCGCTCATTCAGCACGGGCAGCGAGGCTCCCGAACAAGCGGCCCTTTATGAATCACCTCCCCACTAAGCTGCGGGCCGGCCCAGGAACCCAGGAGCGACACCAAAGCTCGGGAGCCGAGCTCCCATCGCCTTCCCACCGAACCACGCGGCGCTCCGGGAGGAAATCCCGGCATCCGCAGGCCGGAATGACGGCTCAGAAGTTACATGGAGCTTTCACGCTTTGAACGCACCGACCCAGGTTTATCCTTCCAGAGCCTGGGCAGCTCCTTAAGGGAGAGCTCAAGGCATCCACAGGGACATGTTCCAGCCTATCTCACTCTAAGCACGGAGAAGTTTTTTGGCTTGCTGCCGTTTCAGCTCACGCCGTCCCCAAGTCTCTGCCAGGGGCAGCAGGGGCAGCATTCCCTGGGGAAGGTGTGGGATGGGGGCTGGCGCTGCCCCGCTGCCTCCTCCCTGCTTGTAGGGCAGGGACACCGTGCAGCAGGGACAGGGACCACTGCACCTACAGAAACCCTCCGGGGAGAGATCAGCTGGGACGGGGGGTACAGCCCTGTCCCCCCCAGGTCACCCACAAGTCCCCCAGGAGGTGGGGAGAGGAAAAGAGCACGGGCACTGCTGGGGACCGATGCTTGCCCTCCTGGCACAGCCTGGCATCCTGCAGCAGGGCAGGGGTCCCTGAGCCCAGCCCCGACCCCCCCACGCAGGGCGGGCTCCAGGAGCAACTCTGCCTCCCGGGTCAGTGCCCGGCTGGCCGGGCAGGCATTATTTTCTGCTTAAAAAGGAAAAGATTCACACAAAGAAAGACATCCAAGGGGCCAAGCCCTTCCCACCCACACACAAATAGGTTTATTTAAAGGAGGAAGACAGCAAATTCCTATTTCCCTGTGTTTACTTGGAGATGGCCGGAAAAGAATGAAAGCACCAATGTCTCCAATGCTCAAACATCATCAGGACCCTTTGGTATTTCTCCACCAAACAAACGCACTGAGGCAACAGGGGCTGGACCCTGGAGCGGCGGGGGGGAGATGGGCAGGGAGGGCTGCAGATGCCAGCAGGTCCCCCGGAGCAGGTCTCTGGAGCCAGAGCTCTGGATCCATCCCCAGAGCCATCGTGAGCTCCCGGTGCAGGCCCAAGGGTGCTCACCCAGGGGTCGGGTCACTGCCGGCCAGGCTCCGGGTTGGGGCAGCTCCTCGGAGGGCACCAAGGCCGAGGATCAGTCGCTGCTCCCATCCCGCTGTGGGCCGGCCGGCGGCGCTCAGCCCCGCTTCCCAGAGATCCTGACCAGCCACAACCCCAGGCAGGGCCCTCCCCGCTGCCCTAACTCAGCCTAGGCGTGCTGAGATGGATCGCCGAGCCCGGGAGCCGCCTTTGAAAGAGTCCCGTAGTGCCCCAACCCCTTCATTAGCTCGCCCGGCTGGGAGCAGCCCGCTGGGGCTGGCTGCGAGGCGAGACAGGGAGGGGTGGATGGCACACCTGGGGCCAGGTTTGCAGGGAATCAAAGAAACCGGCTGGGAGAAGGTTCTCTTTGCACCTGCCACTGCCAACTTCCCCGCCCCAAGACAGCCTCCGAATCACGGGAGCCCTCATCCCAGTACCGGGATGGGCTGGGTTCCCCTGACCTGGGGACAGCAGCCACCCCAATCTCAGCACCCCAGGTGCGGGCACACACTCCAGCCAGGGCTGCTCCCCGCCTGCTTCCCCTCCTCAACCCAGCCAGCCCGGGCTCACCCACACCCTCCGAGTCCCCTGCCCCAGGGCCAGCCGGCAGCAGCCCCCGGCACGGCCCGGGGATGCGGGGCAGAGCGGAGGGGCCGCGGGGGAGAAGGAGCTGCTGCCGGGCAGTTCTCCGGGTGAGCCCCGCGGGGAGCAGCGGCGGAACGGGCAGCGGGGGATCCATCCCGGTGGGCGAGAAGGGCAGGCGGGGATGCACCGGGGCTCAGGGAAGGGGAAGGCAGGGATGAGCGCCGGCTCTGGGCTAGGGGAGCGCTTTGAGGTGCCGGGGATGCGTCTCGGCGCGGGGAAGGGGATGCGGGGCCGGGCCCCGGGGATGCGCTCACCGAAGTACACTGTCTTGTCGCACTTGGGGCACTTGGATGCCATGGCGGGAGAGCGGAGCCGAGCCGAGCCGTGCCGTGCCGAGCCGTGCTGTGATGTGCCGCGCCGTGCGCCCCGCTCCGCCCGGCCCCCGCCCACCGCCGCCCGGGGGGAGCCGGGGCGGGGCTGCCCGCCGAGCGGCGGCCGGGCTCGGCCCGGCTCGGTCCGGCTCGGCTCCAGCCCAGCGCAGCAGGTGCCCGGTGCCGGCGGCGGAGAGAACACCCCGTGCCCTGGCTCCCATCCCCAAAGGCCAAAGTCGGGACACCAGTGCTCCCGCCTTGCCTTCCCTGGGAAAAACCCTCCATAATAAACAGGTTGCTAATTGAGCGACGCGACTCCAGGGTTTTTACCGGCCCAAAGGCACCGGTCCGGAGCCTCCCCGGCTGAGTCCGGCCAGCAGCCGCCCCCGGGGACCTGAGCGGGGGGTGGCGGTCCCGGCCGGTCGCCGCAGAAGGGCTCGGGCACGTCGCATCCCCCGCGGGAGCGCGCAGCCCGTCCCCGCCCCAGCCCCGCTCGCTGCCCGGCCCCGGCATCCCCCGGCTCCCGGCGCCATTCCGCTCCGTTGCCATGGAAACTCCCATCTCAGAAACCCCTCCGGCTGCGAAGGGATGCTCAGGGAGCCGTGAAGCCGCGGCGAGGATACTCGAGGAGCCACGATGAGCCCTGGCGAGGCGGGGGAGCCCCTCCGTGCCCGGGCTGTGGTGGGCGCAGGGCACCCAGGGCTGGTGCTGGGGCGCTGCCGTGTTGGTAAACAGCGCATCTGCCGCTCCGCCAGCGCAGCCCTGCATTATTTATTTATCAGCCGGCAGCCTGGCTCTGCTCCGCCGCCATTGCCACCGAATTCCTTTCTCTGCCGGCAGCTGGGGCATCTGCCAGGCCCCCGGCAGCCTTGGGACCGCACCCCGGGGCTCCGGGACGGGACGGAGCGACCCTGGCGGCGGGGCCGAGGGGCCGGGGATGCCCCAGAGCGGGCTGGTTTTTCCATCGCCCGCGCACCCTGCTGGGTTAGAAGGCCCAGGCATCCCTGTCACTCCTCGGCCAGCTGCTGTCACAACAATGCGTGGCTTTGTGGCCGGCGGGGTCCCTGTGCGGGGGCAGGTGGCAGCGCTGCCTCCGGCCCCACACGGCCCCCGGGAGGGGCTCAGCCCGGCTTGTCCCTCCGTGGAGCCAGCGTGTCCCGGGCCAGGCCCGCAGCCACCAGGGCAGGGCAGGAGCTGGGGATTTGTGGAGCTTCTGCTTTCCAGCAGATTTGCTCCGGAACAGTCTGCGGGCCCCTCTGAGGCAGCCGCTGTGTCTGCAGCCCTAAAGCCCCCCCGGCAGCAGGCAGGTGCCCGCACAGCATCCCTGTGCCTGCAGCAGCTCCCGGCTCCTGCGCTGAGGGGACATCCTGAAACGGGGCTCCCGTCTCAATCCTCCACATTCCGCATTCTGAGTGAGGCACCCTCAGCTGGTGTTTCAGCCCGGGGGGCTGAGGGGTGCCAGAGAAGGAGGAAGAAGGCTGTGTCCAACAGCCTGTTTGGAAGGGGAGGCACAGGAGAGAGCCTGGGCTCTGCCACGCTGCCCAGAAGGTGCCGGCCAAGGGCTTTTCACGCACCGCGGCTGCGGGGAATTAAGACAAATCACCTAAAGGTGTGAATCCCTGCCCGCAAATGCGCTAAATCCCAAGCGGATATGCTGGTTCAGGAGCAAAGTGGCTTTAGCTGGTCGTGTCTTAATCTTCCCCGATTTAGGCTCGGCGTGCTCCTGCACGGAGGGCAGGGATGTCCTGGCGCCTCGGGGACAGGCGACTCGGGTTGCACGGGCTGAGCAAGCAGGGATGGCCGAGCTTCTGTGGGGACAGCATGGCCAGTGCCAGGCAGGGGACAGCCCGCTGGGGACACAGGATGTGGGCAGGGGGGTGGTGGCCCGTGAGGGATACCCCTGAGCCCGCCGTGCCTCTCCCTGGACAGCGCAGGAGTAATTCTCACCAAAGGATGCATTTTCCATCAGAAACTCGAGGGCCCCATCCTTCCCCAAGGCCTGAGCGGGAGTTTTCCTGGCAACGGGTGACAAAGCCGCCTTTCAGCGGCCAGGGGAGGGCTCTGGCATGGGCCGTGTCCCCTGCAGCAGTGCCCGGGGGTGTCCCAGGCCGGTGGGCCGTGTCCCCAGCGCTGGCACCCGTGGCGGGAGGTGACCCATTTTGCTCCGGTGGCGCCGGCCCCGCGCAGCCCCGGCATGTCCCGAGCTGCTGAGGACAGCAGGCTTCCCCTCGCCCGGGGGCCACCGCCGCTGGGGCCGCGTTCGGGGCTGGGAGGGGGCTTTTCCTCAGCCCCTTCCCTCGGGGGTGTGCGTGGAGCGGGGCAGGGGCTGCATCCCTGCAGCATCCCCTTTTCGGCTGCAGCTGAAGCTGAAGCTGCCCCAGGGCACCAGGGGGTGTTTGCCGAGCGGGCCGGGCCCTGGAGCAGGGATTGGCTCCACCGGAGCTGGCGAAAGGTGCGAGGCTGGGACCTCTGCCTGGGGCAGGTCAACCAGAGGGCTTTGCACGGAGATTAAGGGAAAGTGAGGAATAAATAAGGAATAGCTCCCTCCAGGCTGCCTCTCCTTTGGCTCACCTCTCTCCCCCTCCCCGCGTCGACTCCCCTCAGCTCTTTTTTCTTCATTCAGATACAAATACCACAAAAACCCACGGACCCAGACAGAGCTGCTCCTAAGGGGAGCTGGGGCTGGAAAGCCTTCCTTTGCTCTCATGTTTTCTGGCACCTAGGATTCCTTGGATTTGTTACTGGTGGAACAAAAAAATAAAAAATGGTTATGGGAAAAACCCCTACTGCTGGCTTGGTGTGCCCAAAGATCCCTGTGTGGCCTGCAGACCCTTGGCTGGTGCAGCCACATGCCTAGGGCCCTCTGTCCCTCTTGACAAGGTCAGCCCAGGGTGACACGCTGCAGCTTTCTCTTTTTTTCACCCCTGAAACTCCTGAGCCCACAGCCAGGGGCTGGTGGTTAAGAATGGCTGCTGCCCATGGCAAATAAGAGCCACTGCCTACGGGCCACCCCAGCTCTAACCAGTTTTACCTTCAGATCATTGCATTAGGCAGGAGTTTCATGGGAAAAAATGATTGGGCTTCCCTTCACGGCCTGGGAGCAGTTCCCTGTGATGGGATGCAACAGAAAGAGCCTTTCACAAGACCTGGCAGAACACTTGATTTCTTCTTTCGTTTATTCTCTGCAGCCCTTCTGGATGTGCAGCGCCTGCCAGCGTGGATCTGGCTGTCCTACACGGCAAGCAGAGCTGCACCCTGCCTGCATCAGGGGAAATCTGTCCCCAGAGCGGGGCTGGCTGGGGTGGGGACACAGCCACACGGCCAGGGGACAGCCCACAGCCCTGGCTGCCGCAGGGTCAGTGCACAGGGAGCACAGGGGCTTAGGAAGGATTAGCAAGAGACGGGAAGATGGAGGAGGCGAGGGCTGGCAGGGGCTGGGGCTCGTCAGGCAGCACATGCCACTGACCAGGGCTCACATGGCACTGACCGGCCCCGGCTGCTCCAACCACCCACTTGTGCTCCTCTCCTTTAAAAGGCATCCGAGCCCCTGCCGTTATCAGGCAGCGCCGATAGCGCTGTCACGCCTGCGATAAACAGGTTTAGAGATATCCCCTTTGTCCTTGCCATCTGGAATGGATGTCCCCTTTGTCCCCGCCACCGCTTCCCGAGGGGCCGTGGCTGCCAGCCCGGGGAGGATCCCCGCAAGCAGGGCCGAGGATGCTCGGTGTGAATCCCCGTGGGGCGGGCGTGCTGCCTCCGGGCAGCCCGACAAGCAGCGCTCCGACCAAAGAAAGGCAGGAGAGCACCAGGAGAAACCTGAGCACGGCGCTCAAACCCACCTCAAAGCCACGGTGGGACTGCAGAGAGCGGCCGGGGGTGGGGGTAGCCGGCACCGGTGGCCTTCCCCCAGGTTTTCCAGGGAAAGAAAGGGTGTCCCAAGGAACGGGCTGTGCTCAGACCCAGGCAAAGTGGCAAAGTTCAGCCCAGGGCAGTTGGTCATTAAGCCCCCCCCCCGGACATGCTTTGGCCAGAGGTCGGGCTGGCCATGGCGCAATGCGGCTCTGAGGGCCGGCACAGCAGCAGCAAAAGCGTGCACAGTAGCTGCCCAGCCCTCACGTGTCTGTGCCCCACATGCACAGCACCTTCGGGACACTCTCAGTGAGCCCCTGGCGTAGGGAAGGGACAGGACACACATAATCCAGCACCTCACGAGTGCTGCAAGGTCCCCTCTGCACCGTCTCCTCCTTCAGCATCACCCACCCACGAGGATGCATTTGGCCTTGGTTCCCACCAGTCACTATGGGCATCTTCCTGGGATGCAGGGAAAGCCAGCTTAGCTCCTCATCCACACGCTCCACACGCTCCCCTCCCTCCTGTCCTGCCTGGGGGGGCAGCCAAAGCACAGGCAGGGGGAATGAGCTCGCTTCTGCTCAGATGGAAAATCTCTGAATGAGCACAACTTGGCTGAAACCCTCTGGCCAGAACCTGTAAATCTGCTCCCCGTGACGCTGCCAGCATCCCACGGAGCACTGGATCCAGGTGGAGAGTCCCCTTGCAGGAGGGAAGGGAGGAAGCTGTCTGTAGAAAGATGCTGGATTTATGTTATTCAGTCTCATTCCAGGAATGTGGTGAATGAACGTGCAAAGCCCAGGGCAGGAATCAAGTGTGCTTCAACCCTGACCTGCCCTGACTTTCTTCCAGGCTGAAGAAGAGGTGGAGACAAGCCCCAGCCCCACAACCCATCTGAATTTACTGTGTGCCTTTTCTTGAGGCAGCTCTCCTCCTGCTGCACGGATCATTGTCAGAGACTGAGTCTTCCACCAGGTTTTAGAGCTGCTCAAGCAGGGCACAACCCTTCTGCCAGCCCCCAGGAAGGGAAGCAAGGGCAGGAGACAGGGGGCCATGGGCCACCCCAGCCTCCTCCTTGGGAGGGCCATAAACAGCACCCACACTCAAGGCGTGTTCATATTCTGAAGATGGGGGTCATGGCCGATCCCGTCACTGTTGGCTCTTGCAGGCTCGCCTTGAAAGGCACTGACTACATTTACAGGAAAACCCCCAAACCAACCCTCTCACCAGCTCAAGAGGCTGTCATGCCTCGACTTGCCTTTCTGCAGTGATCTCTCCTTTCTCCTTCTAATGCTCCTGCCACAGCTTATTTGGGTTAATGGTGGTTTTACGTCTGTGCCCTCTTGATGGATTAAGGAAAATTGAAAAGATTCAAGGTCCAGTTTCTGTAAAGGAGCCAAATTCCTTCCTTCTCCTCACAGTCTGCCCAATTAGATTTGTGCTCTTCCCAGGAATCCACCAGGCTGGCACCACTCCTCCCATCCTGTTCCCCAGTGAACAGGAGAGTGTCCCCCCCATCCCGTGGCAGTGGGAAGCAGCCCCACCATGATGCAATCCTACCATCCCAAAGAGCCTCTCCAGCTTCCCAAGGTCTGGCTTGTGTAACGCTTGCAGCGAGAGCCAGAGCCCACAGCAGAGCTGGCACCAGCTCCAAATTTCCATTTCAAAAGAAAATTTCAGCGTGTATTTTGCTTTACGACTCTCCAATAGTGTCCCGGTTACAGCCCGCCTCCCACAGCAGGAATGCCAGGTTCAGAATTGTTAGTTTGGGGCATACTTGGCTTTTTTTCACATTGTTTCATCAGTGCTGTTATAGTCAGGGCACTGCCTTCATGCTCTTCAAGCAGTGATCACTGGGAGCTGCTACCGACAAGCTGGTAAAATGCAAATTGCAATATAAAAAAAAAAAAAAAGCCCTCAAAATACCAAAGTTAAATTTAAAAACAAAAATTTAAAAAAAAAAATCTGTAACAAAAGCATTTTGGCATGAAGTATTATAGGAATGTTTGGATTTGTTTTGTTTTTTAATACTTTCCTGCTTTTTTCTAAGCCTGTAAAATCGCAAGCATGGCAGTGAGTCTGGAGGTCAGCATGCTCCATCCACGTGAGCACGGAGACTCACAGGGAGCCTGTGACATGTCTGCTCCCACGTCTACATGGCAGAGAGGCCACTGAAGGATTGGGATGCCAGGGACACAGGAAAATACCCAAGTGCACGTGGCAAAACTCATTACACCCCAACAGGCCTGGCCTGCTCCGGGTGGGTGAGCATTTCCCAGCTCCAGGCTCTCCTTCCCTCTATAGTCCCAGGGGCTCTTTAGGAGGTGGGAAGCAAGGGGAGGGTCTGGAAAATGGGACATTGCCCCAGCTGTATGAACGTTGTTCTGTTCTGCCAAGGCTCTAGAGCAGGAGGGTGAATACCCAAAGGCAATTCCTACAGCAACAACACAGGAATGTGAATACAGAGGAGAGGTTGGCACAGGAGAGGCTTAGTGACAGCAGCAGCTTAAGAGAGGGACCCTCAGGCTTGGATAGGGCAGTGCCTGCTCCTATCACTCCCTGCACTTCCCAAGAGCCAGCATTTTCCTTCAGCTGCTGAAGGTTCTTCCAGCCCCTCCTCCCCAGCTGGTACAAAAAGCCAGTGAAGCAAACACACAGCACTGGGGAGTCTGCTACTGCACATCAAAACCCAGCATCTCTATTGAAGGACACGCAAGGGTCCTTCAAAGTTAGGCCAGCACAGGACGTGCTCTCTCTCCTTGCCTGGACTCGCTCCCAAAGCAGTCTCTGGAGCCGCTCCAAGAAAGCTTTTAAGGCGTTGGAAACCGCAGGGCTGGCACCCCCAAGTGGTTCCTGCGCTCTCGGTGCAGCCGGAGCTGCCTCTCACCGGGCTGACTGAGAGCTCATCCCCAGCCCCAGCCCCTGGACCCTCAGCACAGCAGCAGCTCGGGCACCCCGCACTGTCCGAGCTCCCCCGGCCCCAGGCCCAGCAGGAACTGACTCAAACACGGAGCTCTCCCAGGTGATGTTTTCAGGTTTCCCTTTGCCACAGGAAGGGATCCACGCCTGCGCTGGTCCTCAGAGACACAAGTGTCACAAAGCCCTCCCGTGGTGGGCTTACCTGTAGAGGGTTGAGCCTAAGGATTGATGGCAACAAAGCAAAACTGCCACTGCTCACTGGTGCTGCTCACGGTCTGAGGGATTTTGTGCCTTTCCTGAGAAGCACATCCTTCAGGAATGGCTGTCCTGTCCCACTTTTAAGCTGAGGGCAGGAAACCCTGACCTGTAGCACAGGATAGACGTAAAGCTGCCAGGGTGCACAGCTCCTCACAGAGTAAATCTCACCCATCCTGAGCAGTCAAGGAGAGCAAACACAGAGCCCGTGCTGCTCAGCCTGGGAGGACAGAACAATGCAGAACTCAGAACTGCCCACGGGTGGGCTGCTGTCCCCCAGGGATGTCCCTCTGCCACGTGCCAGAGGCAGGCCAGGAGCAGCAGGCCCAGGAGCTGCTGTGGACAAAGGGCTCATTCAGAGGCTCAGCGCCACGAGTGCTGCCGGTTTGAGGAGGAGGAGGGAGGGAGGGAGACGCCTCTGAAGCACTGGGAATGTTTCAACTGCACAGGAGAGCAAGCAAACTGAGTGCCTCGGACTCTTGGCCTGTCCAAGGAACGGCACTGCTGGCAGCACAGGGACCCTGGAGAGCAGAACACAGCCCTGGGCTGGGACAGAAGGCGTCACAGAACCCGAGCGAGGGCGGCTGTTCCAGAAGAGACAAAAAGCAGCTGTTTCACAAAAGCTCACTTTCCAGGTTTATTAAGTAAAGTTAACTGAATTGTTTTCATTTTGTGGGGAGTCCTTTCCGTCTAACCCGTCGGGTTAGCGGAGTCGCACAGAATCACGGTTGGACTGTGATAACCCAAATACAACTTTGGCTCATCTCACCGCTGACACGTATGGAATGACTCGGGGGGTTATTACATGCTGTGTCTGCTTGAGGCAGGTACATGTACAGATCAGCACAAGTTGCAAATGATAGTTTACATCCTTTCAAAACCGAGCAGGGCATCCAGCAAATGCACTGCCATGAGAAGACATATGAAAAAGAAATGATACAGACTTGCAAATACGTAAGAAGTTCAAGAAATGCAAGAAACCTCAAAACACAAGAAATGCCAAGGGGGGGAAAAAACCACTTAAATTCAGACACAATGTGTTCAAATGAAAACCCAGCTGTAATTTAAAGTCCCTTCAAAATGGGAAACATACAGTAACGCAATTAAAGAGAAACCAGGTCTCACCCTGGGAAACGTGTCCAAAAGCACTGATGCACAAACAGGTTCAGAGTTCTAAGCAAAATGTCCCTGGGCATTGGTGTACTTGACTCTTGGAGCCAGAGCAAAGCAATTCATTACACTTGCTGGGCCTACAGCTGGCCCTTGGTGGCCTAAGAGCACGTAGGATCCCAGATGTCAAAGAAGGCAGCACGCAAACTGCTGGTTACTGGGAGAAACGCCACGGGCCACATCTCCCAGGGAGCATCTAGAGTAAGGACACCTAATTCTGGCAGCCTGGCTCCACTGCACACAACGTTAGTGTAATGTCCTGCAAGGTTCTTCAGTTCTTAGCTCACTCCTTTTCTCAGCCTGAGTTGGTCTGTCTTGTGCATGAGCACAACTGGCTGTGCAAAATGATCCAAAAAACAGAAGGGACAGGACCAAAGAAAACTGGCTGAACCTGGGGCTGGTTTTTCAGCTCCTATTTTCAAATATCAGTTAAAGATTGGAAATTTATCTACAAAAGAAATAATATAAATGAAATAAAAAAATGGCACCGTCCACAAAATTAAAAAAAAACAAGAGAAAAGAAAAGAAAAATCTTACAACACAGCCTCATAAAAATGGCTTTGCAACGAGAGCTCAGTCACAAAATGAAGGGTTCTAGCTCTTCGTACATCAGAAGAGGAAACAAAGCTAAAAAGTACTAGTCCACATTCTCTTAATAAGTTAAACTTACTTTCCCTCCCCCTTCTACAAAAGGGGTAGAAGCAAAAGGGAAAAGCGGCTACTAAAAACGGAAAAAAAAACAAAACCAAAAAAGGACAAAAGGAAAAAATAAGAATAAAAGATAGGAGAGAAGGAGAGAGTGAGAGAGAGAGAGGGGGAGAGGGAGAGAGAGAGAGAGAGAAAGAGCAGTCTGTGGTCAGAGGCTCAGAGCAGGGCCGAGTTCCTTTTAAGGGTTTAAAAGATGCAAAACAGTTCCTCAAAAGTTCCCTCTCTTCACCAGTTAGCTCACTGCCGCAGCCATGGAAACTCAAGTAGACTCTGCAGGCGAGGGCTCCTTAATCCTCGATGATGATGGGCTCGTCGTTCATGGGCTGGCGGAGCTGCACCGCCTGCATGGGCCGCAGGATAATCGGCTTGTAAGGGCGGCGGGCGGCTCGCTTGGCTTCCGAGGACGACAGCAGCTTGCGGATTTTCCTGCGGACAGCAAGGAAGGAAGGAAGGGAGGGAGGGAGGGAGGCATGGATTACACCCCAGGCACCGCGGGCTGCTGCGCTGTGCTCCACACAGGGAAACCGCGCCCGCCCGCGGCTCCTGCTGCCCCAAATGATTCAACAACGTTTGCTTTACCTTTTATGTATTATGTTGTTATTGATCGTAAATATTTAGATATGGTATACATCGTAACCCCTTTTAGCTGCTCGTTACTATAAGATAATAAGTTTGTATTGGACTGCTTTTAAAAATAGTGTAATAGCTATGATATCTCTGTATCACTTATAGAAATGGTAACAAAACAGATGTGAAAATCTTATAGACCTTAACAAAACATCAGCTGTGAAAAAGCTTTAGTGTAACTAACAGAACTGTATAAGATCATCCATTAATTGACCAGCCAGAGTGATAACAGTGACACAAAACAGAGCACCAGAGAGGATGGGAGGAGAACTCATTATCTTCTCTTATCAAGAGGTGTGTGAAACAGCAGGAATTAAATCATGGGAAGAAATAAAATTTATTGATGGGGAAAAAAAAAATCAAACACAAAGCACCATTGTAACATCAAAAACTCCCAGGAATGTTTCAATAATATATAAGCTAATAAATATGCATGTAATCCCAGTAATGCACCTGTATAGAGAGACCTTGATTTCAAGTGTTGGTGTGCTCTTTGGCTGTTTGTCAAAGGCACTCCAGCACTAGTATTGCCCTTAATATTATTATTATTATTAAACGTTTAAAGTTTGGATCATGGCTTTTCTTTCTTACGCTGGGATATGCAGATTTTCTGGTTTATGAACCAACCCCCCCCCACACACACACACACACATGATGAAGAGGAAACTGCATTCTCTGCTCCAGCCTTGTAGGAGCACAGGCTGTCTTGCTGTGAATAGAAGCAGCCAGGACAGCCAGTTTCCACACCACTGATTTCTTCCGAATTTATTCTGATCAGCTGGATGTGCTGCAGGTAGCTCTGGGGAAAGTTTACAAAGCCAAGTCCAAACAGACAGGATGTTTCCCTTTCCCACTCCTCCCACACTGCCTGTGCCCAACCCAGAGATAGGCAATATTCACATCTTGTATTTGGTTAAGGATTTCCCTATATGTACAAGACTGGCAACAACTCCCTGTCAGTTGCAGGAAGCTGTTTTCCATACAGAGAGGAAGCAAAAGAAAGAGAAAGACACACCAAAGTTGTAAAATTACCAGAATAAGTTAGACAGAGACAAATACTGAATGGTTGCTTGTTTCTTTTTGTTAATACCAGGCTCAGAAATCAAGGAAATATAAAAAACCCTATACAAACCAAAAAATGCAGCAACAATGAAAAATGTCCTGGGCAATTAGAACGAGGAATTCCTTTACAGAGGATGCTGTGGTGATCAAAGGCATGTGGAGGTTAGAAAGGAGAGTAATAAATATTCACAAGAGTAGTCCACCAGAACCCACTATGAGGCTGCAGCTCAGGAACTGGGGCAGCTAGAAGGAGCAGCACTGCCTTCCCTCCCAGGCTCCTGCCAGGTTCTGGCTGACCATGAGAGACAAGAAAGGAGCCCACATTTCAGCCACCTATCCCCCAGTTTCATTTAGGGAACACCACTGGAACCCAAACCCCCTTTCATTGATTGTGTTGGTTGCTTTAGTTTATTTGTCAATGGAAGAGAGATCTCACTGAGCTGATGCCTAACACTGTGCTAGGATTTCTGCCTTCAAGGTGTGATGGCTGCTGAAGAAAGCAGTCTCAAAAACCCTCTCTCCTCAAAAACCTACTCTTAGCACCACCAGATCTGACAAACCATCAACTTCAGCTAAGATTCTGAATAACTCCTTGTCAGATTTGGACTGGCCATCTCTTCACTTGCTTATTTTGCCCACCGAGCAGGACAAGCTGCTGCACTTACACAGACACATTTTTTGTTTGCCAGGTTTCTCCAGGACCTTCTAAAACTAAAAGGCCACAGGGTGAGGAGAGGTGAAAACAAGGCAGCAAAGTGGGGGGCAGGGGGGAGAGAAAAACCGAAATCTTGATACTCTGACTTTCCCAAGACATTTGACTGCAGCTGATCCACTTTTAGCCAGCTCCTTGCAGCACCCACATGTGCTCCATGAGCCATGCTGCCATCAGAAACACGTCCCCCAGCATTCTAGATTCTGAGCAGGTCACCCGCTGCCTCTGCCTGCCTGAGTTTAAATGCCAAGTTCCTTACTGGGAGCCTTCAATTCAAAAACTCACTCCTTTCATTTGACCAGCTCTTCAAACTGCTCCTTCAGAGCTGTACAGTTTTCCAGCACCGCTCTCAACAGAGCTACACAAAAAGGGGAGAGGGAGGAGTGTGTAAAACTGCAGGGCAACCTGCTTGCTGTGACTGAAAACACAGCCTGACCCTCAGCTGGAGGATGATATGCAGATATTGCAGCTAGATTGATTGCTACGGAGCCAAAACAAAGCTCAAATTGTTTCAGAGCTCACAAACAAGTCTTACATTCCTGACACTGGAATGCAGCAGATGGTTCAGGGGAAAGTTAGAGGTGAAATGCCCGACAGAAAACCCGTGCCGCCGACAATGCTCCATCGCTCCGGCTTCCCTGCTCTTCACAGCCTGCCAACAATCTCCTCTCAGCACTCATCAGGCAGCTAAGCAGCATGGCTGTCAGACAAAGAAGCCTGGGCGGGTTTTTTCCCTTTTCTTTCTCTATTTTTAAATGGAAATGATAAGATCTTACTGGGCTGATGGCTATCACAGAACCACGATTTTCATGGTTGCTGTGACACTGGATCCTCCCTGCCTCGGTGGATGGTTCTGTATGAGCAGAAGATTCTGTGTCTACAGGAAAATGTTGTCACAACCAACACACTGGGTGAACGTCGTTACAGTTCTGTCCATGTCAAAGGGCAGGACCTTGCACTGACACGCTGCCACCGTGCACCTGCCATCCTTCACGTGCCTGGGATGGTGAAGATGTCAAGAAGAGCTCCCGAGATGCAGGATTATGAAATGAGCCTTGAGGATCTAAGGAGGGCATTGGAGACTGTATACCCTGAGTCTACAATGGCACGTGAATCTGAGAGCTGAGGATTCCAGTACCTCTTCATCAGAGTGACAGCAGCAACAGGAAAACTGCTTCCCCTGAAAATTAAATCCTTCTCTCGTTTTATTTTCAATTATATATGGAATTCCACTGCTTTCTTCCACAGTATCTTGCAGGCACAGAAAGGAGAAGGGAAAGACATGACAAAGATATGAGCTGGCGTGCAATGCAGAGTTGCATTAGAGGTATCCATAGGAACAAGTCTGACCAGGAAATTCATTTCATGTTTCTTCCAACAAGGTGTTTCCTGCACTGAAAACTGATTATCCAACAGATCAGTGGCTAGTAACTTGAATGTTATTAGTTATCACTTATTCTACAAAGCCCATCTTTGATACTAGGCCCACAGAATAGTTCCTTGGCACTTGAAATGTTTTGGAGGTTAAGAAGTTTGGAGATTCCAGGACTCTTGACTATGACCTTTGTGCTGAACAAATGAAGACTCAGAGCAGTGCCAAATTTAGTAGTACCGGAAGAGACAAAACACTAAATCTCTCCACCTCCCCAATCACTTGAAGGGTTCAGACATTCAGAATTCCCAGGCCCATCTCTGCAAGGGGAGAAAGGTAAGTGCTTCTCTGCTGTTGGGGCACTGATAGTGCAAGTGTTGATAACTCCAGGCTTCAGACCAAGACAGAAGCCAGACAGCACCTCTGCTGTCAGAGAGGGCTGAGAAGCAGACCTGCAGCTTTGCTCTGACCTTCCTCAAGGTTACCCAGGAGGGTAACCTCCTCAAGTTCTTGGGAGGAAACCACAGAAGGCAATTTCTCTACCTTCTCACCACACCCAGGAGCAGCACTCCTGTCCTAGGAATACCAGCACTGGGAACTTCGCCTCAGGGATTGGGTCACACAGCTTCTACCACTCTGTCAGCAGTTTGTAAACAGTCTGAACTGAAACTCACACAAGGCAAGTTTCTCCTACTATTTTTATCCTGTGGGCAGACCAGCAAGAAGGACTAGGACTAGCAGAAGCAGTAGCACCAAAGGAGGAAGATGGACACACAAATATAAACCACTGAAAAATGAGTCAGCTCAGCCCATGGAAACCCTCTGTCACAGCTCACAGGTTTCAGGCCCCAGACACACGTGGAGATATCTTGAGGGAGATCTCTCTTGAGAAGAGAGTTCAGCACGCAGGAGGACATGCAGAGCTCTGTGTGCAGGAGGCTCTGCTCCCCAGTGTCACCTGGGAGCCAGGAGGGCCCTGTCCTGTCCCTCTGCCATGGGACGTCCGAGGGCAATGATGGGTCTGAACCAGGTCAATTCCCACCTCAGCCTCCCTTCCCTTTGCACCCATCTCCTACACCAACTGCTCTGGAAGAAGGACATGAATCTGCTTTCTCTGGAATGTGAGTGCATGATTATTTCCCACCCTTTTCACCTACCTCAGCACTGGCTGTGGTCTCTGCATTCAGGTCATAGCATCAGACCTGCTGACCAGATCGCTCTCTAACCCCAACACCAGCTGCAGCATCCACAAACCAAAAGACAGCCCCTTAAATCCTCTGAAAGACCACGTTTCCTACCTGGTTTCTTCAGTGGCCATGTAAAAAACATCATCTGGTGCATCAATCCAGTTCATCCTCCTCCTTTTCACCGGAGGCATGGATCCACCACGAATTAATCGGACTTTTGTTGGGTATGATTTCCCATTGAGCAGCAAGTTTCGGCTTGGTCCCTAACGTGATACATAAAACAGCACAGTTATGGACTGCAACAAACCTGCAGCAACACGTGCTAAGCACTCGAAGGAAAAGAGAATCAAAGTTTTTGTATGGCTTGCTGGGAGTTTAAGGTAAATACCTCCCCCTCTGGCCCAGGACTGAACACAGAATTCACACACAAGCAATTGTTCATGAGCAGTACAAGTCAGGCGCCTTCAAAATGCAATAGGACAGCGATACTTCAGCGACAGGACAAATAATAAATGGAAAGCATTACCAATCATTTGTGGCTTGTGTCTGAAAGATGACATTAAGTTCGAAAGACTGAGCATCAGACTTACATTTCAGCTACTACCATAAATCTAGAGCAACTCTACTGATTTCAGGGAAGGAAATCTAGCTACAGAGCAAATCAAATACAAAAATCAGAATTTACAGTTATTCTGGAGTACCAAACTTACCCGTATCCTTTTTGTTCTAGGGAGGTCAACATTTAATGATGATAGTACAGAAGTAAATACATTGTTGCAAACAAATCTAGTGCTACAAAGCTTAGCAGCTCTCATGACAAAACCCTTTTAGTACTGAACACCACAGATTTCCCAAAACAACACATTTGCTTTGCGAATCAACACAGGCATCGTTCTCCAGACTCACAGTAACCCCCTCACACTCAGCTGGAAAAACATGAGCTGTTATTAAGAGAGGTGCAGATGAAAGGGAGCAAAGTGTTAAGCTTCTCAAATGCAGCTGTCCTTGATCACTGAAGTCCAGTTCTGCTGCCCCTCTTCCTGCTGAACAGCACATTGAGAAATCCCACTGAAATCAGTAACACTGAACAGCTGGGAAAGATGCACAATGAAGGCCCAGGAAATTTGATATGCATAAATTAAAGCTGGTCAGAAAACACCCTGGTATAAATTCAATTCTGGTATTTCACAGGCCATTGTCCAAGGTCAGACCATCTCCCCAGATGCACCAAGGCTTCCCCTTTTGCCCATGGAGTGGGAAACCAAGTGTTTGTGTGAGAGCTGTCTGCCCTGGGAGACCCACCTCGAAAGGAATGGTGGGGACAGGGGTCTTCAAATCCTTAAGTGTCAGGTCATTGCAATAGCTCAACTGAATTTTAGCACCTTGACTTAGAAAGGGAAGAATTCAGTCTAAAAACCAACGGGGGGGAAAAACCAAACAAAACTCTGCGTCTATCTCATTTTATATGTGAACAGAAAACAAAAAATGATAATGACTTATTTTTTGACCAGCCTTAATCAACTGCCCTAGCAAGATGTGCTTCCTGTAGAACTTCAGGGCTTTAGAGCTAAACAAACCAACCCCCACCTTTGAAAACCCTAAGCTCTTGAAAACTCTTGCATATAAGTGCAATAAAAGTTTAATTTCTTAATTGCCCAGCTCCATGTTATACAAGACAGCTTCAACACCACAGCAGAACACTGAAATACTTCAACAATTGCTTTTAGATTTGACATTTGTTAAGCAAAAGGTTTCGAATAAAAGCTTTTCTGATGGCTGGGTTGTTTTTTTTTGTTTTTTACCCTTCCAGGTTTGTCCAAGAAAATCTCTTCGTTAAGGCTGCAAAAGCATATTTTCTTCACATATTCAAGGTACACAGGAGAAGAACTCCAGAAAAAGTTCTTGGAAATACCTGGAAAGGGCACCCCTGTGCTTCCAAGTTGCCTTTTCTCTACCTATATGATGGAGTCTATTTCAAATGATACATCCTATAAAACAAAGACCTTTAATTTTTCATTCACGCTTGATCAGGCAACCAGAAACCAAGGCAGTTCTGGGAGTTTCACCCTAAAACACCTGAGAAGTACCAAATCATCAGAGATTTCTCCCACTGCTCTGAGCTGGTTTATTCAGCAGACACAAACAAGTAGCCAGTCTTCTCAGTGAATGAATGCTGAATTATTGGAGGGATCTCACGGGATGAAGCTGAATTCGTGGAGGAATACAATTCACCACTTGGGATGGAGGAACAAACCAAAGGAATGCTCTGTTATTGCAAGCAGCCTGGCACACCCCCGTTCCCCTCAGGCCACTGCACACCTCCCCAAACACTGCCAGGTTCAATAAAGCCTGTGATCACTGTGCAGTGACCATCAGCCACACCTGCTGCTGGCTGACCTGTGCCACAGGGACCCTGCTGACACTGATGCCTTGTGGTGCTTCAGCTAACGAGGCAAGCTCCACTTGAGCAACATCAGATCATTATTTCTGGGGGGGGGGGGAAAAGGTCGGCTTGAAGTTGTTTCCCATAAGCCACGTGTAAGGGAGAAAAGGGATGCCCAGCCTTTGCACTGGCCCCTTCACAATTCGGTGAGAAAGCATTCTGCCAGAGACACATCAATCAGACCGGCTATTTGCTTCTGTCCTTTGATTAAACTCAGCACAATAGATGAAAGGCTACAAATAAATTTTACTTAAAAAAAAAAAAAAAAGAAACAAAAAGAAACGTAAAATACAAGCATTCTCAGCAGGTAACTTGCACACCAACTTGCTAAAAAAATAATAAAAAAGAAACTGTTTTCCAAACAAACCCTTCCATCATTTAACTCTTTCACCCTTTCTCCTTCAGGGAAACACATTCCACCTAGAAACACATCCCAGAACTTTGCTGTAAGCAGCCACTCAGTTTCTGCAGGAGCAGAAACAAAATGCTCCATTCAAAACAGGATCTCATTTATAGATATAAAGATAGACAGACAGATAGATTTGAGGTTTAAATTGTATTTAACCACTAAGATGATTCCGATGCCCCAAAATAATTTCTTTTTCCTTTTCAGTGAATTGAGAAGTATGACCAGCTGCAAACAGCAAAGGTGGAAGTGAAGCACTACGGTTTAATGGGGTGTTCTATCTAGCGTGGGTTAATAATTCTTCTTTTCCCTGTTTTGGTTAAATGAACATTCTCTTACCATTTGTCTGGTTTGTCCGTGGTTAGGCAGACCTAACAAACAGGAAAGAGAATAGAGCTGGTAAGACCATTGCTTTTCCAAGACAGAAAAAAGTACAAAATCAAAACACACGCAGCTATGATTACAACTGGGTTGTTTTGCTAAGCCTGGAGTTGCCTACTGAACTGACTTCTGCCCTCCTAGGAAGGTGACTGAGAAAAGCTTCCTTGCCAACATGGTTTGAAGAGCAGAGGCCCCGAGTCACAAACACGTTCCATTTGCCCAGTCTCTTCTCCATTTACTGACACCTCGCTCCACACTACCACTAGAAGCACACCTCCTCCTCCTTCAGATCCCGGGTCTGCCGCACGACTGGGGAAAAAGCTGACGTTCTCTTTCAGCCTGAGGAGTTTACTGACACCAAGAAGGAGAAAGTGGAAGGCATTATTCACTGTCAAGACAGCAACCAACGAATCTTTTTATCCTCCTGGGTTTCCTTGAGAACTTCTCAGCTCAGACATCAGGTACAAGCTGTGAGCAAACAGAGTGTATCTGCTGAACCTGCCACAAGCAAACACCTCCACAGCCACTGCAGCTATCACAGAGCCCCTTGCCAGCCACACACACAGCACCAGGTGCTTTTCTGTGCTCTCAGGTACCCCCTGACACTGCCCTCAACTGTACTGTACACACACAGGATCCTGCAGGGCTCACAGAGCTCCTGGGATCTGAGGGAAAGGCGGGTTGCTGTAAGGCCTGGCACAGAATGGGATGGGAGACCCAATAAAGTTCTTGGTTAGCACTGTTTGGTTTTCCAAGATGCACACTCCCAGAAAACACCACTCCATTAACATCTGTGCACCAAGCCACCTTCCTCAGCCCCTCCTGGCTGAGAACCAAAATGTCACTCAATGTCAATGGATTTGTTGCATCAAATCCTACAGGTACTACACGTCAGCAGATGTTACCGCTGTCTGAAGAATGTCTCAGTATGGATTCTGCTTTCACATTCACAGGATCCTCGAACCTTCCCATTGCCAGGGAGATAGCAGGGATGAAAGAGAAAAGCTTTTTAAAGAATCCAGCAAAAAGGAACTTTCCCAGCTCGTGGCCTATATTCCAGCAGGTTCCTGGAGGTTCTCACTGGTAAAACCAAACACACCATTCTTGCTTTGAGTAGGACAGCAAACACAGGGCACAGTGTCAGGGGTGAGGAAGGCAGAACAGGGGACATTTTCTGAGCATTGAGTATCACAATACACCACATCAGAACCATCAGTTCATATCAAGTGTATTTTCCCATCCTTGTGTAGATGTTATGCTGTAAGCTGCTTCAAATGGGAAGACACATGGCTTCAGTTCTTGCCTCATTTTTGTGCCTAAGTATCCACAGATGAGCTGCCAAAAAGATCTCCATCAAGTGTGCAGGGCAGATGTACCAGGCACTGAGGAAGAAAGCCAGTACCAACCTTTGGATGCTTACAAAGGCAGTGCAGGAGCCAGATATTCATTTGTTTTTACATGGGAGCAGCCATGGCATCCCAAACACAGCTAGGAGCAGCTGTTTGGGATGTATGGACAAAGGGCTCCACGGATGCTGGGAAACAGCACAGCCAGCAGGATGCAACCAGAACCTGCCAGCTTCAGAGCTAAGCTCAGCCAGCACTTGTTACTTTCTTCCCCCTTCCATAGCTGAAAGATTATGTTTTCTCCATTCACAGAAACTCTGAGAGATGTAAATCATCTGAGGCTAGACCCTGGATTGAAGCCACATATTTTCTTTTAAACCACGCTCCAGATCAGTTCTTTTCCTGTAGTAAGAACACCCCTGATGCCAGAAAAGACTGTCCTGATCTGTGGCTGCTGCTGCAATGACTGCTGCTACAAGTACAACAGACAGTAAACAGTGCTATTTCCAAGCACCAGAATTAAACCAGAATATTCCATGGTGAGAAGCTGAGGGATGCAAACTGAGCAAAGGCTGAGCAGAACTGCTGCTTGCTCTGAGCCCCAAAGCTTCAGAGGCCTCAAGCAGCACAGAAGCAGTGCCACCAATGGGGACACACCTCCCTCCCAAACTGCCATTTCTAGGATAGAGCTGCCCATGACAACTCTCTGCTCCAGCAAAACAGGTCACAAAACAAAAGCTACAGCTTCAGTGCAATTTATACCCTTGCTTTCACAGCAATAGGGTATCAATTAGCATATTAATATTGGTGAATGAATCCATGAATTTTCACTTTAGTCACACTTCAATAACTGGAGTCTGAAAGAATGAAAACAGGCACTAAAATGACCTTATTCAGCTTGTAATTAAAAAAGAAAAAAATCACAGTAAGAGCACATGCAGCCAAAGCACAGCTATTAAATGAGCAACCTCTATGCACAACTGTCCCCAAAGAGAGGCAGGGACAGCACATCTGTAACCCATCATGGAACAGCTGGCAAGGCAACAGGATACATCTGGACTGGGAACCATGGATTCTTACCCAAAAGGTTTTGGTGGCTTCTGGGTGAGAGAGGAAGCCTGTGAGACAGGCACCTCTAAAAGATAAAGCACTCCTGTGTCTGTGGGGGAGTGATGGCACAGGCAGAGAACTCACCCTGCCAGACTCACACCTGCCCCACGTGCCTGCTCCACTGCCACAAATGAAGAGTTGAGAGATGCCTCCCCATGCATCCACAAGCAGGTTAAAAATAAGACAGCATAAGAATTGAAATCAGGAGCAAAATACAACGGTTCTGGCAGCTCCTCTCCAGAAAAAAAAAAAAAAATTTAAATTCTGACTATATTTTATGGAGGAATATCTAGAGAAGGGACAGGGTGGAAAATGTGCTTATTCCTTTTGATGGTATTTGAGGTCCAACTGCTTGAATTTACACAGCTCCACATCAGCATCAACACTGACCTCCTCCAAATGATACAAAAATACACAAACAACAAAAGGAAGTGTTTTCAGGATTGACCAAACCTTTAAAGCCACAAAGTGTAAAGGCATACAGTGACTAATCTAAGCAGATCTTCCACTCTTTTGCAGCCAAAGAAATTGAAATATACTCTGAAAACTCCAGATTAAATGTTAGGGGGTTTTTTTTCCATAGCATTGAAAAGAACCCAAAGCTGTAGAAAATCTCTTGCCATCCAATTCCTCCTGTCAGTCTCCTCTATACACTGAAATAAAGAGAAAGCCCCAGAGGATAAAATGAAGACAAAGTCAATTGAAGGTACAGCTGCAGAGAACCGTAAATATCTTTTGCCACAGAGGGTTCTAGACCTTACTGAGATGGCACTGAGACAGCTGATCACTGCACAGAGATTAACTGGCACCCTCAGGGCATGTCTGCTCCCCACAGCTCAGTGCCAAGGACCTCGGAACTGTGCCTCAAGCTAAGCACAATCACAGAAATTTTGGCTGAAAACCAGTCCAGCAGGTTACTATGCCCCAATGCTCCCTTCATTCCTGGAGTACCAAAGCTGCAGGTGAATACACTTCCTCCCAGAGAAATACAGGTGGGGAAGGACTACCACAAACAGCAACACACGTCTGCTGCTAATTTGCAGCTTTGGGTTATCTTTCAGGGCTGGGGAAACCACCTCTCAGCCAAACAACCTGTTCCTTTTCCAACAGCCTCATGTCATTTGAATCTCATTCGTTCGGATTTGTTAAAAAAAAAAAAATTAAGGAAACAGAGTGAGAGAATGCCTAGACTTCCAGCAGCAAGTACAGCACTGCCCCAAGAGCACGCTGTGGGAGCAGGGGATAACTGACACCCAAAAACACAGAGAGAAAGGGAGAATCTGCTTTCCCAGTGGAAAGCAAAGCAGTACATCTGGTCCCACTGGATGCCTGAATCCAGATGTGCTCTTTGCTGCTCCAGTCCCATCCCCTGCGACTCAGCACCTCCATGGCAGAATTCCAAAACTACTCCCACTGCTCACATTCTGCCTGCTGTTTTGCATGAGCCCAGCACAGGCTGGAGCACAGGGATATTCCTGTGAAGTTACTGCAGCAAGAAGCTGCTGAAGCGTGGAGAACTTTCTGTTGGACAGAAAGCGCCCAGTGCTTTCCCACACCTGAACACACACAGTGCTGCTGTGCATTCCCAGCCCATTTCAGAGTCTGGCACAAGTCTGGACAGAGCTGACCCTCCTACAAGGAGAAAAACAGCCCAGCTGCCAGCCTGGACACAGCTCAGAGTTGGTAACTTTGCATTTACTCCAAGTTACTGACTCCAATCTTCAGGGTATCCTACACACACACAAAAATGGGTCCTTCTTCAAGCAATTAGTCACAGATGGCATTTGGTTTTTACTTCCGTTTACCCACAAGAACATGTAATATGAACTAAGACTCAGAAGCACACCTTCAATCACAATGAATGCAGAGAATTTCACACATTCCTTCGCAACCAGTGACTTCACTATTGCTTTCTAAAATCCATATACTTTTCTTTCATATGAATTTTCCTGTTCCAAAAGTAATCCTCCTCCTGGGACTCCACCTTTCTCAGCAGTAACAAAAACATCAACAGTACCACATTTGTGAGCAAGCTAAAAAAAATTTAAAAATTCATGCATAATGAGGCTTGATGAACAAGGATTTCACTTCCAAGTTACTGGTTCACTCGAGGCACTCTCAGTGTGTTCACATATACACACATACACTTTTTGCCAGCTTGCAAGAACACTTCAGCACTCCTGCCTCTCTTACAACTACCAAGAGTGTTTTACCACTGTGAGTGTCCACCTTCTAACAACCACAGGCTACAAACTTTCAGAAATGTAAGTGCAACAAGCAGAACAGAGCATAAATTGTGCCAAACACCACCTGGACTAACGTTCTCTTAAAATTCTGTTGTGCATAGAAACAATGTTAAAATTGCAATTTACTTACCTAAGTAAGTTCCTACCAAGAATGGCAAAGGAAAAAGAAAGAAAAGATTTCAGGTTAAAAAAGGGAAAGAGTCATGTAGTTCAGAATACAGTAGCTCAGCCTCATGCAACAAATAGAGATACACAGACTGGTTGGGCTGTAATGAAACACAGAAGTGATCACAGTTCTCTGTTGGACAGATAAAACCAAGACAACATTAGACACACAGTAACTCCAAATGAGAGATTTTTGCAAAGAGCAGCTTTACTTTTGGGTGAGTGAGTACTGGTCTGTGGCCAGCTCCTTCCACCAAACCCTCCTGCACATCAACCTCACTGGAGTTGGACAGCACTCCCTAAAATGCTGGGTCCAGCAGGTTCACACTCACTTGCTGCAAGCACAGCCCCTCCCAGATGATGTGTCTGGTCATGCAAGGCTGCACCTCCTGCTACCAGCACTTCAGGAACCCTGCTAATACTTTCTGAACAGAGACATCCAACTGCAGAGAGCCAGCAGCTCCCCTGGGATGAGCACATTGAGAAGGGAGAGCTGCTTTCTCTCTCAGGGTTGAGTCAACCAATACTGTCCACTCCTGTTCCAAAAAGAGCATCATGGTGGATTCTGCCTGGCTGTAACACACTAGGTGGTTAAAAAAAAAAAAAGAGCAGACAGACCTATGCACCTCCCTGCTTTAGTTTTTGCTGATCCAAGCTATCCAAACTAGAAAGCACTGAATTATTCACTGTTCTAAGCATCAGGAGTATTATAAATCACATATATACATACATATATATATATATATATATATATATATATATATGAATGATACACATTCCACTCAATTACAAATTGAAGCTTTGTACTATCCAGGGCGCTCGCAGTTCTGCCCTTGCTCTGCTACACATTAATTTCCTCTCACATTAATTACACCTGCTCTCTACCATTGCCTTGGGATATGCACTCTCCTCTCAATCAACATCTGCATCTTACTCCATGCCATCACTCCTAAATGAAATAGTTTTCACTAGCTGATCCACAGAGCACGATGCCCATCTGCTGATTTTATTTTCAGATCTTCCTTCACAACACCAAAAGAACCTGATCACAGGAGCAGGACTAAACTGAAGGCAAGTGAAAATTGTTTCACTTAGCATCTGAACACGAAATGCCACGTGAAATTCTCAAGAATAATCAGTACTTTTGGCAAATAATCTTAAAGAGAGGAAGTTGCACAGGCACAGGGTTCTTGGGGTCTCCAAAAAGCAATTCAAGCAACTTGACATTCTTCCCAGCTGTGCTGCAGCTGAACATTTGCTCTCTTGCCACTAGTCAGCATTACTGGGGTCTGGATTCCAATAGCTAAAGCCAGGCCTTTTCCCCACCTTTTTATTTATTAAAGGTAACACTCCTTGCTGTTAACAGTAATTCCTGGATGGGCAGATTTCCATTGGCTGGTTATACCTCAGTTTAGAAGGACAGCTGGGGTCACTAGTGATAAAGGCAGAATTTTAATGCAACTTATGCACACAGGTAAAGCAGCATTTTCTGCAAGTCTAAGTCAGCCAGAAAAAAAACCCATACAAGTATGTACATATGTGCATGTGTGTACGTATACATAAAATATTGAGATAATTTTGGTCCCCTACATAGCTGATGTTAGGGAACTTCCCTGTCTTTCCACTTTGACAGCTGGTTTTGTTCAAGAACAGTACTTTCACTGCCATGCTCATCTCTTGGTAACTGAACTAAGGCCATGCCAGGCTGATGAGTGCTTCCACTCCTGGTTCATTCACGTCTCCCAAAAAGGATGTGAGAAACAATGAACCAGAACATCTTAAATTAGACTGACATTCCATTTGGGTTTAGAAATCTGCAGCAGCAGCAGCAGCAGGGTATTCCAACAGTTAATTAACCTCACTCAGAAATCTGCAGCTTGTTTCCAGCCGAAGTTCCCAACTGCACCTTCTGGCTACTGCAGCTCGTTATTCCAGTTAGACTAAAAGCCCTCTATTATTATACTTCTGCTGTTCCTGTCAGCAGAGACAAACATCTACAACTTCCACTTTGATAAAAGCATTTTCCATTACACACTGTGTTTTCCAGTCCCTTCACTGTTTTCATGGCTCTTCTATAAACCCCTCCCCAATTTTCAGCATTCGACCAGCTACCACGTTATCAATGCAAGTCTGTTGCTGGGAAAAGCCTTCCCTTTATTGCAGTTACTCATTCATGTTCTCCCTCTTTCTGCCAATTTTAGGATGTGCACGTGATGAGCCTGAAAACCAAAATTGATTAGATGAAAGCCGGCATGGTGTAAAAGAGAGGGGAGAAAAATTAAAAAATCTAACAATGCTCCCTCCCTTCCCCCAGCAGGAATTTGCATAGCCAAGTATCACACAGATCCCACATTGCATGGCTGGAAGGAGTCAAGTGAACAGGTTCCTGCACACAAAACATCCTCTCTCTCTCTCCCTAGAGGAAGTTTCAAGGCAAAGACTGTCAGTCGAGCTCCAGAACATTAATGAAAAAGCAACAAACTACTAATTTTTTAACACCTCACTCAATCTGACAGCTTATGAGACTCCATGTACTTTTCATGTTCCAAAAATAGAATTCTGCAGCAATGTGTCCATGCTAAGTTAATGTTGAAGGAGAGCTGGGAAGTGTACTGTATGCCTAATGATGACTCCAATACGATTTAAAGAGGAGAAAAACAAAATAGATGAAAGAACTACAATCTTCCTGTAAAATAAAGTGGAGGCAGTGAGAACATGAGATTAAGACTATTTTCCTGTTCTTGGAATTCAGGCACTGGTCAAAACTCAAAATGCCTGGCCAGATAAATCATACTCAGAGTTTGAAAAAGATCAGGTCTCAAGGGTTAAGCAGAGAGATGAGTCAGAAAAAGAAAAATTAAAATTACTTAGCTGGAAGTACAGTAGGAAGAGAAAAAAACAAACATATAAACAGAATTCCAATGGAAAAATGTGAACTGCTCCTTGAAGCTCAGCAATTGCCACATACAAACATGTACCTTAATCCTTCTACCTGGCTCTTCCCTGCAAATAAACCTCTTGATTGTATTCTGCTTTACAAGCTGGCCGTGAGGAAAGCCTTACAAAGCCACCACATGCCATAATTTCCAGTGCCCAGACTTCTCCCCTGTGTTTGGAGGTGATGGCCCAGCACCACAAGGCGTTCAGCAGCAGCAAAGAGACTTCAGCTAAAGCCCACCATAGCAGTGCCCAGGGTCCCGTCACAGGTTTTGGCTGTCCCTAAGATGACTTCCAGGTGCCAGTGAGGCAGCATGTGGGCAGGAAGCAGAAAAACTCCTGGAGAACAAATAAAATTTTGCACTAGGGTAACATCTCATAGGAAACTATTTAAGTACAGGTGGACAAAGTGTCTTCTCACACCTAAATTCGTACAGAAGAGTATTTTCAGCCTCTCTGTGCAGACATCTCAACACCATCTTTTTTTTTGCAGTACTCTCCCCTAGAGTGACCTAAACCAGTCAGGATGTCAAGAGGAGATGAGAAACATGAAAATAACAAAGGAACACCCCCAGTTTCCCACAGTATCTATGCAAATGCAGAATTTGACCAGTTATAACAATTCAGGCTTACTCTCATTAATCTTTTTCTACTATTTTAGGTCAGCTGCAATCCAAAAATCAGTTATTCTGGATAGATGGGTTTATTTCAACCCTTTTATACTCATTCACTGGCTCCTAAATTCTGGCCACAAGGCTTCATCTCTCTTGCTGCCATTCACCTTTTCTTGACAGCAGTTCCAACTCGTGCCTTTCCTGCCAGCAGTCCCCCAGACTACTAAGCCTGGATGACTCCATCCAAAACCAAGGAGAAGCCTCAGTGCCACAGTCCCAGTCCTTTCATGGCACAGGAAACCAGCTGTATCCATGCCCAGAGCCAGCAAGGTTTACCAGCTGACATCCAAGCCAGTTGGGAATCTGTGCTGAGAGGCACCAACACACAAACTGGCACCAGGACAGAAAGAGATCCAAGCTTCCACCATCTGCTTCCCTGTTCCCAGCAGATCCAAGTTCTTTAAACGTTGTTTCTTTGCAGGTGGTTCCCTTCCCTCCTGGTCCTGGCAAAGCTTCCAACAATCCAGGAAATATTACAGATGCAAGACTGCGACATAGCAAACACTTTCCATTCACAAACATATCTCAACCAACAGGTTTAAGCTGAACTGCTCACAAGAATATCCAGTTAACACTCACTACCCCAGCAGGTAAAGTGATTCTGGGAGTGAACTGGACTCTGCTACCCAGCAGTTACAGCAACAAGTGCTCCAGCAAGTATTTCAGTGGCTGGCTGAGACCAGACCAAACAGGCAGAGCAGCAGGTGCTCGAGAAGATCCAGACCCTGCACAGCCCCACACACCTGCTTCAGAGAAACACAAACTCTGAGGAACAGGTACTTCTCCAAAACCATCTTGCAGATAGCTCCAGCAACAGTTACAACTGAATGGAACACTAAAACAGGGATCCTCCACTTCCACAAAATTCTGTCGGGTTCTCAAGCCCAGGGCTCTATGCAGAGAGAGGGAGGGAAGGATCCGTTCTTCTATTTCCCTCCTTTGGGCCACAACATCTCTGGGCCTCCCAGGAGCATCATCTGCTGAGGAGGACATTTAGCAGGGAGCAGCAGGCGTGCCCAGAATCAGGTAATCAGCAGGAGCTGTGGGAATCCATGAGCTACTCTGCACCTACATCCCCCTCACGACCGGAGAAAGCTTCTGAGGAACCAAACCGACCAATACAGCGGGGTTTTGTTACTTTTCCCAAAAGACATGTCACAAAGCACATAAAAACTCAGCAACAGGGCATCAAGGAATAAATTCCCAAAGAGGGCCAGACAGTAGAACAACCACCATCCTCGCTGCTGTATTCTCCACATGCACTCATATTTGCATGCATGTAAATATGGGAAACAGCCGTCCACTGCCTCAGCCATGAAACACAAAGATTATCATCAGGGCATGCAGTGCTGGCCAGTTCATGGCAACATGTAAGCTCAAGTTTTGTGTTTGCCTGTTCACAGTGACACTTTGTGGTTGCCTGTCTCCTAAACATTCGAAATTGGTCTGTTCTAATGAATGTGGTGAAGGGATATCATTCATGTGTTGTCTGTATTATCACAAATGAAAGATTCTGCTATCTCTTCAGTACTCAGAACAGATTAATTTTTAACCAGTGGAAATTTTGAAAACCATGTTCTACTGCCAGCAGAGAACGTGCAGATGGTCTCTCACCAGTGAGACTGTCCACTCTCACTGGAAAATACAGAGGGTTGAACTTGGGACTTGGTGTAAATACTGTCTTCTATTTCCTTTGGTCCAAGTGAATTCAAAGCAGTTCAAGAAATGCGAAACTTTGCTTTCTTAAAAAGTCAAACAGTGAAACAACACCTGCTTTCAAACCAACCATCACAGCTTCCTGCAGTTTCACAGAACTGCTGGAAGACTGTTCTGTCAACTTGAGGAATTAGGAATCAATTCTGAACACAGGGCTTCATGTCTTCAGTATGGCTGTACAACTCGTTGCCTGCATGTGAAAAGCCTGAAAGGTGAGCAGCAAAACCATGGGTGGAAGTGGTTACCCAAGGAACACTTAGACATCAACAAAGAAGGTGCACACAGACTTATTAGCCACAAAGCACAGACAAGCCAGCAGATGAAACTAAAAATCACTCTCCTAGCATAAGCTGAGCGCAGCTTCAAGGTCTTACCCCTGCTAGGCATCAACAGGCGCTTCTTCATGTTGCCTGATAGAGCACAAGTGAACAGAAAAGAGAAAAACATCACATCAGCAACCTGAACAGCAGCAGTTGTAAAAGTTCTTAATGTTAAAACACAATCAGATATCAAATGTTCGTAATTATATTTCAGATAAGCTACATATTAAAGGTAAAAAATGAGAAAGACTCTCTGGATCTCCCTCCCTGCTGGAGTCACCGTTACACCAACTGTTCCTTTCCCCTGTTAAGGAGAGCTACCCTCTGTGTTCTCATTCCCATTAGGACCATTTCAACAGACCCTTTTCTCCTCAGCTGAGACAGAGACTGCACTTTTTCTTCCCTGACACTCTCAAGCAAGAGCAATTCTTCAGAACAGAGACCTGGAGCCCACACCAGGAACATCCTGCTTCTCTCTCCCACTTCAAACACCTTTCCCTTGCTTCCTCTTCTTGAGGAGGTGAAGCCCAAGCACAGAGGTGGTCAGTAACAGGGCCAGCAAGGGAAACCTCACTCCAGAAATCTATCAGGGTATTCTTCAGACTACTAATTTAAGAACTGAAGGGAAGTTTCTCCTCCTCTATCCCATTTGTGAGGTTGGCCAAGCCAGGCAGAGTTCCACTAGCACAGTGACTTTATGTGCATGCACCTGCCAGGCAGGACACATCATGTGCCTCATCCAAAAGGAGAAATGGGACAGGTGGCTTTTACAGAAGTTAAAAATAACCTCCCTCAAGATTAAGAAACTCGGAATTTATATAAAGGACTATGAGTTTACATCATCTCCTTCTATACCGAAAAGACAGAAGAAAAAGCCTACAGACACAGCATCAATTTTGTGGGAAAATATTTACCATCCATTCCATTGTGTTGTTCATAACTTCTTTTTCCCAGGATAGTTGGGGACCCATTATTAATGACAGGTGTAAACTTAGCAGGAGTCAGATTGTTGAGAGAACTGGACAAGCTCTTTGCAGGATCTGGTTTTGGAGGACATGGATGAGACTCTGGTGGAAAACGGAATTTTTTTGTTAGCAAAGACACTGGAATTATAAATCTGAAAACAACCTGCAAACTTCCAAGGCGACCAAGTACACTTCCTCTTATATACAAACTATCTCAGTCAATAGTTTTGACTGGAGATTGCTACTGACATAAGGCATTTCCATATATTTAGGAATTCACCACTACTAAAGATGTTAAAATCATTATCATAGTATTATCCTAAAATAAGATTTGATAGCCAAAGCACTTTGTATCCATTTCTGTAACACCGTTCTCCAATAATTTGGGGTGCTGTACACTAAAACCCAACTTTGGCCATGTTGGTCATGCAACACCCCTAAACTCTGGGGAAATTACAACTTTGCCAGTTTGGCAGAAATGTTTATAAAAAATACAATTTCTCCAATGGCAAAAAAAAGGTGAAGATTCAAAGAGACACTGTAAAGAACACAACATCTGAATTCAAGCTTTGGGCCAAGGCAGAGGTCAAGCCCACACTCTTCATCAGAGGTCAAGCCCACACTCTTCAACTGAAAAGACTTTGAGAAAGTTACAAGAAACAGCAAATGGGAACTTCAATAGACTCACTCGCTCACAATCCCAGCAGCAGAGTAAGACATAAATTCAATCCCACTAACACCACCAAAATACTTTCTTGCCAGACCATCAGCCTCCCTCCATTTCCATCACTCTTTTTTCCCAGCTCAGTAATCCAGTGGAGACCCTGACACAGTAAAAAAGCTCAAAATCCACTGCAACTTTCTGTATAATAATTACAATAAGGATTTTATCCAACAGCAAACTTCTCCTTTCATTTCCTTTCCACTGTTGCACTACACGTTTCCAAAGGCTGCTCTGTGTACCCCAATAGCACACAGCAGAAGTACAACACCCAACAGAGAAGCAGTAAATATTTAATACACCCTCAGCCTTACAATATTTCACCAACAAAAACATTCAAAGAAGCCTAAAATCAACTCCAGTGCTGCTTCTCTAAATAAAAAGGCGCTCAGCTTCCTTGCTAAGCTGGGGGCCTTCAAAGTGCCCCCGTCCAAGACTTCCCTGAGGAGAGACTGGTGTTTGGCTGCCAGAACAACCTGAGGGATGTCTGCAGGGCAACTGGGAGCACTGGAGAAAAGAATTTGGCATTTTTCTGGAGCTTGCACTGGCATGTCACACAGCATCACTCTGGATGCTTCCAGCACCTCAAACTTACACCGAAGTTCTGGGTGGAACTACTCAGTCCTTGCATACAGATCAGCTCACGAGGCAAAAGTCCTCAACAGAATTGTAATTAAAAAATAATAAAAACCTCATCAAAACCCAAGAGGAAAAGTGAAAAATAGAAGTATGACCCCCTTGTTTACATTCAGCACAGATCAGCTGATTCACAAGCTGGGGGACAGTGCTGTTCTAAACCCAAGAGGCTTCTTGGAGGATCCAGCAAGACAAACTACCTCCAGACAGCCCAAAACCAGAAGTCAATATTCAAGTACTCCCCAAACATGATCTTAGTGCCTCCACTAGTAGATGGTAACTTCTCCTCATATACATCAGAGACCACAGCAAACACATCCCTCCCTTCACACAAAAAGGTTTCTGACACAGCTTTATGACCCCAGAGTGGATTGCAGGGACACTGACCCTGTCAGATTAATTAGGAAAAGTAAAAAGCACGAGTTAACGAGATGGATTTCACGTTTTCTTTTATTTGTGGGATGGGGTTTTTTGTGCCTTGTTTTTTGTCTGTTTGCATGTTGTCAATCCAGAATGAGCATCTAAATCTAAACCCACGTGGAAACCCCAAATGATCAGCAGTGTAGCTAGGAGGCTGTTTCCTGTGTTTGGGGAGTTTGGCATGGCATGGTTTGGTTTGGTTAATACCTAAATACCGGAGTACTGCTTCTAAAGGCTTTCGAACCACTTGCTTTAATAGCAATGGGTTTTCTGATGCCTCAGGTAAACGTGCTGTGCCTGTAAAACACAGAAAAATAATTAGAGGGTGAAGACATTTACCTACTACAGCAAAACCAAGTGAATAACTCCAGTGTCCTGAAAGAGCTTTGCCATTAAAAGGAATTCTACAGGTGGTAAGCAGATCCTGGCAACAACACAGGACACAAACACAGAGAATGCTCCGTGTAGTAACAAAGGTGAATGTTTTAAAACAAACAACTCACCAACTTTCAAAGTTATTTTGCCCAGCCTACCATCAGTTAGAAGGCTCTGCAAGTTCAGCTAGACTTTGTGAAAGCACCAGCTACGTGCAAGAGAGCATCTCAGCAAGCTGCCCCTCAAAACTTTACAGGACAGGTGTCTCAAAGGCCTCCTTGGCAGGGAGGCCCCAGCTGCAGCACACTCACATTCTGCTTTGATTGCTGCACTGTTGATAGGCAGATAGGGGTGTCTTGCAGCATGCCAAGGGCGCAAGATATCTCGACATAAACGTCTGGCAATTCTGGTCAGCTTTGTTGTGTGGAGATAGAAAGCTTGTCGTGTCTTCATAGCAAACTTGGGACTCCCACTGTTCCGTACTGGCACACCGTGAGGACTCTGAAAGGCAAGGAAAATGAAAAGGGTTTCTGAAAAAGGCATCATTAGAAAGCATGGTTCTAAAGAAGAGAAAGTATTTGGTGAAAAAAAATCACTTTCAACTACTGATTCTCAGACTTTAAAACAGAAATGGTATTACAGACGAAAATATTCTTAGCCCAGCTATTCCCCATTTCCCAAGTCTTACCCCAAATATCTCAAAGGGTAAAATGAAGGTAAAGCTTTTCACTTCCCAGAGAAGCATTTACTTTATGCTGTCACAAGTTTTAAGTGAGGGATCCAAAAGCCAGACATGGAGAAGTTACCCAGTGCTATCACATGACTTAGAGCTTCTAGACTCAACAGAAAGATTCTCCAGTTTTGGGTGCTTAGGGTTGCTCTGGAGGGACAATGCACACTCCTTATAAGAAAGCACTTGTCAGAAGGAGAGGAAAATCAGGAAGAGCTGCATGACAAAAATACACACCACAAACTCACTTCCCAAAGCAAATGTATGGCACACAGGAATGGCTTTGGCTCAAGGCTGCAAGATTTTGTTTTAATTCTTACTCTTAACTCAGCAAATGTACTGACAGATGTCAAACACTCATTGCATATAATTAAAGAACACTACTGGAAGACATTTATCAGCTACTGAGAACCAAAGCAGTTATCTTCTTTATGAAAAGCAACCAAGCCAACCAATGAAATAACGAGAGCAGTATCTTGTTATCTCAGACCCACCCATAGCTGGAAAAGAGGAAGAAATTTCAGTTTGGGGAGAACAAGGCTTTCCCTTCTCTGACTATTTACATACTTTTAGTTAACAAACAAGAGGTATAAGGCAGTTATCTCAGCAATTAGGAGGCCTCAGAGGGCAGAGAGAAGCCTGCAAAGAATGAAGGTTAAACAAAAGAAATGGAAAAGGAATGATTGCAAAGAATAGGAGAGAGAAAAGAAACTATCCTGAGATGAAAGTTCAGTGTGTGCTATCCTTCTAGCCATGTGATACAGTTACTTTTTCTAATCAGCTTAATGTCTAATGCTTCCAGATTAAACTTTCATCAAATTCAGAAAAAAAACCTGAGAATTTTGGTTTTCGAATAAGAGAGGAACAATGAAACAGAAACGGCTCAAACCTATCCATAAAAAAGGAGGATTATTAAAAAAAAAATAGGATTATGCAGAAAACCAAGATGAAGCATCTCTAAAAAGCCACCAGCTATTTGGGGTACATCTAATTTTGAATATGCCTTGGGAGAGTAAATAGGTTTCAGAAAATAATTAATTCTTTTGGAGAGGAAAAAAAAACCAGTGCTGTTCGCCTACAGCAAAAATCATGGAAACCAAATACCAGAAACACTCGCTGGCATTTCAGTTTCTCCCATCTCCACTAAGTCATTTCATGCATTTGAAGGCTGGTTTGCTAAACAAATGAAGTTGGTTTTTGTTGCTTTTCTTTGTCTCAGGGCATACTTGGCAACAAACTACCAGCCGAGGCTAACGCGCCAACTTCTGCTTGACGCGAAATACCAAACCCAAGGACAACAATGCAGGCTGGAGGCATTCTTTTGGTGGTTAAATATTTAAGAAGAGGGTGCAGGCAGTTAGGCAGCATGACACACAGCTTGGCAGGCAGAGGCAGCAGTCTGCCTGGTGGGTACCCACCAGATTATTGCGGTTTGGGCCGGGTCTCTCCCCATCTAAGCGTGTTGGCATTTTCAAGCCGCCGTATTTCTTCCAGTAGGTCCAACAGGATGCACAGAGGCGACACTGCATGTTAGGGGGACCCCAAGAATACCACTGGTAAGACTGGGTGGCTAGAGATAACAAAGGTGGAAATTATATATATCCTTACACAGGATGGCTTTGCAGATCTTATTCTCTTTAGAAGCAGCACAAAAGAAAACATCCCCGCCCACCCCAGCCACACACAGAGCAAAGCTCAAACAGACCTTAAACACTGATGATGGCTTCACTGTCATCACCACTGTTAAACACACTTGTGATTTCAGCAGAATTTATTACATTAATTAATCTATATCCCTTTTAAAATGTGAACAGAGAGAAACAATTATCAGGATGGGAAGATTTCATGCCAATGGAACCGAAGGTTCTCTTTTTGCAAGAGAATTTCTGCAGAACGTGGCAAACAGCAAAGACTGTCTTCAGGAACTTCCCATATATATTAATTTTACCACTGAAGAATGCACAGAATCTGTGACTTCTCATGCAGTCCTGCATTCCAGCATCTCTAAAGGCTCCCCATAAAGGAGCACAATCATTAGAACTCAGTATATTAATACCAGGCAGCAGATCAAATACAGTGGTGTCAGATATTTTCAAATCTACTAAAAAATGATGAAAAAATTATCAAATTCACATGTTGGGGATTTATATATTCCCTCAATAGTGAATATATAGAATATTTACTAACTCCCCCTTCAGTACTTCATCATTCTATTTACAAATATAACACCAGGAGTTCGAAAACAAAACAAAGCAAACACTACACAAAAACAACCTCAAAAAAAAAACTTTGCTTAAATGCTGCTATATCCAGTCCTCCCCTTGCCCCCCCAGCACAAGACAGTTTTTCTTTTTAACATTTCCATCTCAGCTGCTGTTCTGGCACTTACTGTAACAGCTCTCACAGGCCCGTCCGGCTCCCGCGTTCTGTGCCTGGACTCCAGTACCATTTACCACTCCTGGTTTGACATTATTTACATTGATCTGGTTGGGGTTTGGCTTGTTACTTAAGACACAAAGCAAAAAAGAATGACAAGTGTTAAATTCAGGCATGCAATTTTTTTTTTTTTTTTGTTTGACTTTTGAAGGTATGGCCCAAAATGCTTGAAGACTCCAATTTCATTCAGCATGTGGCTTCCAGAGGCAGCTGCAATTACCAGCAATCTGACTTCTATGAACACACTGCCTCGGACAATATTTTTAAAATATTGATAATGAAAATAACTATAATGATACTTGGATGCCATTTAGAAGATTTCAAAACCCTTTCAAAAACAATAAACTAGGCCAGGTATCTTATTCGCTATCCCAGACACGTGAATCTAGGTAAAAACAGATCTCACTTACAAGTCCTCAACATGAGAAATGTTTTACCTAAATCTCCAAAAAGAAGGCTGGGGGCTGGAGCAGGAACAGTAAGCAGAGAGAGAGCAATGTCTGCTTTATTCAGGGAAATATAATCCCAAACTGCAGTCACAAGTATTTCCATGTTGTCTCACTGCAAGGGTTTGCCTCGTGTGGCCACAATTCCCACAAGTAAACCCAAGATGCAACACCTCAGCTCATCCCTAACCCTCTTCAAAATAACAATTCAGGAAAAGCCAAGAGATAAGAGCTAAAACAAAAGCTACTGGTGGGAGCTGAGCATGGAAGGCCAACAAAGTGAGAGAATAGAGCAGAATGGAATAGTACAAAAGCTCTGCAGAGGTAGAAGTGTCTAAGGGGGAAAATGAGGCCTTCAGAAAACCTCTGGCGTGGGAAGGAAGGAGGAGGACAGAGCACTGCTATTGCAGGGGCAAGACTTCTGGGGAGTGGAAGGAGGTGGAAGAAGTCACACAAGAGCACATGAAGAGTTTACCAAACATGCAAGGACTCTGGGGTTCTGTTAGGAGCTCACATTATAGGAGCATTATTAAATTAAAGAGCAGGCTGGCTTTGGTGCCAACATAAACCCAAATTGCAATGCTGGTTCCATTCCTATCATATTCTCTTACCTGAACACTGATGGCAGTGGACATATTCCTTTTATTTCCAACTAACAAACCCATGACTTCAAAGCAGAAATATCTTAAAATGGCTTTTTGCAACCCCCTTTGCTTACACATCAGTTGCGCACTGACACAGGAGTCACAGTGATTTCAGTAACCCAGAATGTTTGCTGTGCTTCACCGGGGCTAATGCTACAAAAACAGCATTGTGGGAAGAGGGCCAAATTAATTTCATTCTAATGGGGCACCAGCATCAGGTTTCATGTTCTCAGCAATGATCCCTGAAAGCAAAGGAGCTCCAAGTGACATAATTCAGAAGACAACTGGAAAGCTGATGCTGCCCTGGAAGCCAGAAAACATCCTTCTTATCTGAAACTGTCCAATCAGATCCTGAGATACAGAGCTCAGTAAAGCTCCATTTTGACAGAGATAAAACATGCTCTGGTGTGAATGAACTACAGGAACCACACACAGGTTGCATAAGGAGGCAAGAGTGTGTTTGTCCAGGCCAGGAAAAACTTCTGATAGTGTTCTCACTGTAAAATTCAGAGCCTTCCTGCAGCACAGAAAGCTCAGGAGGCCAAGTGGCACAGGAACACTGTAAGTAGTTTGTCCCTATAGTGCACTGAGTAGCACATACACAGCTCAAAAGCTGCAGAGGAGACAGGAAAAAAAACCAAACCAAGATATTTAGATTAATTCACAAGCCTGAATACGTTTCCATCTCCTTCTGCTTATTAATTTGCCCAGCTCCTACGAAGATTAAAGTGTTTCAGGGTGCTTATCAGAAAGGCAGCGAGTCCTGACCCCGCAGATGGCAGGAGATCCGCAGGCACGTTTAACAAAGGGGCAGCTGAAAGAGGGAACATTCACGCTCCTCTGCTCCGGGACTCTGTCACTATAGTAACCTGCTGCAAAGGAACTCCTGCCAATGATTCACCAGCAAGCTCCATGTGCAAACACTGCCCCGGTGCTGCTAAACAAACAGCCCTCACTGATGCACACTGCTGCCAGCAGCCTTGCTCCACAGAGAAAGGGACTGAAGCAGAGAAAACTAAGGCTTTATGCCTCAACATCAGGCTTTGTTGCTTCCCTGCTACACCTTGGATTCTTTCTCCAAAAATACAGCAGAATAGTCTGAAATCCATCAGTAAAGCCCAACAAAGCACATCCAAAGAATGGGGACCAGACACGATGATGATAGCCTGACTCCATTATCCTCTCTCAAAGCATTATCAAGCTTATGTTCAAACACGAGTGGAAAGCACACCCTGGTGAGGGCTGATCACCAAAGCATGCTCATCAGAAGGACTGACACGCTGTAGTTGTGGCAAACTCCAGGATTCTGCAGCACTGCAATTAATGAAGCTGCAGCAAGCACCTCAGAGTGTCCTGCTCCAAAGCTACGGTCGACTTCCCAATGGCAGGAACAATAAAACTCAGGCAGATAATGTTTTCATCATATGAGAAGCAAAAAGCTCTTAATTGTTGGCGATACGTTAATTAAACTTGTTTGATATCACCAAAGCCTGCCACAGCTATTAACAAGAGAATCGCATGAGTAACTGGATGAATCATTAGGCAATTAATGAAGCCGAAGCTAAAGATGTAAATAAGGTAGTGAGAATACTGATGGTGTGGCAAACTGTCATTTCCAGTTCTTGAATCAGGAATGGAAGTCTCTTAAAGGGGTTTCAGTTGTGAAGGAGCAGTCACTCAGGCTAGAACAGGGACCTTGAAGTGCAGATTTCTGGGCTGTATTCTTCAGATCAGACTCAAGGGAAGAGATAGAGGCAATAAAGCACATGCAGACAGAAGCCTGTCAACATGGACTGAGGACCCTGCACAAAAAAACCCAACCTGAAGATAATCCTGATCCCCACGGAACACTGACTTTTCTTCAGCAGATAAATAGACAGCATTTGACCCACAGCATGGTGATAAAATTTTTCTTGCTAGAAATAATTATAAACTTAATACCATCCGGTGAATGTTTCCTGTTATTAAAAAACCCACGTGTGCTGGATGCAACAGAACAATTAAGAAATAAATCCTCAGACAAAAAACAATTTGAAATCCTTTGTAAGGAACATTTGTGCCATTTACCTCTAGGCATCTAATGGAAATGCCTGGATCCAGGCAACAGAGGTGAGCTTTCCTCAGAGCTCTCCAAGCTCCTGTAAATACCCACTCCTAAGAACAGGTCTAATGACCATTAAACAATGCTTTCTGAACAGGAGCAGCTTTCTCCAACAAAATGTTGGAGGTTGCCATTTTAACTAGCACAGCTACAGAGGGAAGAGCAGCGTTACACCTTTTAAGTTTTCCATGTTGCCATGGACTTCCGCACAATGAAACAGGGAATAAAAATGGTCTTGCTCCTCAAGCAGAGGACAACCAAGAAACAGACAAAGGAATTCTCTTCAGCTTGTTAAGCAGTTGCCCCTTATAGTGATCCAAAGCTTTGACCTACTCCTCCAGTTTCCCTATTGGATTCACAAAAGGGGCACAGTAGGGAGAACAGTATTTCCCTGTTTAACAGAGGCTGCATTCGCAGCTTGTCAAAGGGCTTTGAGATCCTCAGATAAAATACCGTAAATAGAATGTATTCATTAACAGATACAGATAGAGCTAAAAGTTAAATTTTTCACCAGTACATTCTGAAGACTGGAAATTGTGTGGAGCAGTTCATTCTTCCTCCTCTCTTCTTACCCCTTCTGGTACCACTCAGATCAAAGCAAATGAGAGAAAAACCACAAAAAAGTGGATGTCTCAGCCTTCACGACTGCAGATGTCCTAATCCCAAAAAAGCACAAGCTACACAACCAGATCTTCCTCAAAAAGAAGACGGTATATATGATGCCTGTAAGATGAGTAAAACCAGAGTACAACCTCCATAACAGCCTGGAGAGTATGTTTGGGTACACACTAGAAGGAGAAGGAGTCTGAGACTACACCTGCACGAAGTTCTTCCAAGCACTGCACTCGCTTTGGAGGATGGCAGGACGAGGCATGTGAGAATGTGCAGTCACTTTGTGTGTTCAGACTTCTGTTGCTCCCACTGACAGAGACAGTGCTACAGAGAACAACTGAAACATTTGGTTTTCAGTATTTCCTGAGTTTAACTGATTTCACACTTCTTCCTTTCACCAGGAAAGCACATTAGTGCTTTTCAGACAAAGGGCTTCATTGCAAAGCCATATTTATAGACATTAGGTTCTGTCAAGTCAACTACAAATGTCTGTCCCCAAACCAGCTATTCTTGGAAGAGGTACAGAAACGTTTGTTCAGTCTGGGTCAGAAGTGTTTTTCTAAGATGTTGGTGTAGGACTTGATAACCTCACATCAATTACCTGTATGACCCTCCATGCTTCAGTTACCCGCATTAATAAATTTGGGGCACAGTCTCAAATTAAAAAATATCAACTCCAAAGCTTTACACAGAGCTGTTATTTTTCATTGTGTAACATCTATGTGACCTTTGAAGACAGCTTCTATTCTTTTCCTTATTATCTTCCTCCTCTCTGCTAGATTTTCCTATTTACCATTGGAGAAACAAACAAGAGCCCTATCAATGGAAGACAGCCAGAGGAAAAAAATAGATAAAATTGTTTGAGCCTCCTATCCTCCAGGGTCTCTCACTGCCAACAATTTTACACCAGTTACTGTTAAAATGGGTTTCAGTCAATCAGCTGATAGGCTCCTGCATAGGCCTTGTGACAGCCTACATCAAGTAATTTATTTTTCGAGGTGACAAGTGGATCATTATGGCCCAAGCCTAGAAACAGGAATGGGCTCAAGTAACACGATAAGGACAAATCAATAACATTGATATTTAGATCCCTATGCCATGCATTGCTATTACAAGCCAAGAATATAATCTTCTCCTAGGTCACAAGATAATGTAGATGCCATCCAGTCCCTGTATGCCAGACCTTGTACTCAAGCTCGCGTAGAAGTAATGCAAAAAGCTTAGAAATATTTAATTGCTGCCACCTTTGGAGGTATTAATAGCAAGAAAACAGCAGAAGCATTCATGTGGGATTAAGTAAGTCATGTAATTGCTACTTTTCCTGCCACACATGAAAGGGTACTGAAGGAGGAGGAAAATGTATCCCCCATTTTATCAATTAAATAATGTGTAAGTTAAGGTGTTACACTCATAAAATGAGCCGTGACTGGAAATCAAAGCCAGAGAGACAAGAGCAGCCACGTGGGCAGAGCCAGGTCTCTTCCTGAAGCAGGCAGGTAAGTTGCTGATTTGATGATGTGTTCTCTAGGTAGGAACAAGAATTACCTTGCTGAGGGATAAGATGCCACTCCAGGCAGCCATTATCAAACAAGCACCACAACCTTCCAAACACAAAGCCCTCCCTCCACACATTAGAATCCAAGAGAACAGCAGGACTGCCAGGCTCTCTCATCTGCAATATCCTTTTGCATCTGCAGTCTAAATTATACTGCCTTTTGCTTTATGAGCTTATCACATTGTGAATTCATGTTTAATTTGATGGCCAGCGTCCCCCTGCAGAGCAACGCCGTCCACAAAAAGCAATATTGTTGAAAAATGGCATGACAAGAAATCTATTTGGTTTCACTCTGAGTATTACACCTCATTTTTAGTAAATTCACCTGAGAGGTATTGACATATAATCATGGATCCTCTCTTTTCAGATGGAATAAGGGGCTGTCTTGCAAGCTAAATATATAAAAATTAGTTTTATCTAAAGTAACAGAACAGATGGTAGAAGTTCATAAATATTTAAAAGGAGACAGCATAAAAGAGCAAAGGAGTTATTGGGGATAATACACAGGGGAACATATCTGGGAGTGAAAGTTGAAAAGTGAAAGGAAAGGGTAGACTAGAAGTTCTGCATTGTAACAACTACTGACTAGGCTATGCAGAGGAAATGCAGTAGGAGGCATTTTACTAATAATTTTGTTTTAAAATATATGTACACCTATAAATAATTACACATTATTTTTAATATATAATGATATATAGGAAACAAACATGCATTGGTGATCCACAGCTGAGAAAAATTTAGAAAAACAGACAGATTATTGAGCAGTTAATTAGCTATGCTTTTGTTCACAACCATGCTGACCTGCCAGCAAGTCCCCAACTCCCAGCCCATCCAAAAATAAAAAGTAGAAGAGAAGTAACAGTCACTTCAGGATGGGAACATTACAGAGGAAGCAGGAAATGAGCAACCTGAGAGTAGAACACCCTAAACCAGGAAATAATAACGTTCGTAGGACATGGAAAGTGCTACACCAGTCCCTCTACAATGAGATAGGAAAAAAACCAAGAGATACTTACTAGTTGGGTATATACACTTGTTTTAGCTTGCTTTCTGCTTCTGCTGCTTTCAATCGTTTCTTTGAATAGAAAAAAAGAGAACAGTTACAACAAAAATAAAATAAGAGCCATCTTACCTGAGTCAGGTAGTAAAACCTCTAAGGACTTGAGCAGTTATTTACACAGCAGCTACCACTAAACCTTCCAACAAGAAAATATTCACTGAAGACAACTGTGGGCATCACATGACTGTGCAGCTCTTTTGAAAAGTCAAAGAGATGCCAAGCTGCTAAAAATGAGGAGAAACTTTTCATTCCCATTCACTTCAATTCAAATTCCCATTTTTACAAGTTTTTATTTCCCCTGCAGAAGAAAATTTGACACACAACTGTCAGTTCTCCATGGTAACAGTCACCAAGTGGACAATAAGAGATACAGCAATCCAACCTCTCCATCACAGCTCCTCAACAGCTGCACCAATTCAAAGTTTCACGACTTTTGTGTTGATACCCCTAAACTTCTGAAGGCTCAGTGACATGGGATATTATTCTTTAGACATTAAGAAGGTCTCAAGAACTGCCTTCGTAACTCAAACTGTCACCATTTAAACAGGCAGAGAGACACTAAGATTCAAGTTTTCTCTTTATCACATTTGCAAAATAAATTCAGGGTGAACCTCTGGAGGTCTCTAGTTCAACCTCTGCTCAAAGCTGGTACCAGCTGTCTGCATAAAGCTGGGACAATGTTTTCCAGACAAACCAGCAGCACGGGGATGTTCCAGACAAACAGGTTAGCTTAACATTTTCTATGCAGCAGCCTCAAGGCACAGGCTAGAAAAATAATTGTAAAGCTGAAGTCAGGATCTTCACAGAAGCAAGAAGCACCAGAAAACATAATAAAATTGAAGAGTGTGTCACTGAGGAGCTGGACAAACATAAAAATTGTTTTTACAGAGACACCACATAGACAGAAACAGCAAAGAAATGCTTCCTGTAAGCATAAAGCTTTTATCAGGACAGTTTTAAACAACAATTTTCCATAGGACATTCTGACAGCTCCTCACCAAAGCTGTGTGGACTCCTAAAGAATTCCCCTCTTCCCTTATCCTGCAAGAAACAGTCAACCTATCTTAGAAATCCGAGAATGAAGTTGTCAGACAAGAAAGCGAGGAATGAGAAAACAGAACCTCTGAAAGTTCTCCTGAGATGATGGCTACACCTACAGAGAGCTGCACTCCTGGCTGACCCCTCTCTGCTGGCATGGGCCAGCTTCCCAGAATGCTTCTCTTAAACTTCACCTAGGACAAGAACTGCTGCCTGAAAACTGCCCTCAGGAGAAGCCAAACAAAGACCTGGTGCAGACGATCCTTATCAATTCCGGCAGCAATCAACAAACATCTTGCTGCCAATCAGAGATGGAACTGAAGAGATTCTCCCGAATATGAACTGCAAGTTCAAACAACCTTTCCAAGCCACCCTAACTGAGCATCTCTATGTAAGAAACAAAAGCACCCAGAGAGGGGCCCCAAGAAGTGCTGTCACAATGGTTCTCCAGACAGCATCAGAAATCCTCCTCTACCTTCCAGAGAGACACACCACCAAAAAAAATAATCACACCTTAACAAAATGCGTGCTCCGGTGCCCTGGAACTGGAGCCTGTTGCACACAGCCTCAGCTGCAGAAGAGGAATTCCTGCCCCAGTGCCAAGGGCAGTTACACCTGCAGATGAACAGCTCCAGAATCCCACCAGGAAACACATGGAAATCCAACACCACACACTGCCAAACAGCTCAAAATACTGCTTGATGACCAGGACCAGAATCCAATTTCCTTGAGACAGGAAATCCAGGAAACTTACACTGGTAGAGAACTGTAGTGCTTTTTAAGCTTCTAGATTGTGAGAGGAAAAAGCTGCAGTTTTCTTGACAGCATCTCCCAAGGGGACTATCTGGTATCATTATGTTATGACAGTTTTGGAAATGTCTGAATGCAAGAGCTTCATCCGAGCACAAAACATTATCAGCAACTGTAATATTCTCCTGTGCACAACATAAAGCTATTTGCCTTGGACATGTGGCTAATTCAGGGTATTAAGCAGTATTTTAACAAACAGATGATGAATGTTAACCTCAGCCCATAGATTTCCTTTATGACTGATGACCATGGAGCAAGCCTTGAGCTAACAAGTGCCATAAGTCACCTGACAACACCCTCCTCCCCTGCAGCTGCCTGGGGAGCAGCACAGCAAAGGGCACATACCCCTCTTACAAACAGCACAGCAGGAAAATTGAGGGTTTCCAGGAGGGACCACAATGGCCTGGGTAAGAAGAGGCTTTGCACTAAGTACCTGTGGGCAATCCATAGACTAGATATGATGAGATTCCTATGTCCTGACTGTGACTGATCCCAGAAGGTACAAAAGAAGGGTGCCTGAAATGTAGTCGTGCACAATTTCAGAATAATCCCTTCCCTGATAGTGCTTTGCTAGGTCCTATGCCAATTATTAATTGATCTGTGCCTGAAGCATATTTATGCTATAAATTGTTAATGCTGTCTGATGTAGTTATGAATGTCCTCACCCCCAAGAAAAACCCAGAACATCTGTAACTTTTTCTAGTAGCTGGGCCTAAAACAATCTTTTTCTGAGTTATTTATATACACAGATCTTAAGTATATCCTCTTATTTACTTCATCATATTTTCCCCATCTATAAAAGGAAGATATTACCAACTTGTCTATCTACCACAGGGACCAAGGGATTAAAGTACTAAGCACTGCAACATCCAAGTTGGTGCAAACATCTGTCCTTTGTATATCCTCTCCCAGATTTGACATCCTATCCACTGAGCTTGAAAGAGTTTTATAATGGGTGACATATCAGAGCAAATGTTGTGGCCATTTCCTAAAGAGTGAACATTTATAAAGAGGAAATAACAGAAGTAATAATCCAGGAACACTCTGGATATTTCAACATCCACAACACAAGAGCTGGGTTGGTGGACAGTATGGGGATGCCTCAGACATCTCCGAATATTCAGCCTTTGTTAGTTTATGATGGGAAAGACAAATTACACCTTCTGGGTTCAGAGGAGAGCCTTCACAGTGTTTATTCTTTTTTTCAAGTGTTGAACAGACAGTGGAGGTCAGGGAGGTGGGACAGAAGAGGGAATTAGTCTGTGATGCATTTGGGAGAAATGCTCCCAGCTTTAGTAACACATCTCAGAACGGATGGGCTGGACCTACAGTCTCTGGCAGTTCTGGCAAGAAAGTGACTGAGTCCCCTACTGCCAAGGATTTAACAGGAGGTGTTTGGGGATAAAACATCCCTCAAATGTAGAAAAACCTTTCCCTGATGTTATTTCTAACCTCAGCACCTAGGACTTTATGAAGGCTGGTATATTAAGACATCACTCCTAGCTCTGGGCTAGGTACAAAGCAGGCTTACATCCCTTCAGAAAGATGTTTTCTATCTGCATCAAGAGTGACCCAGAGATCTCAACCTCATGGCGTCAAATGTAAGGGCATTTCCACTTTCCCCAGCGTGTTCTCACCATGCAGACCTTAAAACCAACTTTCTCTGTCTATTCTTCTCTAATCCCACTTCCACATGAAAAATAGAACAGTAGAAATTGATAGTATTCAATCTTCCCTGAAGTTACCTGCTCCTCAGAAACAAATAAAAATGGAAAAGGTAAATTAAAGCCTTTAACTCCCAGAAAGAATGTGACTAATTCAAGCAGTCATCTGCCACTGCCATGTCCCAAGCTTGTCTCAACACACAGAAAGTTTAATGGTTCAAAGTTTTCAGGAATTCCCCTAATGTTAAGCACAACAGCAGAAGCATTTAGTCTTTAAAAAAAAAAAATCACCCTGGAATTCACAACTACATAAGAACTCCACCTCTAAGCCACTGAAAATGCAGGCAGAGCCAAACCCCACATCAACCCTCAGAGCTCTCACATGGCTGGGAGAAGCCAACAAACAGCTGTCAATTGGTCAAAGCCATTTCAAACCTCCCTTAATCAGAAACAGACACTCTTGGGAACTGACACAGAAAATGTGTCCCAGGAAAAGAACGTGTTCCAAGGGCACCCAGGATACTGAACTCGGAATGCATCATCCTCATTTTGTGCATGACAGCTCTGAGAGGCTGTTATTGACAAGACAGCTCTTGGGATCACTGTGGCCAGGCATTCAGGAGCCTGCACTAAACCACCAATTCTGTGCTGACATCAAAGTACAATCAGTCCTTCTAGCAGTTCTGTTCTTGGAGGGCCAGTCCTCCTTCAGATGACTGAACTCCTACTTATGCTGGTAATCTTCAAAAGCATGGTACAGGTAAAGCCAAACAAAAATTCCTGGATAAGAGGTCCAAGTGCATGCTCCAAAAGAAGCCAATTTGCACACATCTCCACCTTGGTGTCCTACTCCCAACACAAGGAAGAGCTGCACTGAGCCTTCTGATCTCAGTGCATGACCACAAGTTGTTGTTCAGTTCTCAGAACGGACCTTCTGTCAAAGGCAACTCAAAATGTCCCTTCCTCAATGGCAAGAAGCAGAGAGACTGTAATCCAGTATTGTGGCAGTGTTTTTTCATGCCAAGAAAGCATCAAGGGAAATCCAGGAATTCAGAAGGATGAAAAGAGCTCCCAACTAACTGGTGCTTCTTCATCCAAGCAGGCAATTGGTTGGTGATACAAATCTTCATTCCTGTGTTTTGCAGCTCACAGAAATAGATAATTTAAATAATGTTCATTCACCCAAAGATTTCACAAGAAAAATCAAGTTATTAACACTCTCATTGAACCCTGTAACATACAGACTTGGAATATAATTTAATCATGTTTTTGCAAAGAGGGAAGTGGAAGTGCAAAAACTTGAGGTACACGCTTTGCATATCCTTACTTGGGATACTTTCAATATCTTATGTACAAAAATGCTGCCAGCCTCAGAACCCTCTCGTGGTATTAGACCGAGGGAAGAGACTCCATAGAACAAACACTGTGAAGAAACAGATGGAAAAAATGGCAACAGATGTACTTTGTCAAAGCCACTGCGCTCATCAAGTCAAATATAAATGTAATACACCACTATTTGAACTGCAGCTTTCTCTGCTTTCTCTTTGTGGTTACATATAGATAGCTCTCTCAAGCTTTTGATAAATGTTTCATGGTATTATTTGCTGGTACAAGCTGGGAATTTGAGATGAGGTCTTCAGCTCAGTTCAGACCTAACTGATGTGGTATCCATGCACAGTAACTTCTGTTCAGTTTCTACTGTCCCCTAAGTGCAGAGTCTCTAATTGGAAGTTTTCCCCAAATCCCACTCCCCAGGCAAACTCCTGGGCAGCACATGTAAGGTAGAGCATAACCATGAGAGAAAACCCGAGCACAGGAATAGAACAAACCAGGATAAGAAACAGTAAGTTTGCTGTGGCTTTTTATTGCTGCAAGAACAAATAATTAAAGTCTTCACATCATTATCTCCTCTGCAATTTTGCCTATGTAAAAACAAACTTCAGGAAAATGGAGAAAGCAATGAGGAAGGAAAACCCAGGAGCATTATCCTTCCCCACCATGCCAGCTTCCATCACCATCACCATGTTCCTATCCCCCAGTTCCTAACTGGAAGGAAAAGTTTCAGTCAAAGAATGAACTTGGGGAAATAGTGGAATGAGGATGCCACTAATATTTTTATTGAAAGTAAAACGTAATTGATTCAAAAAAGAGTTCTCATTTGTCACGAGGGTGCCTCTGTAATTTCAACAGTGCCCCAACCAGAAAGAAAATGGTAAAAATCACATTACAGCACATGACAAACTTTGGTCAATGCCTCAGGCACCTAGTCTTTACCCCAGGCTGAATTTCCAAGGAAACAAGGCAGGACATCGTCACAATTCCACGTTTTGTAATATTTCAAATAGACGCCTCAGCTTAGGACTGATAACTAAAAGGAAAAATCCATTCTAAATTTCTCCCTTCTTTACTCAGTTTCCCTGTTAAATATTGTACGAAGTTTTCAGCAACTGATACTCTGCAAGACTTTGCATGCTGCTTGCATTATTTCAGGGACCAGCCAGCCTTCGTATTTAAACAAGCAGAGATAAAAATGACTGTGAACACTGCTCAGAGTTGGTTCTCAAGTATACTGAGTCTGGGAATTTGAGCCAGTGACACTTCCCAGGTAAACACTTCACTCACAGAGCTTGCAGAGGGCAGCCTCCTGCATCTGCCACCCAAGTCATGGGCAGCAGTGGTGGGGAGTCAGCGTGGGGGCCTCCTGCCCCCCAGGAAGTCACTGAAGGTAACCCTGACCTTGAACTCCAAAAGCAAAAAGCAGCTGCCCTGCCTTCCTTCCCCTGCTGAATTTCCAACCAGACATCAGAAAGCTCCAAGCAAGCAGGTTAGCAGCAAACATGAAAAAAATGCACTCTTGCCAATGCTGTTGGTATCTACAGAAGGGCCGAGGAGTTTAGGGACAAGAGATTGTTCTGATCCTAACAGAACTCACCCATTGGAAAGGCTGAACCCCAAGAGGGAGAAGAGAGAAACAAAGCTTGGTCTCACAGGCAAGAAAAACAATGAAAGAGGTGATTCTGACTCTCTTACCTGCTGAACGTATCTGTCTGTAGTTTTCCACATATAGTAATATTCTATAATGCTTGTTAAGGACTTCCATGGGAGCTGGGGACACAAAGGAAAAGCAGCATTTATTGAAGGGTGCTGGCACACAGTCTCACTGAAATTCACAGGATTCTTCTGACTGATGGTTGCAGCAGAGTCTTCCAACTACTAACCCACCTCAAAAAGAAAAGTCTGAATCTACGAAGGAGATTAGATGAACATGGGACACATATTAAACTAAATGCCCTTTCAAAATACTCTGAGCTTTCAGTGTAAAAGTGGAACAGGCTGCAGGTAAATCTTCATGCTGCACTGGCTCACAGCAAACCATCCCAGAGAGGCACAATGTGGAAGGGAGCCCCCACAGGTTCAGACTCTCTGCTTCAGCAGCAGACTGAAGCAAGAGTCACAAGTACAGTATCACAGTTCTGATATGCCTGGTTTCAATGGAACTAGCCCATTAAAAAAAAAAAAACAACCAACCAAACCCAAAACAAACTACTAACAGAATTGTGCCTTGCCAGCTCTGCTCTCTGCCTGAGCAGCATGAGGATTTCGACAGGACCACAGAGTGTTGCTTGTTTCCAAGTCCCTCTAAGAGATTAGAGAACAGGACCAACAACACTGAAACTACTTGTTTTGTTCCAGAGCACTGGAACAATGGCACAGTGAAACTTGGCTCTCCTCACAGTGCTCCATTCAATCTGTAGGCTCAACACCTAAGGTGGTGCTTTGGCCAAACTACAGGTCACTTCCCTTGGATGCCCAGGATTCCTTGGGAAAACCTTCAAAAGGCCCTTTCTGAAACCACACTGTGAAGGTGACTACATATTCATGTTCCAGAAGGCCCAACACTTATTCTCCTTCAAACACCAATTAATCTAGAGCAGCTCAGCTGTCACAACTTTCTCCTACGTCCTCCCTCAGCTGTAGTGGAACAGATGATCTTAAATTCATGTTTCTAAAGGAAAAGCCATCATCTGTGACTTGAAATTCTGACTGTACCTCAGGCTGTCACCAGTGTGAGGTCTGCCTGTCCCCACTTTACAGCAAGGCACACATTCCAGTTTGAAGCCCCCTTGTTGAACACAATGAAAAACACAGTTCAGACAAGCTGCAAGCCCCTTCTGTCACCAATCAGAGTCCTGGTCACCTTTTATATACCCCTTTTATATACTCACAAAATCTTGCTGAATGTCAGTGAAATCTTTTCCATATTTTTCTAGTGCTTCCTCAAAGAGGTTTGCCTCTGAAGCAGACCACTCCTCCATCTCATCTCTGCACAGGACTGGCCCACCTTGTGGCACAAGTGCTGAGATTGCCTTGGAAATGTCATAGACATTTTTGTGCAAAGTATCCATAGCATGGAACTAGGGGGTTGGAAAGGAGAAAGAGAAATGTAAGGACAAGCAGCTGAGGGGAAAAAACCATGTTCAACAGTGAAACGGCAATGACAAATTCTGCACTGAGATTCGAAGGTGTGGTATTCTATAACCAGCAAAAAGTCAGAAAAAGCTGGTTCCAGCATCACACTGACTGTAGTGGTCAGCATACAAACCTAACATTCACTAATAGTGAGGCCTTGTGTATCAATTATTCCTATCAGCTCCTCACCAGCACCACCACTGGTAAGAAAATACACAGGATGGATCCACCCCCCCAGGACTGAGCCACCATCAACAGATGGGGCATGGAGATAGAGGTCCAAGGGTGTCTCCTCACAGATGTAGCCATGCACTTGCTCTGTCAAATAATCTACAAAAATTTCAGACATGGAAAAACAAGAGCAGCAGCACATGTACACATCCCCCTCCCCAAAGGGCAGAAACCTCAACAAAGATTCGAGTTAAGCCACACATCACAGCTGAGTAGGAAAAAAGAATGACTCTCAGGGGCAATTACTCCTCAGAAAGCCCAGCCACGGCTGTCTGCAACTTGTGATTTACAAGGGCTGAGAACATGCTGCGAGGGAGGAATTGCTATTAGTAAATGAAAGCCTGGCTTTATTTCCCCGTTTCTGCAGTTTTAATCAGGATGTTATTTGCCTTTCATCATGCCAGTTTTGTGCACGTGCATAATTAACCTACACTGTTCTAGACTAGAATTTGTTCTACACGTAAGCTTACATTACCCCAGTTATGAGGTGAGGCTTTGAAAACAGTTCTCTGGAGACTTCATAAATTTTATTCAAATTTTCATTAAATTTTCTGTAGCATAAAAGTTCAAGTTTTTTCCCCTTTCCTCGATCTACTCAGCAGCATTCATGGTTATGAAATATTAACAATATCACTACTCCTCAGATACTCTAAATTGGAGTTTTAGAGTACCTGAGGAGTAGTGATATTGTTAACATTTCATAATCATCCAGATTATTAAATGATCAGAGAGAATAGCATCAACTGACACTTCTTATCTGACCCCAAGCTTTTCCCCCAGACATCCTTGGTGAATCTCACCCAAGGATGCCAGTGACAGTCTGGTGTTGGGGGAGTGATGAAGAAAGGCACTCTGGCATTGTAACATTACAGACAAGCAGACAACAATTTGCATTCTTCTCAAGAGCTACTGAGCCCATGCAAGGGATGGGCTGTCAAGCATGTCATCAGTATATTTTAATAAAACTAAGAAAAAAAAAAAAAAATTGTCTCAGAGTATTTTCCATGATGGATAATAAGAGGCACAAGGCCAGAAAAAGTTACTTCATCTGTAACTAAAGGATTCCTTTACAAAGGCAGGGTCTGCTTCACAGCAAGCCACAATTACAATCCATCTGCCCCTCTCTCTTTGCCAACTGTTAATGCTGAGGTGAATATTTTGCATCTCTCACAAACTTAAGGTTCTCTAAAAAAAAAAAAACCCTTACCAGTGTGATGTCCCTGGAGGCTGCAGCAGCACTCATGTGCAAACTTGGCTGTCTGACAGAACTACTGCAATCCAGGGCCCGGGCAAACGTACCAACAGACCTGAAAGAAATCAGACACAGCGTCAGCTTGGTGTGCAAAGCTGGCACAAATACAAACACCCAGCCAACATTCTGTGCGATGAGCAGGCTCCATCTCCCAGCGTCATGGGTTGCAGTGCAAAATGTCACCAAAACTGTGGATTCTGTCACCAGCTGATGAAACTGGGGTGGGGGGTAATTGTCTGTCCATGGCCAACTGTCAATAAACCAGCTGGGGCAGTTTTCTGATCTCCTCACAACCCAGCCTCCCTCCAGGGACAGATCTTCTGCTCATGGGCCACTGAGTGTCACTGAGAGAATTCCATCAGCACATTGGGAAATGCTCCAGCCAGGGGCAGGAGCCAAGCATTCCTACCTGGATAAAAATCTGGGAGCTGGAACACCAAGCAGCCTTTCCACTGCATTCTCAGAGGAACACCAGGCCCAGCTCTCACCACTGCACCTTCAGGGAAAAACTCCACTTTTCTCCAGGAGCATCACTTCACCAGAGCCACATCTGCCACTGGGACTGCAGCCACCATGGGATGGCACTGCCACCAACCTCTGACACACAGGGGACAGCTGGGAGCCTGAACTCTGTCAGTGCGTTTATTTATTTATTTGTTTGTCTTACTGCATGTGGTTTGGGTTTATTGTTTATTTTAGTTCCCCTAATAAAGAACTGTTATTCCTTTCCCCATATCTGTTCCAGAGAGCCCCTGAATTCCAAAGTTATAGTAATTGGGAGGGAGGGGGTTTGCATTCTCCATTCCAAGGGAGGCTCCTGCCTTCCTTAACACACACCTGTCATTCAAACCACAACACCCAGCTACAAGATTACATGGTTTGGCACTCATTCTGAGCCACAGACCATTCTCCCCAAATGTGGTTTGTTACTGTGAACACTTTACTTAGTTCATATGACTAAAGAGGCTTAGGCATGGGGGAGGAAACAGAAAGACTCAAGGGTCACCAATGGGGAGTTCTGAGCTGCTCTCTTTATTCCATATCTCCCAAAAGACTTGAGCAGCAAGAGGAACAGGGCACAAGCAAGCCTTATGAATGACAAATGTCTCTTCCACAATGGCAAGAGCAGTGCTGCACTGTCCAAAAGTATAGAGACAGCTGCCAAGATCAGACATAAAAATGCAGCAACACAAGCGTTTTTCAAAAAGTTTCAGAAAATTACCAACAATATTATTTTACAACTTAACATTCTGTAATATATATCATAAAGCCTGCATAACATAGAAATTCTCAAATACTTCACAACTCATCATTTCTGCAGCTGACACCACAAGCCTCATGCTCTTTATCTTATTCCTAAAGAAATGAGTTGGAGAAACCTGTACCAAACATTGGTTCTCAAAATTCCTACTCTCCTGTCTGCTTGCTACACCACAGGGGTGAAACACTTGTGCTCCTGCACAGTGAACTGGAGCTGAACTCCTCTGAGTAACTACAACAACAAAAAAAGGTGGGTTGGATTTTTCCCCCTCCACTCAGGTCACTTCCCCAAACTAGCTGAGGGCACAGAGGAACACATTAGTGCCAAGCAGTGCAGGAGTAGGAAAGGTAAATGTTTGAGCAGTAGCTCTCATCAAACATCTAATTTTGGCCAAAATTCAAACCAGCCTACCCCATCCAAGCATCTGAGGCAATTCACACTTCACCCTCTTCCCAGTCTCCCAGTCACTATCCCCAGCCCTGCCTCACAACTCCCCCGTGCCCAGCTTTAGCTGAACTGATACTTTTGGGTGTGTGTGTGAACTGGATTATTTAAATATTAACTGGAAGGCTTTGTTGGTGCTGAACAGAAGCAGCTCCTGCACTCATCTTTGCAGTGGCTCTCATCACAGCCCACACCCTGCAGCAGCTGTGGCTGCAGTGGGGAGCACTGAACTGCCACAGGGGACCACTGAAACCAGCTCTGCCACCCAAACCCTACACAGGGGGGAAATTCCCATCACAAAGCAGCTCCACAGCCACTACAAACCAAACCACGTGAAAACTCAAGAGGGGGAAGAAAAAAAAAAAAGGCAGGCAGAACCAGGGCTCATCTATAGAGGTACCACCTAAAACACAGGGAATTTGGAGAGAGTTACCTGTGTATTTCTTCCCCTTAATTATTCTGTCACCAATTGCTGTGAGAGCCTAAAATTCAATACAGGCTTCTGTTTATAGAAATGGATACCAATGAATTATAGAAGAATAATTCAAGAACCTTTTATAAAGAAGAATTGATCAACAAAATTGCTTTGGGCTTAAATAAAAACAACATCAGTACAGATTTGCAGGGTTTTATTTTATTGTGCCTACCTCATGAAAGCACCCTCAGCCCATCATAAGCACACATCAGAATTCTTAGCAAACCATTAATGGATGTTAAAGTGTCACTGGTTTTAAAAAAGGCAGTCAATGGACGGAGCTGCCAAGAATTTAATTCACGAAGTCTTCTGCACACTGACCAAAGGATTTGAAAAACCCCACCAATTACAGGATCACTTTCACATGCAACTTGATTTCATGCTTTCATGAAACCAAGCTGTAAATCTGAGGAGCTGTTCCTAAAGTCATGCTACTCCCACGAAGGCATGTAAAATGTACCTCATCTTAAAATGGAGCAAGTCAATCAAGCAACCAAAACCAGCACTCAGGCTAATAAAACGAAAAAGGACATGAGAAAGTGCCTGGAAGAGTTACAAACATTTATTTCTTCAAAGGAGAGGTAAAATGCTCTTACCTTGCTACCACCAGGAACTGGTCTATCTGCTTGTCTACTAGTGGGTTAAAGGCCTCCCAAACTTTTGTTTCAAGTTTTGACTGATCTCTTCCATCATCCTCACCTGGTTGAAAAACAAATCAGAAGCATTTAGCCTGGCTCTTCTAAAACAGAAATACTTTCCAGATTATTTTTTTTTAATCTCACAATAATGTCACTGTTAGCCCATCTCAGTTACTCTGCCTGACAGGCCACTGTGAAGATTTCCCTCACTTATTGGTATGTGACAATTTTAGCTCGACACACCCAGCAACACAACCCATCTGAATGGGGCAATCAGATTTTCACAAACTGGTGGCAGAGGATGTGTCCCCGGGAAACAAAGTGCACTTTTCTCCAAACTAGACAGTTTCTTTTCAGTTTCCTTCCCCAGCTCGTCTGTCTTCCTCCTTTATCTTACAGCAGTTCCAGGAAAAGACACACTCCCAGCTGCTCTGAGCAGGCAGAGAATAGCTGGTTCAACCCATCTCAGCTGCTTTTTAGGGGGGAAAGCATGGCATCAGACACTCTTCATTTTCCAGAGTCTAGACAAATCAGAATACCCCGGTAAAACACAGGAGCTACTGAGACTTTCTTCTTCTTTCTGCTTCCTTTAAAACATCTGGTGATTATCCTACTCTGAAGCCCCACGTTGGCCCACTGAGGGAACAGGATGCCTTTCAGATTAGTTCATCCTCACTTAGGAGACTTGACCAGCTGTTGAATAAATACCAGTTTCACAGACAAATTAAACAAGAGTCCTGACCCTTTTTTTTTGCCTGTTTTAACATGAGACTAACAGTGTCAGCAGAGCTTCTAAGCAAAGACAGAAGCATTTCATTGCTTCCAGAGCTTGGCCCACCCAGACTGGATGTGATCTTCCCCACACAGGTCACAACCCTCTTTCTCTCTCTTAGGAGAAGCTTATGGATAGACCTTTCCCTCTGCATTACACAGGGCTCAGGAAAGAACAATTAGATGCCAACACTCCTCATCCCTCTCTGTTTTTCCACCCACTTTTGCACCTGTAGGGCAGTGCAGAGACAAATCTCAAGTTAGTAACTATCTGATAAACATTCCTGGTTCCTGCTACTTCTCCCTCGTCCTCAAGCCAGTGTCCTCATAGTCCCACTGCTCCATGGCATGAAGGGGGCAGGCTGAAGTCTCAACCCAAGCTCCAGCCAGCAAATTCTTCCTCCTGCCTGTTCTGCAGGTGAGAAGTCTAGGCTGGCAGCCAACACTGGGATGGGGAGAGGGCTCCAGGGAAAAGGCACCTGGCAGTAATGGGCAAATTGAGGAGGGCAGACAGCATTTAATTGGCAGTAATTTGGGAGGGGCTCTTACAGGGGAGTGAGGCTTGATTAAAAACACAAAAGGCTTTACAGATGAGATGGAAATTTGCGTTTCCCATGGAAATTCTGAAATCTCTTAATAAAAAGAGCGCAAGCTCTGAGAGAGCCCATTAATTCAATTTATTTCAACGACTTTTATGATTTGGATGAATGCCCATTTAAAGACCCGTTTGCAAAAGAACTAATTGCCTTCAGTGGGCAACAGCCTCAACAAATCCAGCCCAATAGCCTGCACACATGGCCTGGCAGTGGAAACCATCTCCCACACCTAGGCAGGCCTCACACAGAACAGCAGCCACATTCAATGTGAACTCTTGACAATTTAAATAAATTACAGGAATTACCCTCTTTTAGTAAGTCTGTTATATCTGCCTGGTATCTGTTTCCAACTCGAATCTCTCCTTTATCAGCAAGCAGGGTCTTTTGTTGAGGATCGTACACTAGTGAATAAAAGAAGAAATCCTAAAAATAAAACAAGAGCAAAAGGTAAACAGTGTTATTAGCTTTTACTTTCAGCTTTGCAACCATACTACCAAGTTTTTACAGCTTAAGTGTGGTTTCATTACCTATATATAAATTTTAAAATCGGGTGAACAAAAAGTAAATGAGCCACCAGTTTTAAAACCCCATTTTTAAGTGCTGCCACTTTCTTCTACATTGCAAGTGTTAGCTCTCAAGAGCAACCTCTCTCTTAACATCCAGCCTCTCAAACTGCAGTGAACAAAGCTCCCCTTGCACAGGCAGGGCTCAGAAGGGCCAAGGGATGTTTTTAGTCATGCCAGCTGTTTCAGAACACAAAATTCTGTGTTGCACATCCCATTCAACTCCCATACTCCAAACCAGGAGGATTAGATGCCAGTGACCTGTCCACACAGAAATACCAGCACAAATTAAAGCATAACTTCAGAGTGTTACAGCCAGACCAACACAACCCCACAGACAAGTGCTGTGGCCTCTGCTGGGCTTGCTCCAATCTGCCAATGCTGCAAGGGGCAAAGCTGGACAAAAACCTACACAAGGGGTCTCACGAGGGATGAAGTGAGGGGATGAAGCCCTTCCCTCCATCTGCTGGCTACACTCCTGCTCATACAGACCATGCTCAGCTTTCCTTGTCTCAGGCATGCGTGGCTCACCAATTTCTTGCCTGCTGCCACCTCAGCTTAAACCACCATGCTCCTTTCTGCTTGTAATTAGGAGAGGGGCAGCAGATTTGGCAGCAGCAGTAATTAGCTGCAGGTGGCAATCCATTAATTTGTTGCTTTTGTGCAAGTGGCTGAGGAAAAGGCTAAAATAGCTGCTTGGCTTCCGCTACCTGGGTGTGTAAAATTAAGGCAAGAAGGCATTCCAGAATAAGAATGTTCTGCCAGGGCAGAGAAAGGAAACAGCCTAAATTTTTAACTACTTAAAACTGTACAGCTGAAATAATTAAACTTTTCTGCATGGATAAGTACTTAGCTATAGCTATTGACCAGGTATGCCCCATCAAAGTATAGTGTGCAGTTGTGGGCAGGATTAGAGCTCTGGCAGGACGTGGAACAACAGACCTTTTGTAACCTCTGTCCACAGCAACACAGTCACCAGGAAGGAGAATTGTCTGAACAGAAACAGGATGTGCAGCATGCCATTTTCCACATCTCAGGCTCCTAGCTTAGCTTTTCACTCCCTTTATTTCTGTGGCACTAGCAGGCACCCTGTTTAAATACATCCCATTTCGTGCTCACCTCATTTTTCCCCTTCCCTATATTTGTATGTGACAACAGCATGCAACAAAAATGAGGACAAAACCAGCATGAGTTACAAGCCCTGTTCAGCTTTATGAAAGAGGTGGCAAAGGAAAAGAGAGTCTCCCAATCTGTCATGCAAAGCCCCAGAAAAAGAAGAATTCCTGTGAGTTTCCACAGTACATGGCAAAGATACTGGAAGAGAACTGAATTTTAACTGGAAGGGTTGTCTCTAGTTGGGTTTGGGGTCAGAGGATTTGATTGCATCCTAAGCAAATGATACTTTTGAAAAAATGCCTACTCCCACAGGCACCAGGCTCAAATTACATCAACCTACAGGCAGAAGGCAGTTTCAGAGCACACGAACTCTCATTTGTACTACATCTGTGTAAAGAAATCTGGGGCTCCTGCTCCCTGACACACTCAAAACTCAAGATACTGCAACATCTTGAGAATGTACCACTGTGGAAATAAAACATAGGAAAAGCTTTTGTCTCACAAGCTTCCAGGTTATAAATACAGGGGTTAATTTAATTCCAGCTCCAACATACCTGACTGCAGGCCGAAGTATACACAGTGTAACATTAATGCTTTGCAGGCACATTGCCCAGCAAATATGCAACACACTGCAGTGTAGCAACACAGTGGGCCCCAAAGAAGACCAATTCCCCAGGCAATTTCTTCAGTCTTCCTTGGCCAGGGAAAGTCACACATTGTGGAGGGGTTTTCTCCCATGATATTTGACTGTTAGATGCCCTACTGCTTTTCTTTTATTGGTTATCACTACGCATTTGCTCTACAAAATCTCTGCTAGTCTCAGGTCATCCATTTATGTCTTGTCCATTTTTGTCTCCCATCAATCAGGTTGAACAGAAGAATGAAAATCCTCCGGTCTCTTTTCCCCATCCAGAGCCTCCTCAAAGAGGAGAGATGGAAGTCCAGGGGGCCAAGTGTGAATCCAACAGAGACTGCAACCCCTAGAGGCAATTCAATACCACTGCCATCTTCCCTCAGAGACAGGAGATTGATTCTGTCAGACTGAGGGGGACTGCTGAAAACATGAACACATGTCAGCTTAGTGCCAATGCAAGCTAAGAAACAAACCAGATCCTTGTGTACTCCTAAAGCGTGTGTCAACAACTGACCACCACTAGGTGAGGAGAACAGTTTTTCACAAGAGTGATGTTCACAACAAAATAACACTGCTCTTCAAAACCCTCCACGCCCATTTGTGCTGTCAAAACTGTGTATGCTGGGTTTGCAGCAGTCAAGAAAGAGAGGGGGTTCCCATTTTCATTTCAGATCCCAGAAATCACATTCAGAAAAAATTACCATGACCAGCCAAGAGTTAAAATTGTATCACAACTTTCTGCTTCTCTCAACTGTTAGACATACCTGCTCAGAGCTCCCCCACCCGAGCCCCTAAGCCACCCATAGCTATAGCCAAAGTCACCAAGAAACTGCAGAAAGAAAACAGGTTCAGAGTGAAAGTACACCACAGAAATAATGGTTACTTCATTGCAGCTTGCAAACTGATTTTTCATGTATTTGATATATTTTAACTAGAGAACATTTTATTTTTAGGGGGCTACCAAAAGGAACCGATATGCCAGACATCTGCTCAGCAGGCAAATTCACACAAGCCTCTGGATATAGCCAGGCAGAGCAGTAAAATAGACAGTACATTCAAAATAGTTTCCTGCAGAATAGGGAAATCTAGTGCTTTTGCCATAATTGGCTATGCCCTTCTCTTGATCTCCATGGGAATTAAGTGTCTACAGAAAATTCAGGTTTTCCACTTGCTTTTTTCTCCTCCTCTCTTTCCTGCTATTCCTTACTCCTGCTACAAACCCAATTTTACCAGGCACAGTGAAAGAGTCAGTGCTGGTCCTGTTCAGCCTGCGTTACGAATGTAACAAGGCAACTTTCCTGAGGAAGATGACAGAGACAGGGTGGAGGAGGAGAAGAGAGATAACAAAAACGTAATTTTGCTGTGCTTACTATCTCCCTAAAAATTTCTGTCTGGGCGTTTAACCTGCTTCAAGGCAGACAGCCATGCTTTTACCGGTCATAACATTTAGGAAATCAAATACCAGATTCCCTAGAACTGCTTAGGCTTTACTGACAGAAGCCACGTTAGAAAAAAAAAAGGAAGTACCCTAAAATATTTTGAAAGCAAAGGATGGATTTAAGAACAGGAGGCATGGGGGAAAAAAGATACAGTTCAAAACAATACTATCCAGTGTTAGGAACCCATTGGGCAACAACTACCTCATTTCTTAATCTCTTTACCCTCCACCCAAACACATTTATGTTCCTGAGCTTTTAATTTCTTTACCATCTGGCCAAGTTAGTTTGCACCACAGCAAAATGCCACACTAAGTGACAGGACACATTCAGGGAACTCTTTCATTCTGTGAAATCTCTAAGTGCCTGCTCAGGTCTAAAAATAACCCACGTCACTCATCTTGCATTTTGAAAGTTCAAAAGGATGGGGAAAAAACCCCCCAAACCTCTCTTTCTGTGCCTACTGAGCATTGCAGGATTAGAGGGAAGCATCCCCCTGCAGCCTCAGCACACCTATCTGCAACACCAGTGATAATAAAAACACGTTGGGAGCAGCTGAGAACAAATACTGCTGAAGAGCTGGGCACTAGAAAATCTGAAATCATTTCAGTTTGATTAACTTTTGCTTTCAAACTGGCATACCCTGGGCTGCTGGCTGGTTACAAGCACTGCTGAATACCACGTCCCTTGTTTGATGCTCTGCCATTTGGCAGCCTTCAGCAGAGCCGACATTTTTTGGTTTCACATTCCAAGGAGAAACTCAACTATTTAATCCCTGTGCTTTGTTTAAAAATTCTCTTAAACTAAAGTATCAGATTAAAAGCAATCTTATGCTTAAATAAATACTGAAGAAAGCTACAAAAAGATTTAAAAAGAAAGCTCAGCTATGAGAGAGACTGCAGTATGCTCCTTGCAAAAAATGGCCTGTTTTCTCCTTTCTTAAGGGGCAGTAATGGCCCTCACCCCACTGTTTTTAATTACAAGATTTCCTCTCTTGTATAACATTTCAGTGTTTTCAAATGCAAATTATTTGCTTGCAGATAATAATAATATCCTGAAGTTCTTTGCTAATCTCCACAGTAAATCTCTCACAGATTGTCAGACTCCAAGACTGTCTAACCCAGGCAGCAGCCAGAGGTCTAGCCACAATTCAAGGTCTAGAAATACAACTTCTAAAAAATACAACAGTAATTTTTTTAAATCACAAAATACCTGAAAAAAGTAAAGCCCCATATCCATATTCTGTATGGTGTTTAACTGTGCAAGTCAATTCAGTTTCAAGTGTTTGGTCTGAGGCACCTTTGAGGAGACAGACTGGGTGACTTTCTGTCAGATCTCACCTGACAAGCCGTTTTCTGAGGATTTAAGTGTCAGTGGTGGCATATGAAGGACTCCAGATAAGTATTTTGACCAGTGAACTCAAAGAGCAGGGAACTAAGCTCCTCAAAAATCTGAGGCAAGATCAAGCTTAAAGCATATTAAGGTAAATCTGTATGATTTCAGGATAAAGCAAATACAGAGAAGTACAGCTTGCTGGCTTGGTCCCTCCTCTGGAGTTACTGCATCTCCCAGGGCATCAGCCTCCAGGCTGGAACTCTCATGCCTGCCACACTGATGAGCAAGGTGGGTTCTCTTTACAGAAGGAGAGGCAGCTCACTGTCACACAGGGTTGTAAACACAAGATCCACAGAGTTTAATGCACAATGAAAATTGTACAGAACTTAAAGCTTCCCACTGCCGATGCCCAGGACACGCAGAAATGACAACTCTTCTCAGAAAACTTGCAAACAGGCACCAAACCTAAACTGTGCCAGAATAAACTGATCATGCTTTACAATGCACAAAATGGTTCCTACCTCCCGTTCCAGATACGATTTAAGGGATTCTGTCTCATTTAACAGAGTAACGCTGCACTTGCCTCTAAAAAAAGAGAAACACATCTCATGAAAAAGCCATCTTAAATGCTCCTGTGATTCACAGGATGCTGTTACTGAAGTTGTACACAGAAGTTGATCTTACATTGATGAGTACTTGAAAAATAACAATGCTGTGTGATTTTTTTTTAATAGAATGGAAGAAAACAGTCATTACCTAATGTGTGTGGCTGGCAGAGATTCCAGCTGTCGTGAGAGGAACAACTCACGATGTCGTAGCTGATGCTTCTGTTTCTCTGGTAAATCAACCATTTCTGGATTTTCCATCTCTTCTTCCATTTCTCCTAGTCACAAAGAGACAAAACTGATCAAGAACAAGGCAGGTACTGACTTTGAGCAAGTCAGAATGACCTGCTCCGAAACCTTAATTAAATAACAAAATTTAATCAGATTAAATGCAACATTTTGGCCAACTGAACAATTACATAATTAGTACAGGTCCTTGAAATGATGCCTGTGAAGAATTGTATTTATTCACCACCACCATCAAATCATCACACCCAGGTCACAGCAAGCTGAAAGTCAGACAAATCTGCTACAGAGAAAGAAGTTCTGGAGGGAGAGAGCTGCTTTTGGAGACCATCAGTGCATCAGATTCATCAGGTAGAAGCTGGCACATAATGAGTGAGGCAAAGCAAAGCCTCTCCTCTTTGCCAGGCATCAGTTATCCTAAACTCTACTCCTCTTTCAGGACATCATAGTGTCCCATGCCAGCCTGAAGGGCTTCTGCAGGAAATGCCCACTGGAAAGGGCAGTTAATTTAATTAGTGTGATTTTGTACTCTCCTCACCCCAACCACAGCCATGCTGGCATGTCACCAAGTGCCCGAGGCCACTCCTGCCACCCTCCTTACCCCACCCCCAGCACACCCATCCAACTGCAACACTCCTGCCTGGCAGCATCCCCCATCTCTGCCTTGGAGCTAGCCAACCTCCATCCAACCAGCTCTCAAACATGCACCAAAGTAAATACGTGAAATCCCACCCACACTGACGTGAAACCGATCCCAAACATCTCCAAGCACCTTTCTTTTAAGAAATAAATTGTACGTCTTGTGTTGGTTCAGAAGTGTCCTGCCAGCTAAAGCTGTAAAGGGCAAAATACTCAAAGAAAAAAAGACTCTGAAGAGTCCATGATGAATGACTGAGAAAGATCAGACTTCTCCTTTCTCTAAGAAATTAATGCAGTTACTTGTACTTTGCAAAACCACAGGCAAAGTTTCCCAGACTGCAGCAGAATGAGCTGTAAAGCCTCCTGCATGAATTGTAAAACTCTAATTTTACAGCAGCATTACTCTCAAAGAGCAGACTTATGCCTGCAGCTTAATTCAACAGTTGTTGTCAAAAATCATTTCTAGTGAGAAACACAGTCAGGCACAGTTATGATTCGTATACCCTTAAGATTAGTTAACTAAAATCCCTACAGTTATCCCAAAAATAAAGCAAACAGAAAGATCTTCCTTTTATAAAACACTAAAATTGCATTTAGTTCTAAATAGGCCACCATTACGCCAAAGGTGGTGACACAAAATTATGTACCCTTCAGGTTGCCCACGATTTATCACCAGTTTATTGCCCTGAAAAAAAGACCTGTGGTATATTTATCAGTCAGGTAGACTGCTCCAGCAAGGAAGGAAAAAAAGAGCAACGTAATTAAACCATACAATAGCTGCTAGACCACAGGAGCTGTTAACCATACAGCAGCATGGACTCAGGGTTTAATATTTTCCTGGGAACTAGAACACCAAATTTACATTTGTTGCGCACTTTCATGGGTCTGCGATTTATTTACTGAAGTGGATTCTGTTTTAGTGGAATATTAATATTGTGTCTGCCATCCTACACTGGAAATACAGCAGCAGCAATCCACAAACAATCCAGCAAGGTCCAAGATTCTTTACCTGAAAACTGAAGGATGCACAAAGGAAAAGGGAACTCACGCCTGTACTTACAGCAGCTTTTGCAAACTACAGTAGTGCACTGTGAAACGCAGGGAAAATACTACAAGAAACAACCTAAAATACTTATTATCTTCAGTATATTTGATAGCCTACAGCTTTTAGAAATTACATTTTTCTAAAAAGTATGTCAACCCCTTTGTGCCAATGAAATCTACAGGCAAAATGAAAGCACCCAGCACAACCAAACTAAGCCCAGGGACTGCATCCCTTCAGGTAGGCTCACCTTCCAAGCAGTATTTTATTTACGTGTCTTGCTTTTGTAATAAAATACAGGAAGTGGAGAGCACACATGTTCTTACAGCAGCTCTGCTATGAATAGCCTCTCAAAACCAAAAAGCACAACACGTTTCTTCTTAAAAACAGACAGACATTTCTACAGGTAATAACCAACTCCCTCACATGCAGCAGTAAAACTGTCATGGCACCCCCAGACAGAGGTAGGAACATTCTAAGAAATAACAAACAAACAATCTATAGGAGCATTGTCCCCCCCTTTTACATAGCCATGATTTAGCACTGAAAAAAACCAAGGGAACCAAGGGCTGTGGGAGAGGACTGGATCCAGGACAGGAACCTCTCCTTCACTGAGGTCAGGCAAAAAAAAGCTGCTTGGACAAAAAGCACCTCAGCACCAGACTATGAACCACAAAAGGGGCTGTCCAGGCTCCAGGACAAGTCTGACAGATCTGCATTTCCCCTTCCCACAGCTCACCCACTCACAATAACTGGAGCAAACGCCACCATCAAGAACAGAGGCCTCTTATCTAGCTTTATAAAATAGATACATGCTTTTATACAACACCCAAAAAAATTTTCCAGAAAGATTTGCCTGCATTTTTTACAGTACTGTGGAGTAAGTGGTGTGGGAATACAGGAGGTGCAGTACATTGGGACTCCAGTGCTCTCAAAAAGCTTTACTTCAAAATTAATCTTTCTGCTTGATAGATGTGCCTGTGCTGATTTGAAACTAAACATTTAATCTTAATACAAACAGTAATGTATCAGCTACGCAGCAGTAGCCAGTGGAATGCTGCAAGAAGTGGATTAGATTAAGAATTATTTGATATTTAATGGCAGAATCATTAATAGCACATTAACAAAGCTTGAAGATGACTTATATTGGGAACAAGAGATAGGCAGATAAGGCACAAACAGCAAGACTTGTGTGAAAGCTATCATATATGGGGAAAATAATTACAAAGAGTAAACTTTGAGTTGGCAGGAGAAACCCAAGAGGCAGAAATTGTAATTCAAAATGACTGGGTGTGTGAGATGTGAAATTAAACATCAATATTTGCTAGACACAAGAAAGAATAGCAATTTGCTATAGATCAGATTGGGCTCTCCAGAGCATCAAAAGCAGAAAGCAGCAGCCCTTTCTCTGCACCATGGGTGCCATGCAAGTAGCTCCATGACAGAATTCAGAAATGCACAAAGGCAAACAAGACACAGCAGTCAGGTGTTGAAGTCTGGAATTCTGAGAAATATTTCTTTGCATGTTTGAGACATTTTAAGATCTCTGACAAACCTTTGTTCATGGAAAAAGGGCTTTTAGGCTCTGGAATGAAGCAGAGTTTTCAAGAATGTGTATTACATGGTAGAATAGTGTGTAGTTTTATCACAGAGTGAGAATTTTAGATTTATGGGGTTTTTAGGATGGCAGACAGGTGAAGGCAAGATGGAGGAACCCCATGGCTTTTGGGTTTCTCCTTCTTCCTCATCTGCTCCATGTTCTGCTGTGAGGTGGCACATTATAGTTGGCTTAGAGTAGAGTCAAACCTTCTAACAAAGATAATTGTTATTGGAGAAGTATTATAAATACTGATTACATGGATTGTAGTATAAATATCCACGCCACCCTGAGGGCAAGAGTATTTGAGTATTTGGAAGTTGGCACTCGGGGTATTTTCGGGGTTTTGTGCCTTGGACTGGCCTGCAGAAAGAACTCTGCTAGTCAGGAACAGAATGTAATGATGAGAAATAATAAACTATGAAGAAAACACAAGAAGAGAGACGACTCACAACCAGTTCTTCAAAATCTCTGGCTGGGGAAACAAAATTGTACATTCTCGGGTGACAGAGGAAAACAGCCAGCTACAGAGACACACAAAAATAACTTTTTTATAAACCCAAGAGTCAGGTTTAGAGAGCAGCCAGGGTTTACCAGCTTGGGAAACAGCCTGCAGGAACAGAAGGATTAGTTAGCATGGTTATAACTAACAAAATAATGTAAAGAATAAAGAAAAAGAGTGGGGCCAAATCACTGGAAAACACAGTAAAACCAGTGCTACTGACCTGCACAGCAGCTCCTTCAGCAGCAAAGGAAGCTGCAACTCTGGCTGCTTGAACAGCTGAACTAAGGACCTTGGGGGAACATTCTAGAAATGCTGCATTTGAATAAATTAAAATACAACACCAGGTTCCCTCTTCCAGGTTCAGTTTCAGATGGTTTGTATGAAGCTATAGCCTTATTCCTTTTTTCTCTACCAAAAACCCAGATGTTGACTCGTAGTTGTAGAAAACATGGAGAAAGTTTTAAGAGGCAGGAATCCTCATACCTTGACACTTCAGAAGGAGTTTGCCACATTACTCATGTGGATCCCCTGCCACAAAATCCTGGTGGGTCACCTCTTGCAGCCATGGCCACTGTTTCAGGTAGCAAACAGACACTGTTTTGGACCCCTGCATCTTCCCTCACTGCACCACTCCCAAAGAGAAAAACCAGAGTTCCCTCCCTTCAGCAACAACTGAGCCAAGGTACCATTAGTAGATACATGAATTAGTGGATATATTCCTCTGAAATCTGCACGTGTGGTGCTGGCAGAAAATAGAGAAGGGGAAGAAAATGGAAGAAATAAAAAGAGCTAATTTGTGAAGCTATTGTCAAATTTCATTAGGATTGGTGTTATCTAAAATATTAAAAAAAAAAAACAATCCCTGTTTAGACACACAGGTATCGTGCAACCATTTATTTTCAGAAGCTTTGGCACTTCCACGTGCCAAAAAAAATGATAAATCTGCCAATCCAGCCACCACTAAGTCAGTTCCCCAATCACTACCAACTGGTCACTCATTGCTGAAAATATTCAAATAATTATTGAAAATATGTGTAAGACATTATGTAGAGAAAATACATAGTGACAGCATCCAACAACAGGTTGAGGGGTGAAGCATCTTCCTCATTTCTCTTCCATCAGGTCCTGTCTGCAATCTTGTGTTCAAAAATCTCTTGGCAAGAAATTAAAACAGTGTCTCACTGGTGAAGCAAGTTCATTTCAGAAACATTTGGAGAAATTCCCTAGAATAATTTGTGAGTTGATTAAAGAGGCTTATGAATAAAAAGCACTAACAATGTATGGAAGACATCATGAGGCTGAAAGATTTATAGGACAGCTCAGCCAAGCTTTACATCATATGATAAAAATAGGAAGATCACTGATCAAATCCAAGAATCAGGTTACATATATCAGGTACTAATTTATACCAACTACAGAAAAAGGTGCTTCCAACACATTTCTCTGTATGCAAACTTCTGAGAAAAGAAAACATTTCAGATTAACTGTATCAGATATCTGATGGATCATCCAAGCTAAAGTGGGGTAGTTTTGTGGGTTTTTTTTTTTTAAACTTCAAAACATTAATTTCACAACTGCATTTTTTTCCTTCTTTCATTGGAAGTGTAAAGAAAAAAAAAAAAAACACAAAATATCTGTTTTTCCATTCATGCCCTGGCTGTATCTCCCCATTGCTCAGTCCTCTCACTGCACTGATCTCAACAGTAGGTCTAAAATAAAGGCATCTTAAATAGAAGACTGTGTGAATCCAGAAATGTCTGCAGTCAGAAAGCTCCATTAATCAGCTGAACAAAGGCAGTTAAAAGATCAGCGATGCAGACACATACATCTACTGCAAATGCATCAAAATGAGGCAACAGGAGACTTTATGGAAATGAACTCAAAGTCAGTGACAGTGTGGAATATCCGTACTAGAATCTTAACATCTACAAAATTTAGTTTCATTATATCATGCAGGATTGTTGATTTTTTTTCTTCAGCGTAAAGAACTAATGGCTGTCCAAAAAGCTTAATTTTGCTCTTTTCTCCCTACTTATGAAGAAGGGAAACCACAGAGCAGCACATCTATCTAAATAAATGGAAGTCATCAGTAGCATTTTTACTCTGGACCAGAAAGATCCTGGAGAAAATGCTACTTACTAATGAAATTTGCTTTAAGAGGCAGATTCTGTTGTCTCTGGTTGCTCTATTAATAGGATTTTGCTGCAGAAGAATTTTCCCATCTTTCAAACAACACATATGAACAATGAATTTCGTTTGCATTAAATAAAACCCACTTAGGTTTCTTATCACAAAGACAAATCAACATTTGCAGGTTCAAAGAGTGCTTATGTGGGTTCAAATATTTTTCCTTTTCAGTCTCAGATACGTGCTTCTGTGAGCCCTTCCCACCTGCTTCCTTCCCTGAACCTAGTGGAGTGAGACACAGATGAAGGAATCAATAGCCACGTTGTTTATGGTGAAGCTCCTACTGAGCTTCAGGATCCTCAGATAAAATGAATACTGCTGCACTGAAGAGACCTCAGAAAAGCTTTGCCTGCCCTCACAATTCTGTGAGCCAGCAAACTCTCCTCTCAACCATCACCCCTTTCCAAGGTATGGCTGCAATGCAGGGGTTACTTGGACAGACTACAACAGAAAATACTCAGATTTATCAGTAAGGGTCTCTTTCTGCTGCACCTTTTCCCTAATGGCTTTAAAGCAGTGAGAAGACAGTGAGCCATTATATTCTGAGTATCTGATTTAATCAATCCCCAGATCACTTTATTGATACACACACCAAGGAGCACATTAAAAGACAGTGATGCTTGCCAGTTAAATCACAGTTCTGACATGCCCATGATCTGATTGCTTCTCTCTCATTTATAGATGTGCCCTGAATTACAAGGATTCATAAGGCTGTCCATGCTTTTTGCTAAATTTTAAGCAATCTGAACAGCTACACCTCACACATTCCATTGTTTACAAGAGAAGTTTAGTTACTCCACTTGCTTCCCAACAAAAGGGCTTTAAGTATTCAAAATAGTGATAGAAGGTTCTCAGATTCTGTTTTCAAAGTGTATTTATTGAGCATGTTCAGACAAAGACTGTGTCACTACAAGAAATATTATTAATATTGAAATTTAGAGAGAAATCCTGTTAGTCAGGTTTCGAGCTGGCCACGTTTCAAGTTGCTTTCCCATAATCAGTCTACTTGATTCACTCAAATAACGTTTGAGAGGGTTGTTTTTTTTTAATATACAAACCAAAGCAAGTAATTCATGAGAAGTTATATTAACAGGGAGAATACTTTCTCCCACACCAAAAATTTAAAAATTCATTTCTGTGGAGCAAATAAGATGTCTTTACTTAGCCCTAACTGAAAACTTTTGTCTTGTCTCCACCGAAATCAAACCGGACACAGACGACATGTTAAAAGGTTTAAGGAAAAGGGGAATAAAACAAAAAAAAACAAACAAAAAAAAAAGAGGGTCAGGTAGAAAGACAGAGAAAAATCAGCCAAACGAATAATGCAAATTGCTAAAGGTGACTAGAGAAGAAAAAACACATTTAAATACTGATACTTGAAATGTCAAAGTTTGGCAAGTTTGTGCAGAACAACGTCACCCGAACACGGGGCAGCTTACTTGCATGTTTGTCTGCCAGCACAATGAGCGTGCTTGAGATGTCTCTCCTCCTGTAGAAACACACCACCTTGGCCTCCACGTTTCCATTGGCAGTCTGCAACAGGGAACAGAAGGAAAAACTGAGCCCTGGGCACAAGCAGAACTGCCCACTCTGAGCCAGGAACTTGAGGAATCATCGGGAATTTTACACAAGAGCGACGCAGCCTCTGCTTTGAACCCCCCCAGCTGCACGCTCATCTAACACACAAACTGCAGCAGCATCCATTCCAGGGCTGGGAAATTCCTGCCCTACTAATGGCTCCTGAGGAATCACCACTTTTAAGTTACAGATGTTTCAAGGGGAGAAAAACACACTTTCCTGCCATTGCAAACCCATTAACAAGCCACCTTGCTACTTTTGAGGCGATGCCTATGTTAAGTAGAATTCAAATGAATCTTTAAAAGCCTAATTTAAAAAAAAAAAAAAAAATTAAAAAAAACCTGTGAAAAATAACAGAATTCAGATCTAGGCTGTTCTCCAAACTCTGCAGGGGAGTAGGAAGGCAAGAACCCAGCCTGTAATACTTTTGCAAAAGAAACGACACCAGATTCTCTGACAGCACTGGTGAGCTAAATAATGACACAAAAAAATCATTACAGGAGGACCAAAGAAGCTGCACCAGACAATAAACTCTAGCCCAGTGACAACCTAAAAAAAAAAAAAAAAGTCAGATTTTTGGAAAGATTATTTACTTAAAACTCTTAAAATGAGATAATCAAACGTAAGATGGCACTTGCATGCCAAACAGTGCAAGTGGCTTTTTACACAAACTCGAGGGGAAATAAACCTACTGGTTTGTAACAGCCCCAGCCAATTGGCTATCTCTAAAATAAATCAAATCATTTTGCAAAAGTAACTCAAGAGTTGTATCTTACTACTGAAGACTCTCTGAAAAACCACAGTGAAGGTTTCAGTTCCAGAAAGCAGAAGATGCAAATTCCCTGCTAGGAAGTCTCAAAAAAAGGGTAGTGAACCAGCAATGTGTCCACAAAGAAACAAAATAAAAACGGGTGTACATGCTCACTTCTAAGATGTGAATGAAGGAAAAGTTTCAACCTTTATAATACCAGTTTTTCTAACACAAATTTAAAAAAAAAAAAATAAACAAAACAAACCAGACACCACATACATGCACTGCTATTTCCTTTACAGACCAAAAGTTTTTGGTACAGTCTCAGAATTTCTACCCTTTTCTGGTAAATAATTCCAAAGTTTTAAATTTTGAGAAACTAAAATACCAAGGGCAGGAACCATCTCGTTCAAATACAGACAGCTTCCATGTCAACTGATCTGATTTATTTAATTGACAAAATTTCATTTACGCTCAGTTAAAAAGGAAATAAAAGAGCTGGGATTCATTTCAACCTGAAAGACATATTTTTGAAGTGCAGGTCAGAGAAATCACAGCTCAAGCAAGAGTTGCACCAAGATGGGGGATCCAGGTTGAAAGTTAATTTTTTTTTAAAAGGTGAGGGCAAGAATGAAGAATTAGAGGGGAGAACAACACTTTCCAGGAAAGTGATCAACAAACCTGCACCCTGGAATGGAGTACAGACAGTGATACCTCATGGACATGGGAACATTTTAAGAATTCACTCCTGTTTCTTTCAAGCAAAAGAGATTTAAAGGTGTTTCTGTAAAAGACCTCCACGGGGCTACCAAGGCTAATACTCAGATTGTTAATTGGTCATGAAATTGATACCTTTTCTCTTCCAAGTAACTGAGAAAAAAGTGCTTTTCCAAGGCTGGTGGCTGAAGAAAAATCATCCCTGGTGTCAGCCAGTTAATGTACACCCAAAAGCAAACCAGCCACGTTCCATTCCTTCCCCAAGGGCTGCCACAATGCCCGTGTTAAACCTCAACACGTGGCATGCTTTGGACACAGCCAGTGGCTTCAGAACGGTCTTCCCCCCTCAATCAGGTCAAATTTCAGCGCTCAGGGAACTTCAGCTGCCTCCCCACACAGAAGCCATCCTGCTTCCTTGTTCCATCCATTGAAAGGGAATTTGGCAGATGAAAGGGCTCACCGGCCCGAAAGGACAGCCAGCAAAGATAAAGTCTGAGCAAGCAGATCACAGCTGCAAACTTTTCTCCTCAGAGAGAGTCCCACAAGAAAAACCAAATTAAAGCTCTCCATCCTCCTGGTAAACTCCTGTATTTTCTTCACATCCCGTGCTCCTGGCATGGAAGTGAAGAACTGCAGAAACCTCCTGCCCTAAAGGTGAGCACAATCACCTTGAGGATGGCATGCCATTGACACTCAATCCTTTCACACCAAAGGAGAACAAAAAGTCTTAAAAGCATTCCAGAAAATTATCAGAGAACAAATGGATTTTGAAGCTTCTAATTACCAGAGAGCTGCTAAAGAATTGTTTTGATTTTAATCAAATCAAGCAGATCATAAATTCAATTAACTTCAAAGGCTTGATGGAAAAAAATGTTTACCTTATTGAGCTCTTCTATTCTTCGTATCAAATAGGGGTTGCTTGAAGAATTTTCGAAGTAGACATAATCTGACAAAAAGAAAAAAGAAAAATGAACTGCTAAAAATTGAATCAAAACCTTTATCAGCCTGGAGAGCAAAACATGTGATCTTCCTTCTCTTTCTGATCAGATTATTTGCACTTAGACCACACACTGTTGTCTTTACTTGCTTCCTCTTCTTACCAAAATCCAGCCACTTCTCACCAGCAAAATGTGATGATCCCTCTCTTCCCCTCTGGTTTAAAAGTATGGCTCATTTACTTAGGATACAAATCGTTTCTCATCTTTTTCTCTACTCCCTGAATGCCCTCAACAAAATTCCATATAGCTGTCTAAACTGGTCAGTAATACTGGTATTTTCTAGCAGGATAAACACTTAAAGGAAAAAAGCAGAGTTCTTTCAGTGCCTTCAAAAGCAAAACAAAACAAAACAAAAAAAAAAAATCGAAGAAACATGCATGAGTGGTGTATAAATAATTTGGGAACACCAAGCTTAAGCACCCCGTAAGAAAACAGATGCTCAGGAGTTCTGAATGGACTGGCCTTTCTTTCCTAGACCTCCAGAAGCCAAACCCTAAGCCTGAACTGAGACAAAGAGGGGCTGAATCCACCTCCCCGCTGACAAGGTGCTGACCTTGCACACAGATCTGACAGCAATTCCTTCCAGGACTCCCTAAGAGGATTTCCCTGCCGATTTCCCAGCTGATGTGTGTTTGCAGCAGCACACCCGCAGCCCCCGGGCACGCCTCAGGTGATCTTTAGCAATGTCTGCAGCAGTACGATGCTCAGCAGTGCCTGCCCTCGGTAAACAGGGCCAGCTACTGAGGGTTACCCTCAAAACCCTTGAGAAAAGGGCTGTGGAAAGCACACAGTTCCCTCCTCCCCAGTCCGGAGGAAGGAAGAAATCCCCCAAAGGTGTCTGCTCCTGGAAAAATGGCACCGGGACAGTTAAGGGGACCCCTAAGAGACACCGGGGCGTTTACCCACCACAGCTCCAGCTGCAGACACACCTTTTTTCAGACTGCTGCTTACAGCCCCTTATCCACACGTCTCCCTGGACTTCCAGACCCACCTGCTTGCTGCCTGGGACACGAGCACAGCGGTGACAAAGGGCAAATGACCCCAAGGAAGCTGTTCTTGCACTGCCTGCAAACAACCCAAGTGCCCTCCAGCCCCTTCAAAGGCTGGGCTGCCTCAGGAGAGGTTGACTGACCAGGGGTGACAATTCTTAACAAAACTATTTTCCAAGCTCTCGTCTTTGTCAAAAAGGGTGTTGTTGTCAAGACACCTTGGTAGTGAAGTGCCAGTCTAGTCCTGGCTGGAGTGACAAGTGAATAGTTTCAACGCTTGTGCTCAGCTCGAGTCTTGGGTTACCCAGCCACAGAGTGTAACCAGGGCTGAGAAGCACTGAAATAGCACACCCAATTTTTGATATTTTTGTGCATTCTGTGCTCCAGGCCTCTCAGACCGATCATCAGCCGTCTTCACAGACATTAACACGCATCTGAGTGACTCCAAAACTTTCTTCCCAACTGCAAGAGTCAGATCCTCTGAAATACCACATTCCCGCAGGCTTTAACCTGGTGGAAGATCTCAAGTGAGGAATAGAGTTTGTACATCTGGTTTGTAGAAAACTTTGTGTTAGGTTGGTACCTGAAATGGTTAAAACACCCAAATCACCAGATCCCAAATTTCCATTCCCAAACACTGGCTCTGTGCAGCACATCAAACAGGAAACAACAGGCTCAACATTATGATGACCAACCAGAAGTCACAAAACCAAACAGATATTTGGCAGCTTTGGCAATGACAACTGCTGACTGAAATAACAATGGTGGGCATTCAGCAATTTACTGATCAGCAGAGGAAAGAGAAATTATTTCTCCCATGGCAGAGCCATTTGTGACCTACAAGGGCACTGCAGCAGAGGATGCTGAAGCTTCAAGGTGCCTCTCCACTCCTGACTGGAAGGCTCCAACAAGTGAAACAGGGATGAGTTCTTTCCCTCCAATAATTCCTAAAACAACCACCTACTCCTCACTTCAGGTACTTTGACTGGGGCAGATGCAAAAAACATTACTTTTGTACATACTGTGCCTGAAAATTAGAGATTAAATCAAAATTACCTGGAAAAGGGCTTCTTCCTCTCTGCAAGTAATGCAGAGCACACTGCAAATCACACAACACAAAATAACACGTATCAGTGCAAAGAGACTGCCTTTTTCATAGAGATTTTAAATACCAGAACTAAAATTAAAATGCTGTCCTGCACAGAGCATTGTTTGGACAATTTTAAGTTCAACAAACTACTCTCCAACTACTGATGCCCGGGCTGGTGAAAACACTCCTCTGAAACTGCTCCACGAGCAACCAAGCCCAAGAAGATTGGTTTCCTACACAGGAGGTTTAAAGGAGGCACACCCCTGGGCCCTACACCCAAAACACTGCCCTTCTGCTTGAGTAGCTCTTCCTCTTCACCTCCAGCTTCCTCCCATGCCCTTTCTCACACTGCCTACCCAACTGATATCATTCCCAGTTTGCTTTTCAGTGCCTACAACTGCAGATGCATGTGCCCACACGCAAGAAGAGAAAACCCTCCCAAAGAACCCAGCTGTCAGTGGCAGACATCCTGGATGGGCACAAATGCAGGGGTTCTGTACCCTGGGCTGAAAGAGGGCATGGGGAAGGAGACAAAATTAGCAAATCTCTAGACAACAGGGAGATATGCATCTCAACTCCTACTAAGAACAGGAAGGAAGAGTTCGCTAAAATAAAAAATAAGGTCTAGGGACAGGAAAGTAGAGCCTGATAGTAAAACAAATCAGGCTCTTCAAACAACCTGACTAACTATCCTTGCTGATTTATTTGCTTTCCCACTTACAAAACTGAAGAAAAGGACTAGTCTAAAACTGCTCTGCATCCCACAAGCATGACATGCCCCCTAACCACCACAAAAAGCACACGAAGGCAATCCCTCACCACCCAGGCACCCGAAGAGAGTTTCAACCCCATACCTCCACAACAGCTGTTAGCTTCAGCTCACCATCCCTGAATTAATCAGCCGTGCATCCACACCACGGTCCTAATTAATGGCCCCACTCAGGCGTGCTACAGTTCTCTGTGATCAGCCTACAACCACCACTGAGCAGTGTGGAAATACCACAGGGCAGTGAGGACCATCACACAGATCATCACCTTCGGACTAACTCAAAATGTAGTTCTTCCCCTTCTTGCCTGTGCTGTTACAGAGCAGAAGTACCCACATACATAAATCTACCCCAAAAAAAGCCTTTATATCCCATAATACTTACTCTGAATATGCACAACACAACCTGCCAGCAAGCAATGCTGTATCACACAGGTAACGGCTGAACTGCTAGAACACACAGACACAAGTGCAGCAGCTAAAACTAGAGTGACAGCCTACAGATCAGAGGAGATGAAAATTTTCCATAAAGGCAGTAAAATAACAGTTCTCAATTCACAATTAACAGAACAGAATTCCTTTCTGCTCTCGTATGCTTTTAATATATGATTGCAAAAGAGCTTCCCCCTCTGCCTTCTTCGTGTCTGCTGTTGCTTGCGTCTACATCAGCCCAGGGAAAAGAAAACCAGGAGGGGATACAGCAAAATAAATAACACACACTGTCAGGAGGTCGTATATTCATAAGATTTGACATGTCTGAGCTACCTAATAACCTCATGGGCTTTTAGATCATCAGGTTGCAAAAATGCCCCAAAGTATTTTTATCCTTCCCAATGCACACTTGCCTTTCAAGCTACAAGTGCTTTCTGAGGGCTGACCTGGCTGAGCATTCCCTACCTTACCCCCAAAATTGTTCCACAGCGAGCCTAGGGATGCCCCCAGGATAGGAGGGAGGCTGGAGCCTTCCTCCTCCCACACTCACCACCACTGCTGGGTACAATGTGCCATTCCAGACATCAGATAAAGAACTAACTTCACAGTTGTAAGTATTTCCCCTCCCCAACCCACAAAGCTGCTGCTCTGAATTAAAGAGGAGCATCAAGAGAGTGCATAAACTTATGATGACCTTCTTGTTTTATGACTTCTTTACAGGAAATACAGGCCTCCACATAGTCTGGGCTCTCCAATTCAACTCTGGGCCAGCTTCCTTCAGTAAGTTCCAGTTTTAAAATTATTCACCAGCTTTGTCCCTGAACTGTCAATCATTTTACATTCTGGATAATACAATCCCTCTTGGTGTGAAAGAGGAGGCTGGAGAGGCAACCCTACAAGTCCTGCATTCTCACCTGGCAGAGCCCAAATCCTGCTGCCTTCTGGCTCTTCAAAAAGCAGCAATGCTCCCAGCAGCAGTCACCTGATGAAACGTTTAGTTACAGAGCAGAGTTTCGACAGAGAAAGCCTCACCAGCACAGTATTTTCATTACCAGAAAGGCAAAACTGAAACAGTTCTTTCTATTGCTAAAGGAATTATAGGGTCTAACACATCTGGCAATATACACAACCCAGGTACTTACAAATTCACATCTTCCATGGATGAACAAAGGTAGTAAAGATTTCAGCACGGGCTTAATTTGTATTTCCAGGACAGCAGTATTTGGGGCTGCTGCATGCACTGGATGCATCAAGCTGAGGATGCTATGGGAAACACCACCACTACCACCCAACTCCTTAAAAAAAGATGTGGGAATGCCAAGCACACAGGCCACTGAAATACCTACAGCCAACTAGCGAGGAAGATGACCAAAGCAAACATCTCCTGCAAAATTCTCCCCTCCACAAAGTTAACAGCAAATGAACGCCACATTTGGCAAGGAAAAGTTGAAGTACCCCAGGTAAATCAAGCCAGCTTTGCTCTGTTTCTTGAGCAAGGGTTATCTACACAATCACATGGTAAACAAAACGTTCACGTTTTATTTTCTCCCAAATGTGCAGCATGAGAAAGGGACAGCCAGTGTCACTTGGCTGTTTTGAGATGTAACCTATGGGTGACTTTTTCTGACAGGCCTCCAAAAATCCAGATTCAGTACTACCTAAACCATAACTCAAAGGACAAGCAATTCATGGCAAGATCCACGTAACAGAACTACAGATTATGCACAGACCTAAAAGATGAAAAAGATGATACAGTTGTTTATCCATGCCAGCTCTCATAGCAAGAGTTATTAAAACAACAACAACAACAACAGAAACCCACCACAACACCAAACTATGAAGGACCTTTAACAGTTACAAACAAAACCTGAAGTACCTTCCATACAGAAATCTACTCCAAAGTAAGATATAACCTATATTTTTGAAGCAAAAAGAAAAATAAATCAAAGTTAATGACATGCAACTTTGCAAACTGTTGACTGCTTGATCCATTTTACACCCTGAAACGTTATGATATTTGGGATTTCCCAGATGTCTTCTGCTCTTTGTTTTCTATCATGTCAAGGGAGGGGGCAAGAAAAATTCCTGTCCAGCCATCTCATACCATTTTTTGCCTGATTCTTAGTGAAACAAGGTTTATGAAACTCCATTATCCGTGCATTAGTTCTTCCCTATTAACTCCTGAACCCTTTGTTCACACATTTCACAGATGGACAGAAGTCTCAAAGATAATTAACTTCTGATTGTTGTTCTCCATCTTAAAGACAGAGATACAAAAACTACAAGAGAAAGGGAGAAAGGTAAGACAGAGATATTTAATGGTTCCTGTTTCAGAAACAATTAATAGGCTAGGTTTCAAAGCAAATCAGTGGAGATTCCAGTGTTTGGAGGAATTATCAGAAGTCCTTGCTTTCTGATGCACCTCTCAACTCCCCTATTGTCAGTGCTGCTCAAGGCAGGTCCTGGGCTCAATTAACTTCTAATCTGATCCACACTGGCCAGGCGTGCTCCCAAATATTTGCCCTCTCTGCCAGGGAAGAAGGCAGGTATCCTGCCTCACAGCAAGAACCACGGGACTATGATCTCAGCTCTGCATGAGGCCCAAAGCTCATACAGAGGGCACCTTTCCCAGGAAAAGTGTAAAATCCCAAAGCAGGGGGAATGGAAGAAGGGGAAGAACCACCTCCCGGAAGACAAAACACAACTTTTAGATTGTCAATATCTTTATTTCTGTTCCTCACAGCACTGTTGGCTGCTTTCACTTGCAGACATCTATGGAAAAAAACCCCAAAGGACAGGAGGGTGCTGGTGCTTTTGACACAAAGAGGTTAGAGGTGTCAGCTATATTTCAGGGCTCACTCTTAGGTAAGAGCTGTGCCATACTGGAGTAACTGCTACTAGGGATGCCACCCCAAAGGGGACAAGAAGGTTGTACAAACAAGACTTAAAAAGAAACTATGCCAAGAATCCTGGAAATAAAATTAAGAGCTTTCAAAGCACTACCCCGAGGACAAAGAAGCAATTTTGCTGTTAGAAATCAATTATATGGCAGTTCAAGAAAACCAATTTCAATTAACCCCTCCCAATATTCCAGCTTTAACTGAGGCACATTTGCATGTGGCACTGACACTTGAGGTTCACTGAATCAACTCCTAGGCTGGACATTCCTGGAGAAGCACTTCTTTTATTCTGTGCTTTACAGGAGATATCGAAGCAGATCTGAAGGCCTCTGGATACAAAGCCCCTTCTGCATTGCCTCTTCTGCCACTTCAGTTCCCAAGAATGCAGCCATACAAACACTTTCTGCAGTGGCAAAGTTGGGAGCCTATGTAATTTCAGCTGCATCCAGCGCCATTCTTTGTGAGTCAATACCATGGAAATGGTTCAGGCTTAAAAAAAGAAAAACCTTTTCCCAAAGGCATGTTGTAAGGGAAGACCAGGATGGTCTAATTTACAGAAGAGTCACTTGACAGAGAAACTAGTGAGGGAGTGCCATAAACCATGGGGGAGTATTTGGAGGGGGTAGGGGGAATGGAAGAGGAGTATCCTCAAGCTACAACCTAACAACAATCACCATCTGTAACAGCCAAGAAAACAGCCTGTTCCATTGTAATTCTCATGCTAAGGACAGATAAGAAAAGCATTATTTTCCAAAAGATATTTAAGCAGCAAAGAAGATGACAAGAAACTAGCATCGTGTTCCCTGCAAGAATCTCAAGAGTTGCAGAACAAAAACCTCTGTAGTACTCAAGACACCGAGTTTGGCATCACTCTTGAGAAACAAACAAACTAAAAAAAGTTGGGTTTCTTGTTTGGGTCTGCTTGTTTGTTTAAGAGCGAGGTTGAACTTCAGTGTGTCAACGTGAATTAACAGCTTAGGCCACAGTATGACAATACACTAAGTCCAAAGGTAGGGGTTTCAGTGCCAGATCAGAAATACCACAGCTTCACCATGCAAAACACGGACAAAGTGTAAACTCCTGCCAGCTTTCCTGCAGATGTTTCTTCAAACAAGAGTGCCAGTGAAGCTGATTCATCCCCCACCCTCTCATACCACCCCCTCAAGTTGTGACAGCCTCTCCTTGCACATGGCAAAACCCCAGTTAGGCACTGACACGGGTCAAAAAATTTGACTGTCTCCAAGTAAACCAATCCCTGCTCTGCAGCACAGCCAGGCCAAGCTGTGTCAGCGAGGCTGAGGAAGGACAGGACAGCTACAAACACTTATATGGACACCCTACCAAAAGAAACATCTGAAACCAACACTATCAAAAGAAACATCCACAGAAACTGTCTCACTTGACTGGCTCAAATTTGCTCAGATGTTGACAACTTAACTCTGTAAGGACAAGCCCTGTGCTAAATCAGGAATCATCTGTTCACGCCACACTAACTTTATGCTTGGTCAAGTGTCATCTGTCCTCCTACATCTTGCATGAAAGCATGAAGTCCCCAAATTAACCAGAGCACATTGTGTGCAATTGAACAGAAATGTTACCATGGGCCACATGTGACACAGAGCAGGACCTGGCAATGCACAGAACCAGAGCCACGGAAGCCCAGGCACCGTGGGGACTCCACAGCCTGCAAGTAACACACCTGTAAAGGGCTGGAGAAACTCAAACCTTTCCTCCACTTGCAAACTCACTTTAAAGACACCAGATTTAAAGTTTTAAAGTTTAAATTAACTTCTTTGTTTTAGTGATCAATGGCAAGTAAAAATCACCTCACAAACGCTTCTCCTTCCCAAAGGTGCTCCATCCAAACAGCTGGAAGAGAAGAACGTGTGTGTGGTTTCCTTGGGGCTGAGCTACAGCCCAGTAGCTTGACCAGTGCTTTGCAGGTCCTTCCAGACTTGGTTTTACAAGTAAAGAAGGGACAAGGAACCATTCCAGACCTTCACAGACACTCTGAAGCAGGGCCTCTTTGTATATTGGATTTGTGGTGGTGAGCTCCAAAGACCTAGAGCCATAATACCTTACAAAAGCACCTTTCCCAAAAGTTCCAGTTACCTAAACCTCATGGGAAACTGTGGCAAAGCAGCTGGAGGGCTTGGTCACTTACCTGCTTGGGGATTTAAAAAAAAAACAAAAAAACAATGTGCTTGGAAAGCAACAAGACAGAGTGTAAAAACACCTGACTTGGTGCAGAAGTAATGCTGATTTCACAGGTTATGTTTTGCCAGCAGAAGTACCAGAAGCTAGCCTCCAACAGTTCATACCTCTGCTTTCAAACCACCCGAAACTGCTCAGGAGTGGTTTATAAACCAAACTAAAAACAGTAACAGCAACCACCTCATTCTTCTCATCCTCCTGGGGAGAGTCTAAATAGACTCTTCAAAGTTTTCTTTAAAGTCAGGATGCTTAAACATCAAAAGTTGCTTGAAAAACAACTAGTGAAAGGAACATCTTTGACATTCACCAAAATCTTACGAGTTAAACAACACAAGTTTTAAGAGTCTTTTTTCCACAATTTCTCATCGAGTGTCTTTTATTCCCCATCACTGAAAGGCAAAACACCAAGGAGCAAAAGGGGCACTCCCCAGGCCTCCAGCAGTGCCCCCCAGAACACTGCCCTGGCACAGCCTCCCAGCCCAGGAACTGTCTCCACAACACCCTCCCCACCCTGCCACATCTCCCAAAAAAAGGCTCACAAATGCTGAAGCAGTCTGAGATGGGGGAGAGGGAAAAGGGAAGGGAAGGGAAGGAAAGGAAGACTGCAAAACATGCGAGATAAACTTGTGCAACTAGAAACAATGAAAGGAAAAGAGGAAGAAAGCCACTGCCTAGCTGTTGCTGAAAGGTGATAAGCTAGAAGCTGTCCTAAATTTATTAGGGACAATGACTGCAGAAGCCTATCAGTAATTCTCAAGAATAAACTCTCAGTTTTTTTCTTTACAGGTTATTAAATACCTCTCTCCACTAAACCCATTCTCAGCTCAGGTTACCCACAAAGTTAGAAAACAAAAACTCAGCAAGCACAACCAAAACAAGGATCCTGAACAGTAAGCCCTCCTGCCACCCAAGAGACATACACCCTGACAACAAAGCAAGGGACAGCAGAAGGCTTACAAGTGATCCTGCAGTTAAACCACCTGAATTTGCTCCAGATTTGGACTCTACTCTCTGTGTTCTATGCAAGCCTCCTTAAGAGCTCTCAATTCTTTACCAGGAAAGCTCAAACAATTATAATTGACATTACTGTGATGTCAAGAGGACTGATGCAGCATCCCTGTGCTCCCAGCTCTCCAGCAGCACTCCAGAGCTGCAGGCTGCCACAAGAGCCTGGATGCCAAGTGGGAGTAGGGAATGGGACGGGGGCAGCTCAAACCACAGCACCCAGGCACACGTTAACAGCGCTCTGTGGCAGCAGAGAGATGATGTCACATTGCCATCCTTAAAAACTGAGGGGGCCTACACTGAAACAAGATGTGTGACAGCAGCACAGGCAGACAGACACACCAGCAGCAGCTATAAAGTAATGAACAACACCCAGTGAGTTCTGGAGCTTCAACCTCCAGCACAGTGGAGTAAAGCTGCTGTGTCAGGCACTGTGGGTCATCACTTCCCTCCCTTTAAAGGTGTTCGATGCAGCAAGTACTTCTGTGCTTAACTGACTTGTGATCAGATCTCCCAATGCCACCTAAAGGTACCACAGACTCAAAAATCAGTGATAATTGTGTAGCTAAGCATGCTCCCGAACTAGAGGGTAACCTGTAAAAGTAAAAAACACATTCAAGACTCCACCTGAAAGCATAAACTGACATTTGTCTCAGCAAAAGTGGTGTCTTCAGTAGTTTTTCCCTTTCCCCATCCCCTTGTTCACTGCCCTCCCACTGAGCCCATTCAGCTGTTCACACAGTCCCACAGTGAACCAGATTGGGTAGCTGATGCAAGATTAAAAATAATCCAGGAAAAAACAAAAAGTGAGGAGGAGGGAGGTGGAAAAAATTAAGTTCCTCAAATCAGCGCAAGATGAAAATGCCAAAAAAATTCATTGTCTCATTGCATCAAGGGAATGCCACAGGGGCATAAACCTGCAGTGGGGCTCAGACAATTGCCACCACTACAAGAATGCTTGTGGCACCAGAGGTAAGCTCTCCTGGAGAAGGCAGATATGGAATACCTGCTGGAAAGTCTCTTGATACCAAGATGACCTGTTCTCTTCCAGGCAGCTGACACAGCACTCTCCTGAAAGCAGAGCCTGGCACTAGCTAGAACAATGAACGTCTCTCTCCCACGTGCATTTTTTCAGCAGAGGCCCCAAATTCCAGCTCAGAGGTCCCAAGCTTCTCCGATCTGGTGTTTATCCAACATTCCCATACGGTCTGTGATCGTGCAGGCTGCCAGCCCGCTCCGTGAAGAGGCAAACCAGCCCACCACGACTCCCTCCAAGTGAAAGCAGTCCACTTTCTTCGTGCTGCCATTTGTTTCATGGCTGTACAGCAGCTGTTAAGAAAATCTTCACTTCTGCTACACTGGAGGCAAGCGATTCCAGGATTTCCTCCAGGCCAACAACTAAGATCCCCCATTTCATTTTGGAATTTGATACCCTGGCACTCTTCCAAAGTTTTACATCCCCCCTGAACTGCGCTAGCTTGTGACAGTCCCGTTTGTATTGGAAACCAACCCCCTTCCCATCAGAAACCTAACAGGAGAAACTTGGCAGGATCCAGCAGAACCAGTTGCTCTCCCCAAAGACTGGGTGCCACCAGCCAAGTGATCCACAGAGCCTGACAAAACCCCAAGGGGCAGCTCCCAAACCCCCCAGCACGGCCACTCTGCTTCTCAACACAAAAGGGAAGACTCCAGCCCCCACAGCACAGGCTCCTCAGCTCCCCTACCCAGGGAGGGGACAACACGCTTCGTGTCCACTTGTTGCCAACCCCACCACTGGCTTCTGAAAACAAAATTCCATGATGTTCCATGACTCGGCCTAGAGCAGCGACCAACCTTTCTGAGTGAACACACACTTCCAGGAGCAGTATTGATCTGCAGTGAGCAAGCTGCTTTCGGCAGCTGTTAGGGCTGGAGTTCACGCAGCGCATCCGGCAGTCACAAGTGTAATAAGAGATTATCTGCTGAGTGTTTGTCTTCCAGTGGGAAGTGTATGAAATGACTGTGCACAAATCCCATTCCGGAGTTAATCCTGCCCTGGAGTTCACACACAACTTCAGTGCACAAAACCATCAGTGGGAGATAGCGGCCCCAGAGGTCAGAAACAATTCGATAACACACACTCCTGGGCTCAGGCTGAACAGAACTCTCACACAGGAACAGCTGCATCCATCCATATGTTGATCTTGGTAATACATCAAATCAAGACTCCATCCATATGGACCATAACAGAGCACTGTAACCTTAGCTATCAGCCACTGCCTTGCCCTCTGCCCAGAAAGGCTGCGGAGCAAATCCTGGGCACCGTTTCCAAGAGCAGGAAGGACAAAAAGGTAACTGAGCCCAGCCAGAATGGGTATGCCAAAGGTAAATCACACCTGACCGACGTGACTCCCCATCTGGGATGAAGAGACCAGCTCTGCGGCTGAGGGGAGAGCAGGGGGTGTTGGACACCTTGACTTCACGTCAAAGGCCCTGCTAATGCTCCCACAGCAGCCTTCAAAAGAAAATGCTTGAAAAACTGGATGAGATCAGGTTTAAAGGATCACAACCAGCAGTTACAACTTCACTGGGATGCTGGTTACTAATGGCATCCCTCAAGGATCAGCCAGGGAAAGGATGAGGGACAACAGCGAGGGGGACCCCAGCTGGAATAAGAGAAAATCCTGCTAGGCACGTGGAAACAAATATTTTCTGTAAGCAGGGTCAAACACTGCACAGGGCCCAAAGTAAGGGTGGCATCACCATTTTTAGAGCCTGGGAGGGATACAGCCCTGAGCACTCAGATCTACCAGGAGGTCAACCTGGAGACCTCCAGAGGTGCTTTCCCACCTTCTGTGGGATGTACAGTACAGGTTGAGCCATACAGAATGCTAAGGGATGACACTCCCCACAAGCTTGGCCATTCAATGCTGAACAAAAATTTCCAGGAAACAATTCTCTTTGCGAAGTCACACCAGGGTGAATTTCCACGACTCATCTCGCCTATCACCCTACTCTCAGCATCTCCAAACTAACATAATGCTACAGGTACACCATCAGCTTGGGGCAACCCAAGACACAAAGCTGGGACAGCCAAGAGTTGGCCCTTATACCTCTGTGAAACCAGGTGCAACCAGAAAAAAAGTACGAACATGACAAAAGAAGTAGTGTTTTTCAGGGTAAAAAGTGAGGGTAGGCCAGAAGAGCAGAAAGAACAGAAAGAACAGAAAGTAGTTGTTGATGGAGTGCAGCCAGACAGGATGGCTTGGCCACCTTCACTGTATTTTTTCTCTTGTTTACTTTACTTCGGTTTTGCAGAACTCCACAAGAAACAGGGCATTTTGAAAAGGAGGGAACTCCACAAAAACATCTTCCTGTACGGCCTATAGTCCTGGGGAGAAGGAAGCTCCACAGAACAGCTTTTATGAAGGAAAATGGCCGAGCGCAAATTCATGCCAGACCACCCTCAGTTTACGTTCCATAAAACACAGTCCCAAACCCTGCTGCCTCTCCTTTCTCTTCACGTGAACCAAAACAAAGGACAATCAGACAGGAGCACAACCCCGAACAGAAGACGAATGGGAAAGCACACAACAAAACAGCAAGAGTGCAAGGGGAGGCCAAGATCTGCAGGACGTGCCTCACACCAGCCCCCTGCTCTACCAGCAGCCTCTGCCCATCTTTGTGCTCCTTATCTCAGCAACTCCTCCTGGGTCCCCACCCCGACAACCTGGCATGACCCCCCCATCGGAGCAGCCTCTGCACGCCGGGCCCAGCCCGGGGCCTGGCCCCACGGCTGCTCTGCTCCAGCCCCGCTCAGCCGCCCCACGCTGCCCCAGCCCCTCCGGCCCCACTCGCCTCGTCTCCCCACACCCTCGTGCTCCCTACGGCCCCAGGCGGCCGCTCGCCCTCACCTCTCGGCCACCCCGCTGCGCCCACCGGTCCCCGGCTCAACCAGCCCCTGTGCGAACGGCGCCCCTCCCCCCCCCCCCAAGGCTGCCCCCCGCAGCCCTTTCACCCCGCGCTAAACCCGGGGCCAGGCCTCGCTGCCCCGGGCAGCAACCGCCGCCCTCCCGGGCTCTGCCCCGGCCCCCGCCCGCCCCGCCCCAGGCACGGGCCTGCCCGCCGGGCCGAGCGCCGGCAGCACGTCCCCGGGGAGCAGCGCGGGGAGGCGGCGGGCCGCGGCCGTCTTACCTCCGAACCCTGGTACATGTTGGCGGCCATGCCGCAACCGGGCCGGCAGCGTGCGGGGCGCGGCGGCACGATTCCCGCCGCCGCCGCCGCCTACAGTGCCAGGATCCGCTGGAAAATGGAGGCTGGAGCGGGCGGCGGGGGATCAATGACGGGAGGGCCGTGGGATTGGCGAGAAAATTTAAAGGGGCCGCGCCGGCGGAACGGGGAGGGAGCGAGGTGAGGGCGGCGGGGCGGCGGCCCGGGGCCGGCGAGAGGGGGAAGGCGGCGGCCCTGGCCAGGGCGGCGGAGTGGGGTGAGGGAACAGGAAGAGGGGGGGGAGGAGAACACCCGAGAGCGAGCTTAGCAGGGGTTTTTTTTGGGACAGACTGCCGATGTTTTTGCAGGAGAGCCAGAGGGTTGTAGAGCAGAGCAGGGTTTGTTTCAGAGGTGGTGGTTGTCAAAAGAGAAAAGAAAGAAGGAGTGTTGTGAGAAGAGCAAGCAGCGAAGGCAAAAGCGAGCCAGCAGGGGGCGCATGGGTTTGCGCCGGGAGATGGAGGTGTGGTGTTAAAGGGTTTTGTTGTTTGGGGAGCTGGTTCTCTGTTCTGCAAGCAGAGTGATTTTAGATGTAGGAGGTACAAGGAGGCACACAGGGGGTTTGGCCCTGAGGGGGCTCTGTTTGGGAAGGGTTTGGTAGGACGAGGAGTATTTTATGTTTGCGGAGCAATGGTAGTTGCAGCCAGAGAGACCCAAGCCGCAAAGCAGGCCAAGCCCAGACAGGGGTTTGAGCAAAAGGTACACAAAGCAAGACGTGGTTGATTTAGAGAGCGCGCCTTGGCAGTGGGGGGGGAAGCGGCACTAGGGTTTGGGCAGCCTAAGCAAAGCCACCGGAGCAGCCAAAGCCAGGGTTGTTGATTGGGGGGGATTGGCAGCAGCGAGTGGTGCTGGTTGGGACTAGCACCAAAGACAGCAGGCAAAGCCAGCAGAAGCAAGTCAGGCAGGGTGAAGCAAGGCAGGGTGTGGGTTTAGACTAGCAAGTAGGTATGGAAAGAGAACAAGAAGATGGGGGCAAGAGGGTGGATTTTCGAAGGGTCTTAAAGACCAAAGCAGGGTTAACACCAGGCCCAGCAGGCGGGTCAGCAGGCCCCGAGTATGGGCAGCAAAGCCAGCACTAGCAGGGGTCAGCACCACACGACAAAGAAGAAGCGAGCACAGAAACAGGAAGCAAAGCAGCGAAGAGCCACTTAGAGCGAAGGCGGCGCGCAACCGGCCAAGCAGGGGAAACGAGTGCCAAGGGTGGCAAGCAGGGTTTTGTGGGCAAAGCCCACAGGGGTTTGGGGCGGGTAGGCTGGGGGCAAGACAAAGCCAGGAGGGTTTTCAAACAGCAGGTGGGTGTGGGGTGTTGTTCCCCCAGGGTTCTGGGGGACGCGTTTTTTGGTTTTTGGTTGGGACCTTGGGGTGGGTGTACGGGTTTGGGTGGTTGGTTTTGGGATTTGGGGAAATGCAGTGGTTTAGTTTTGTTTGGTGGGTTGTTGGTTTGGGTTTTTTGGGCTACAATGCAGGGGTTGGTTTCCTATTGGGTTTCTTGATAGCAGTGGGGTTGTAGGGGTTTGAGCAGGTAGGGTGTTAGGGAAGCAGGAGCCCGATAAAGAAAAAGCTCAGGGTCGTTCCAAGAAAGCAGGAGCCTAAGCAGGGTCAGCACGGGGTTAGAGTGAAGCATCAAGCACAGGGTTTAGCAAACGGGTGTTTTTAAGCACAGCAGCAGCGGTTTCCTCGGCCCCCCCACTTTGGTTCCTTCTCTTTTTTCTTTGGCCACAGCACGGTCAGCTAGAACAAAAGCAAGCCACAAGCAGGTGAGGAAAGGAGAGGTTTTTAGGCCTAAGTCCAACATAAGCCAGAAAAGAGCAAAGCCCACCAGCAGGGGGCAGCCAGGGCAGAGTAGCAGGGTTAAAAAAGCCATGGGTGTTGGGACTTGCATGTCTGTAACTCTCGGGTTTTTGGTGGGGGGGAAATTCTTAGAAGGGGTAAGAAGCCCAGGGGGGGGTGTTGGGACTCTAGGGGTTTGGGGGGCAAGCAGCAAGTGGCAACAAGCAGGTGTGTTGGAAGCGGAGACAATACATAGCGCAGCACGGAGCAGGGGAAAAGCAGACAAAGGTCAGGCCGTTCAGTTAGCAGAGCAGGGTTTCTGGGTTAGCCTAGGGGTTTTGGTAGGTTTGGGACTTAGCACAGCAAGGACAGGAAGCACAGGGTTTTTAACGCAGGGTGTTTGCGGTTGTTTGTTTCCTGTTTGGGGATACATTCAAGGGTTGGGGTGGTGAGTTTGGTGTGCGAAGGGAAGAGTGAGAGGGGGTGCATTGTGCAGCCAAGGGGGTAAGCAGGCAGAGGGGGAGGAGTTGTGGAGGGGGTTTCGGTTGGGGAAAGCAGTGGGTCAGCAGGGAGGGTATAGGGTTGGGACGGTTTTTTTTTGTGTTGGGGGGGTGTCTTGGGGTTTTTTTGTTTGGGCGTTTAGTTTGGTGTGTTTTGGTTGGGGGGGACTGTGTCTCGTGCTCTGGTTCAAAATTGGCAGCTGGTGGGACAAAAAGAAGGGGGTTTGCGGGGACTGGGGTTTTTTTTTCAGGAGGGTTTGTGGATTTTGTATTGGGGTTATGTTGGTCTGTGTTGGACTGGTTTGGCTGTGAGGGTTTTTGGTTGGGGAAGGTTGGACACTCTGTTTTTTTAGTTTGGAACCGTGGAACCGAGGGGGTGATGGGGGACTGTCCTGTCGCGACTGTGTTTTTATTGGCTTAACCTGTACTCTTTCTGTTAAGCTGTATTACCTGTGTTTTGGTTGGTTTTGCGCTTGGACTCCCTTACCTATTTGTTCTTTGCAGAGCCACAAAAGCAAGCAGGGTTTGGGACCTGTTGTTTAGCAGCAGCAGCGAAAAGCAGGGTGTTGGGGAATCTGTGTTGGCTCCTGTGTTGTTGGACCTTTGGCGGGGGACTCTGGGTTTTGGGGACCCTGTCTTCTGGTCTGGTGGAGGTTTGTTCGTTGGTCGGTCAGGGTTTTTTTGGGACATTTGCGTGGTTACTGGTCCTGTGGACTACGCGTAAAAGCTGAAAAGCCAGCGGTGGGTTTTTTTGGGGACTCCTGTTTTGTTGTTTTTTTTTTTGTTCCTTTATTGGTTTTTTATATGGAACGTAAAGTCGAGGCTGTGTGGTGGGGTGCGGGGTGTGTGGTGTTGAGCCTGGTTCTCTCTTGTCTTCTCCTGTCTGCTTGGCAATAATAGTGAATGATGTTGATATTTATGATGATTCATTGTATGCATGATTATCATGAATTATTTTTTCGTTGAGCATTGATATTTGAAGTGAAAGTCATGAACTTAATGGATGATATGCATTTCAAAATATCACTGAATTTGTCGCAGTCGGCGCTCGCCGCCCTCGCCTCATCCCCCATGTTTTTTCCTTCATATTCAAAAAAAAGCTTCTTGTTTTGTGTTTGTTCTGATGTTTCTGTGTTTTTGTCTTCGCTTCTGCGTTTTCTTGGGAGAGAGCTTCTCCTCCTGCTCCCCCCCCAGGGGGGATTATAGGACCGCAACCTCTCACAGTAGGAAGATGTTTTGTTGGAGTAGTTCCCTTTCCTCTTTTCAAAATGCCCATTCCCTGTGTTTTAATTGTGGAAGCAGTTCTGCCTGCAAAACGCAAGGAAGTAAGTAAAACAACAAAGAGAAAAAA
>CM031864.1:31420713-31441267 GCA_018697195.1 Certhia americana | reverse complement strand
GCGGCAGCACGCCCTCTCACCATCACGAACCCGGACATGTTGGACTGGCATGACCGCAACCGGGCCGGGTGCGGGGCGCGGGCCGCTCCAGCCCGCCCACCCGCCGCCAGCCCTCCAGGCCCGTGCACGGATCCGCTGGAAAATGGAGGATGGAAGGGGCGGCGTGGGGTGGGGAGCGGGGGATTAAAGGGCGCCCGCGGAGGGGACCCCCGGGGAGCACCCGAGGCGCGCGGGCCTTGGGGCGGCGGCCCGCCGGCCAGGCGGAGGGGGCCCGGCGTGCCGGCGCCGCGCGGCGGAGGGAGGGAGGAAGGAAGGAGGGAGGAGCGAGATCTGGCCAAGCGCCCCCGCCCGCCGACCGGCGCTCGTGAGGGACGGCCTGCGCACGCGCCCCACCTAGAGGGATGGGACGGGACGCGAGCGAGTCGGGGCGGGGGGCTGGCACGGCTTCTCACACACCACACACCAACACACAACAACAACATCAACCCGAAACACAAGGCGCCCGGGGGCGAGGGGACTGTACAAACAGACCAGCCCTGAACAAAACACCGGACGGTAGCCAACTCTGTCACACACACACGCGGAATACACCAACAGCCCATCTCCTCGCACCACGCACTGCCATGCCCTCCAAACCACGAGCGCCCTCACAACCGGAACTGCCTACAACCACGGATTGCTCATAACACACACTGACTGCCCCACACACGCACTAACCAACCCACACGCCTGAACTATACCCCACCTACGCATCTGCCCCACATCACGGATATGCCCTTCACACACGGACTGCACTCAAACACGCACTGCCTAACACCACCCCAGGACCATGACCCTCACAACCCACGGACTGCCCTCACAAACCGGGACATGCCTCACACACGGACTGCCCTCAACACGGATCTTGCCCTAACACCCGCACTGCATCACACAGCACTGCCCTCACACACGCATTCTGCCTAAACCACGCAAATGCTCACACACGCATGCACTCACACACGCACCTGCCCCCTACACACGCACTGCCTCACAAACGCACTGCCCTCACACACGCACTGCCCTCACACACGCACTGCCCTCACAGGCAGTCACACACGGACTGCCTGTGCACGGTAGTGGAACACACTGACAGTGACACACACACTGACCAGTGACACACTGACAGTGGCACACACACTGACTGCCTGTGCACAGCAGTGACACACACACTGACAGTGACACACACACTGACCAGTGACACACACACTGGCCAGTGACACACACACTGACAGTGACACACACACTGACCCCCTGTACACACCAGTGACACACACAGTGACCATGGCACAGACACAGCACACCTGCACACACACCCCTACCCTCACACAACCCTCCTCACCCAGCTCTCCGGGCCCCATGCAGGCTCTGCTCTCCCCATACACCTGACCTGGCAGGGGCAGCCCTACACACATGCGGCAGACTGTCCTCAGCTACACAAACACACACAAACACACACAAACACCACCTGTGCTCACACGTGTGTGACTGTACCCACAGTCACACGCCTGTATCCACACACAGCCTCCACCATGTACAGGCACCACATGTGGTTTTGGACGGCCCTTGTCCTCACAGACACACACAGAGTCTTCCTCACACACCCCTGACTGCCACAGGCCATCCATGCCCTGGGCAGGAACAGCAGGTCCCTGCACAGACACAGCCCTTGTGGTGCACACCCAGAGCCTGCTCACACCTGCACCTACACCCATGTGCTTCCCGTGCACACCCCTCCACCCCTCACACACCTCCTGCTCGCACTCCCCACTCCTGCACTGTCTCACTTGGGTCCCTCTGTGCTCGTGTTCCCCTCTGCCACACTGCGGCTTTCCCTCTCCTCAGCCTGAGAGGTGAAATGATGGCTTTAGCTCACCACTGACCTGTGGGTGTCTCTGGTCCTGGGCACACCAGGGCTGCACCACACAGGTACATCCCTTCCTCAGCCCTGCACAGCTCCTGTCCAGGTGTCGGTCTCCTCAGCAGCCCTGCAGTGGTTACACAGTTGTCGAACAGCTGTCAGCTCCAGATCACTCTGAAAAACTTGCACATTGCCACTGCCACATCCTCTCCTACGGGAACTGGCTGATGCCAAAAAACGGGGCCAAGAAGCCACTATTCTGTGGTAACAAAACACCTTTACAGCAGGTCCCCCAGCAAGGGCTGGCAAAGCACAGCAGCAAAGGTGACAGGCCATCCCCTGAGGACTTCTCCATGAATGTGGCCAAGGCTGGCTGCTGAAGCTCAATGAAAAGCTGTCCCTCTGATGGTCAGCAGCAGCAGGTAACAATGAAAAGCTGTCCCTCTGATGGTCAGCAGCAGCAGACCTGGAGCACTGCAGGCCTCTTAGGCAAGGCAGGACAACTACACCTGGCTCCAGCACAGAACTGGAGAGTCACCTGATGTTGCCCAAACCAGGTGACAATCCAGGACCTCTCCAAACTGTCACACAGGTCAGGATGACCAAAAAATACCTGTCACGAAACTCTTTGCTGGAGTAAGTGGGTAACAGTGCAAACAGTCATACCCTTTACTGGGTATGGACTGGGCAGAGCTGCTGCTTCCACTCTCTACGCTGCTTCTCACAAAGTACTGAAACACCTACATAGGACCGCCCAAAACATTGGCATCTGCGAAAAAATACAGATATTTTTTCAGAAAGAACACGGCTCTTGTTAAAAATTTGCTTTGTGTGTTAGGAAAACAACCCTCTAACACCAAATCTCTGGCAGTCCTGACATCCCAGGAGGGGCACAGGGCACTGCTTTTATGTTTCAAATGTGCGCTGAGTGAGGAAAACACTTCTGGGGGTGAAAATCAGTCAGCCAAAAAAGGTCAGTGCGCCGGGGAGCAGAGCCGTGATGCTTCCTCCTCCCTGAGCCACCCGGGGAAGCGTGTGCTTCAACAGGCGCCGGGCACACCGCAGGACACGAGGGCTGGCCCTCCCCAGGCTGCTGCTGCTGCAACCGCTCTGCCGAGCTGAAAACAATCCAACAGGACACGGAAAAATTATCCAGAGCAAATATTTACAAATCACGGCCTGGCGCACTCGGTAGTTGCACACGGAGAAGCGGATGGTCACATGGCACTGACGACTTTTTCCAAATGCTAAATCTTGTTTTAAACGACAGCAACGAAAACGTGTGGGATCTTCCCTGCTGTTCCTCTTCCAGGTTAAGCAACAGCTGTGGTCAGGGCCGGGGCGTTGTGCAGTGGGAGGGAGGCAAGCAGGAGCTGGCAGGTACAGCCTGGGAAGGAGTGAGTTCTTGCAATGCCCCATCTCCCACCACCAAACCCCACTCCCATGGGTGCCACCGCCTCCCACCGTGCAAACCCAGAGCTCCCAGAGGGCTTCTGGTGCATCCTGGCGGGGCATGGCGTATGTTTGACACCTCTGTCAAGCAGCGCTTTGGCAGTGAGGGTGAACATGGTTTGGGAAAGGCCCAGATGCCAGTGCTTTGAGAGCCCAGTCCTGGGCTGCCTGGCAGAAATTCATCTGTCCCAGTGCATGTGGATGAGGGAGGCTCTCCAGGCCCATGGCATGCAGCCTGGTACACCCCAACCCAAAGTTATTCTTGCTCCACCCAGCTCTCATTTTGTACTCCTCTCTTTTCTTCTCTTCTCTTCCAGTCTACAGGAGAGTGTGCCAAGGGCACTTGGCTTGGTGTTCTCCCTGCTGATGTGGGGCTGGTCCTCTGCTTCCCCCAGCAGTACATGAGCCTTCCTGCCATGCCAGTCCCCTCCACTCACACCCTCACTCGTGCTGAGACAAATTCCTCCATGGGCTCTACAAGGTCCTGCTCAGGATGAGCCTTTTTCATACAGCCAGGCCATCAGTGCCAGTTTACAGCTGAAGCTGTGCAGATAATGCACAGCCAGAACACAGCCTTCACATGTTTGTCTCCCCCAGCTCTCCCATTGTGTCCCCCCTCCCCATTTTAACCACCATCCACACTCTCCCCATGGCCTTAGGTGCTGTTTCTGCACTCCAGAGTACTTGAGTTTGCCCTCTTCTGAGCTACCCCTATTCCTCCTGCCTGGAATGATCCAATACCTGCTCTGTGCCACCATGTGTGAGTTTTGTGTCCCCTCTTCCAGCTAAAGGCTTGGACCATAAATACATCTGCATCTGGCCAGGCCATGCAGAGCATCTGAGATCTCCACCAAGACCCGTGTCCTTCGAGAGCAGCCTGGCCTGCTCTGAGGGGCTCCCTTCACTCTGCTCCACCAGCTGTCAGCCCTCCTTCCCTCACCCTCGGGTCAGGCTGGAACGAGGGTGCAGGCTGCTCCAGCACAGCATTCCCATTTCTGCCTCCCACATCCTGGACCCTAAGAACCATGGGCCCATTTCTCAAACTTTCTACTTCACCTTCCTTCCTCACAGCAAGATCTTAGCTTTTCTCTTTCCTTCATCTCTCTGCCTTCTGACTCCCACAGTCCTCCCAGCAGCACACACAGCTTCAGGCCCCCACAGCCCCAGTCTTCCCCCCTGCACACCCCACTTGGTACCCCAACACCACCGTGTCCATCCACCGCAGCCCCCAGGTCAGAAATGGGCACCAGCCCGGTCCTTTCTTGCCGTGCAGAGGTGAGGGCTGAGTGCTGGAGAGGGCTGTCACATCCAGGAGAGCTGCAGGAGGTGAGCAGATCCTTCTGGGAAAGGAGGCAGCCATCAGAACAGCGGGGCTGCAAAACCTACAGGAGGTGCTGGACAGGACATGCCAATGCACCAGCTCTGCCCTGGAAGTGGCAGCTGGATAAATAACACAAGAGAACCCCCCCCCCCCCACCCCAAGCAGAAACCCATGCTGCTGTTTCCTCCTGCAACAACTGCCCCAGGCAAGCCAGAGCAGCCCCTGCTGAGAGACGACTCAGGGGACGGGTGTGTGCTTTCATGTCCAGTTTTATTAGTGTTGCATTAGTACCATAAAATAGTTGACGAGGTCGAGCACGTTGCGGTTTGTTCCAAAAAAAAGGCTATTTACATTTGATCTGTCTTCATAAAAAACAACCCTAGAACCCAAACAATACAACAATGACACAGATGGACAGCTCGGGATTCTATAAAGTGGTAACGTCCCCTCACACGCCGCGGGCTGGACAAGCCTGGTGGCACGCAGCCCCAGAATTCAGGCGCTTCCCCACGGCTGGGGCACGTCCACAGCCGGGCAGGCAACACTCCGGCCACTGTCCAGCCAAGGCTCCAGCCAGCAGCTGACTGGACATGGCCCCAGCACAGTGCTCTTCCTTAAGGAAACCAGCAACCTGCTGCTTTCCAAGTTGGCACATCCCCTTCTGCCCCAGTCTGTCCCAAAGCACCAGAGCAATCCTTCCTGCAGGAGCCGGCCCTGCCAGGAACATCTCCCATGAGAACACCATTGAAGAGGCTGCAGGAAGCCTCCAGGAGATGCTGCTGCTGCTGCTGCTCTCATTTCTGGCCTTCTCCTGCCAGGTTAAGCCCAGAGGGAGTGTCACATTAAAATACCACTACTCAAACATCTGCTGAGATCGAGACTCCCCAGATGAAGGGGGATCATCCCCCTGCATCCAACCTAACTTCAAGAAAGCCCCAAGCCCTTTACAGCTGCATGGCAGGACTGTCCTAATTCCAGTTTTCCCCATCCCTTAGCACACCAAGCAGCAGGAAAAGACCACTGACTCTGCTGCCTTTTGACATGATTTCCCTCTTAACCTTGGAGATTCCAGGTGCAACATCCTCTGCCCTGGCTCTCCAGTGCTCCCACCAGCACATGCTGCTGGGGAGAAACACGACAGGGCCTCTGCTGCAATCACAGGTTGAGCACAGGGCAGCGTGGTTCCTGGCTGAGTGTGGTGACGGAAAGCAAACAGGCACGACTCCTCAGCCCCAGAAACCTCCCAGCCACCTACCCCTGCCCTCTCTACAGGATAAAGCCACAAGCTTTATCTCGTGTTCTAATTAAAGCAGCAAAACACAGCCAAAGAGACCTCGGTCCTCCCCAAACTCATGTGTAATTCAGGAGGACTCTGCAGCTACCGCTGCGAGGTGAAGAGACAATTGAACCGGATGGGAACTGCAGCACGGAGCTACAACAAAGCCACACGAGATGTCCCCGCCGTCACCAGCCCACAGCAGAGCCAGCCCTGGCTGAAGCCCAGCCTTTGTCTGCGGGAAACTCGAGCCAGAGGACCAGGAAGCTCTCAGGGTGCAACACGACGCCACAAAACCCCTTGCACCTTTCAGCTGCAGAAGGGGTCGGCGTGGCACAGCTCAGGCGGAGCCAGCCTGCTCCACAGGGCTCGGCCCCGAGCCAGCCGGGCAAGAAACCTGTGTTCTGAGGAGCCTCAGCAGGAGAGACTGGCCCTGTGCAGGGCTGCCGTGAGCTCTGGGACACACAGAAAGACATAACACCTTCACAGCGCCTCCTGGCCAGAGATACACTCAGGTGCTGCCCACCCCAGGCCCTGCCTTTGCTGTCAGAGCACACCGCTCCAAAAAAAGCCCAAAGTGCGAAACAGCTCCCCTGAGCTTCTTCATTGGAACTGTGCTTTCCCTGCCCAAACTCTGCAGAGCTGAACACACAGGGGAGCTGTCTCTGCTCTGAGCCATCCTTCTGCACTCACTGACATGGCTACGACCACCCAACCCCACAGGCTGGCACAGCTCTGCAGACACGGGCCCTCTGCTGCTCCAGAAGCTTTTCCTGCGCCCACCGTGGGGATCCCTCAAGTCAGTGGAGCTCACTCCTGGAAAAGCCCCCCCAAAACTGCTGGGGAAGGTCAGAGACCTGAGCTCAGTCACTCATTAATGGCACCAGGTCTAAAGCTCCTTCCTGAGCCATGTGCTTTGACACTCATCCTTCTCAGAAACAGAAACCTCTTTCTACTCCAGACAGGGAAAGAAACAGCTGCACGAAGCGGCTCCCACAGGAGAAACAACAGAGACACAACCACCTGATCAGAGCTGTGCCACCACATTTGCCTGGCAGCCCTTGCCTCGAGGGCCAGGAAACACCACAGGCACCCCTGGGCACAGAGCTGCCCGCAGGCAGGCCCAGCCTGCCGCTGCTGGACTCCCTCTGGGATAACAAGGCTGAGAAGTCGGGATGTTTTCTTGCACGGAAGACACATTTCAGAGCAACAACAGCTTTCCACAGGGGAGAAATCAAGCCCTCAGGTGTACAGAGAGTCTCCCGATGAACTTGCTTGTATAAAGTTCGAACAAAACACAAACCAACATGAAATGCAACGAGCAGAAGTGTTTCTCTCACACGTACACACACACACACACACACACACACACACACACACGGAGTACAGCAGGGCAACACACATTTGATAGGCAGGACTCTGGAAAGCCTGTCCTAGCTACCAGTTTTTTTTCTTTACAGTAGGTTGAAATGCAAAGAGGAGCACAGTGATGGTTCTCCCCTCACCCCCCAGTAAACAAAGTTATTGCAGTCAGCCAGACCCCCCCACCTCTGCAGCAGCACCACCAGAGCTGCCCAGGCTGCACACAGCTGGAACCCAGCCCAATCACCCTGGTCACACCAGCGTGAGACTCGAGGGAGAAACCACACACTGACTAATCTCCTTTACAAAGCCTTTTTTTTTTTTTTTTTTTTTTTGATGCAACAGCCTCGATAAAGATGTGATGTGCTTACACACCCTCTCCCATGCTGTGGCTGCTAGGCAACGTTACACAGCCCCAGATCATCAGCTCAGGTCACCCGAAAACGGCAGCTGAGGGCCACGACAACATCCTCACTGCTTCTGCCACAGCCAGGAACCAGCACGTGGTAGAGGCAGGAAGAACCAAGTATTGCAGCGTGTCCTGCCCAGCAGCGTGCCACCAAGCAGGGACAGCATCCTCCTCCCCTGCATGGCTTGAAGGGAATACCCAGCCCCTGGCCACGCAGGTTGCCCTTGTGCTGGGAAAGGGTTTCACCACATCAGCTGGTGGAGCAGCCCAAGCTGCCACAGGCACAAGATCTCTCAGCTCCGAAGCTCCCTGCCAGCAGAGCACACCAGCAGTACCTGTCCAACAGAACCCAGGTGGGTCCCACACAAAGCGGGACCTGCCCTGCAGCGCAAAGCGGGTTCCCCAAGCCTTTACAAACCCAAGGGTAAGGGGATCAGGTAAAAAAAGAAAAAAAAGAAAAAAAAAAAAGGTCAAAAGCATCACTGCCCTCAGAAAGTGCCTTCTGGAAATGCTCACAGAGCCTGGCCTGCCCACAACAGGGGGGACCCAAAAAGGCCCATCAGAAATTTCAGTCCCTTACCCTGAAATGCTAGAGATGTCTGTTCTTCCACTTGGCAACGACACCCTGCTCCCCAAAGCCCACCCACCACCTGAAAGAGCAGCCCCTGCCACCTCAGGTGTGACACATGGGCAGGAAAGGCAGCTGGACACGCAGAGGGCCCGGCTGGCTCCCAGTCCAGCCACTACAGTGATGCATCACTCCACGGACAACGGCTCATCTTCCTGGATTTGTGGGAGGGGTTTTTTTGGCAAATTAATATTTTTCCTGTTATTTGTTATTGTTTTTTATTTTATTTTTATTTTTTTTTTTTAGAAAGCATTAAAAAAAATCTGCAGCTGTTAAAAAAAATCCTTTCCCTTTCAAGGCTGGACGAGGTTTTATTGACAGGTAAATAATCGGTGTGAGTATGTAAATAGCAGCGACCCCACTGACGTGGTGCCCCCTCAGCAGCACAGCCAGCTGGGGAACACAGAGACTGGCTTGGTTTGGTCATTGTCAGAGACCTGGGACACAGGAGTTTCCTTACACTTTGTGTTTCCCTAATTCCTGTTCCTGCCCAACCCTCCTCAGGCATCGCTTCAGCACCAGCACCTGCCTGTCCCATGGCAGGCTCCACGCTCCGAAGGGCACCTCCTCTCCAGACCTCCCTAACTCTGCAAGTGGCTTGTTTTCCATGCTGGACAGCTGAACTCCCTCCAGGCTCGCTGCTCTCTCATCCTTTGGCAGTAGGAAGAAAGACCGGCCATCCTTTTCTCCTAGAAATACAGAGCGGGGGCCATAACGTACACGATCTTCCGCAAAGCTGTTCGAGCTGATCCACGGCTCCCCCAGCCCACTCACACCAATGAGGTCTCAGGTTAATAAGCAGTGCAGTTACTCAGCTATCTGCTCGTAAGTGGTAGGTGTTCTTGGGCAGGTTGCCTGCTCCTGCCAACTCCCCCACGACTTCACGTTGTCAGCACATCTATATTTAAGACTGGTTTGTTGGTTGTGGTTTTTTTTTTTTTGCCTTTGTTTAAAGGGGTTTCCTTCCTTTGTAGTAAACTTAAGAGTTAATAGAAAAAAGTAATTCAAAAGTAATCCAAGCACATCTGTAATTAATTCTGCAGGAGAGGGCAGAGCGACGCGAGTCAGAGTTGGCACGCAGTTCCTGGCTCCTGGTGTGCAGTCCTCGGGATGGGCAGAAGGTCCCTGCGCCGAGCACAGCTAGAAGTTAGATTTGGAGTGTCCAAATATGCAGATGGGAAAGTGCTTGACATGAGAGGACCACTGTGCTGCCAGTTGAAAGAACTTGACATCGTTCCACTCCACCCCATCGATCAGGACTGCAGGGGAGGGTGAGAAGAGAGGAGAGTTAGGAAATACCCAGGGGAAGTGGCCAGCCTGAGGCAGCTTTGCCAGAAGTCCCCCTGCAGTCGGCAGAGGGAGGCCTGGCCACGCTCAGCTGCTCTGCCCCACCCAGCTGCACCACAGGAGAGAAAGGAAAAGCTCAGGAGCACACCAGGTTTAAGGAGAGCAGCTCAGGCTGTAGTTCCAACATCTCTCACTGACACCAGAGCTCCCCACACCACTGATTTCAGCGTCGCCTGATCTGGCTTCTCAGATTTCCCAAGCACGCTTCATTTTCTTTTCTGGGCAAATGCACTCTTACAGAGATGGACATCAGTCCCTCCTCACTGACGCTCCCACCAGGACATCCATGTCTCCCAAAGAGGTGCCACATGTCCTGTGAGCACCCCTCAGGCCTGCCAGTCTCACAGGGACTGGGCCAGGATTGAGGAGGTGACCCAAGAAGGTCCCTCTGAACAGACTACAAGGGTTGTTTTGCTGCTGGATGCCCAGCTCCACTGACAGACAGTCCAGGCCTGGAACACAAGATACATGTATGGCTCCTGCTGTGGCATGAGCATGTGCCAGTCTCCTGCCCAGAGGAGCAGCCACGATGTCACCACCTGCCACCAAGCAACACTTGCACCACATGTGCAAGAGAAACAAGGGATGACAGAGAGGGGGATGGAGCCCTGTCCAACCCTTGTCCTCATCCAGAGCACTGACTCAGAGCTAGCTAAAAGAGGATTTTCCCACATCCCAGACCTATTAAAGCATCCCCCAATGCTGGACACAGCAAAGCCTGTTCCCCAGGGATATCCCCACCACGCTGCCTGCAGGGCACAGGGCAGGACAGCAGCTCAGCTCTTTGCCTGGAGGACAATCACAGCATGTCAGCCTTGCCCCAGCAGCCCAAGGGATGCAAGTGCTGCACTCACCACGCAGCATGTTCTGCTGATGTTTTGCTGTGCAAATCAACCTGCTGATTCCTTCGATACACTGGCTCTTCGACTCAACCTCCTTGTCCTTTGTTTTCTTGGGCAAAAACATCACTGGAAGAAAAGCAAACCAGCACAAGGTGAGTCCATGCCTTTCACAGGAGCTGCACTGATTCTTGTCTGAGTTTCTGCATTTAAACATTCATGGCTGAAAATTCTTACTCCTAAGATACTCCCTTCTTGGCAGGAGTCTGTCAGTGCTGAGCACCATCACTGATGCACACGAGCACCCTATCCCTAAATGTCTCTATGTGAAGCCTTCCCAGCTTGTAATCCTGACCCCAAAAGGCACTTTCAGGTAACTCCTGCTCTGTTGGGACACCATACAGGGTTGTGCACCCATGACCTCTGCAAGCCTTCTCTCAGAGTCCACCAGGAGTGACTCCACAGGCAGAGGGTGTTGTGAAGGACAACTACTGGCAGCCAAAATGAAAATGCAGAACTGCCTCGCTGCTTCCTTGAAAATAACTTGTTGCAGAGCTGTTCTCAATTTCTAAAATGTTTCACATTACCAAGGCCAGGAGCAAATACAAAATCACTGACAACATTCAAAATGCACTTACTTAGTTTGCTTTGAGAAAATAAAGCCACAAGCTTAAGAGCAGGAGAACATTTATCTTTTACTTCCTTTTGACCCTCAAAGCATTCTGTGCAAAAGCATAAGAATTATAAAATCATGGAATTGCTGAGGTTGGAAAAGATCTCCAGGAACATTGAATTGAACTGCTAATATAACACTGCCAGCTAGAACACTAAACCATGTCCCAAGTGCCACATCCGTACATCTTTTATATACTTCCAAGCATGCAGTGGCTTCACCACTGCCCTGGGCAGCCCCTTTTAGGGCTTCACAACCCTTATGGTGAAGAAATTTTTCCTAATAGCTAATCTAAGTCTCCCCGGCAAACCTCGAGGCTACTTCCTCATGTCCCATCCCTCATTACCTGAGAGAAGAGACTGATTCCCACCTGGCTCCAATCCCCTCTCAGGCAGTGGTAGAGAGTGACAAGGTCACCCCGAGCCTCCTTTTCTCTGGGCTGAACACCCCCAGCTCCCTCAGCTGCTCCTCCCAGGACTTTGCTCCAGGTTCTGAATCACCCCACTGGGAGTGGGGTACAGGAGAGTGGGAGGCTTTAGACTCCACTTCAGGGGTTCCTCCTGTTCTATCACCTCACAGGGATCTGTGATACTTGCTGGGCTTTTGTTTTCCTTTACATTGCCTTTTTTATACTCTGTTGCTCTTTTGAGCTAAAGGCTCATAGGATGGGGGAGATCATCCCAGAAAGTCCAGCTATCCCAAGTTTCCAGCACACTGCCAAGAAAGGAGGGGCTCATTTACCCTCACTGCTGGTTGGGGCACAAGCTGCCTCCTATCTAAACCAATATCCCAAAACAGCACCAGCAGGCTCCCACAGAACACAGGGAAACTGTCCTTCTGCATGTCCTTGCTCTGTCCCCACCTTTATTCTTTTGGGCTATACCACCTTAGCTGTTCAGCCCTCAGGGCGAGCACATCCCCTGTTTACCTCACACAGAGGAACCACCCACCACTCCACACAGTCACTTCTCATCAACTGATCGGGATTTGGGGGATGAAAACAGGACTGAGGAGCTGTGATCCAGCACTGACAAGTCAGGCAGCTCTGGAGCAGCAGGGCAGGGACACAAGGACACCTCACCTTTTTTGTTCTTTTCTTTTGTCACGACAGTCATTGACATGGTGGGCGTGGTGGCGATCTCGCCGCTGGCAGGTAACCTGCTGACCTGCAGGGACCGGAAAGTGCATTTCAGTGTGTTTTTGGTAGTGGAGGGGTCCTTCTTCTCCGGGTCTCTCTTCCTGTCCACGGGGGGAGCCGCAATCCAGTAATCCACCTGCAGGCCCATCAACTCAGCACCGAGGCCCTGGCTGGGGAACAAGAAGAAGAGGAGGTCATTCCTGCGTGCCTCTCAGCAGGGCTTTGTCAGAGCGGCTGTCACTCCCAGTCAGAGGACAAACAGCTGGTTCCTGGGGGAAGCAGGCAGTGACATTCCATAGTGAGTCTCCCTGACATGCCTTTTGCAATTTTCTACCCCCAAGCCTTGCCACTTGCTGGGGAATTCCAGTGTTCAGAAAAAAAAATGTTCTGCCAGCTCTGTGACGTTTGCTAAAGAACAGCAGATTTCAGGATATGCTCTGTTGTTGGAAACTCCTGTGCATCACGTGGTAGCAGCCGTGCATCACCAAAACATGCTGCCAGCCCTTTCTTGAGCCAGCAAAGGTGAGATGAGCAGCCTGGAAAGCTCCAGCCCTTTCCTGCCCCTGCCTCTCACTGCTAACCCTGAGCATCATTCAGCAGACCTACAAGTGACAGCCTGTACTTCCTACACAGTGACAATCAGTGTTGAATAAGACACAAGCACTAGACAAAAACCTAAATTTATCTACCAGTCTGTGTCCCCAGTTTGAGAAGTGGCAGTTGTTAAGGAAGATAAATCTGTGATCTTGAATGAAATATATATCCCTCTGCACCACCTGTCTAATAAGAAACTCAAGGTGAAACAAGAACGTCCCATCATTACAGTCCTCTCAGCAAATCATTTCCTTTTCTTTGCCATTTATTCAGCTAAAAGTCAGACTGCAAAGCAGAGTTCATCTCTGATGACTGAAACCAGGTTTTTGGCTCTCAGGGCAATATTCAGAAGTGAGATTCTTTAAGGATGATGCTTTGGAGATATTGCTTTGAGTTTTGAGGCTCCTTTGTATCACATTTCTCAACTCAGTCATAAAGACAAAGCATCCTAATATTTACTAGGCCCAGGCAAGGTTTTATGTTCCATTCCCAGTTAAACACATGACTTAAATCATTCCGTTTGGGTCACCCCCACCCCCTGTGCTGTCACTTACAGATCAGGGCAGATGGAACAATGCCGAACCTACACTTCCTCATTTCTTGATTTTACCACACAGTATAAAACCAAAAAGCACCAGATTCCTAGAGTTGGGGTGTCAGCTTCAGATTTATCACCTCCATGGCTCACAGCTTTAATACCCTACACTCCTGGGGGCAGCAGTTCCCAGACCATACAGAGGAAAGGCCATACAGAGCTCACACACAGGGATTCAGCTCTGCTCCCCAGAGCCTGCCCAGCCCCCAGCTCTCTGCACTGCCAGCCAGCTGCTGCTGGGGCACACGGGGCTCTCCTGCCATCAGACCACAGGGACACACCAGGAGGGGCCTGGGCAACTGGGCCCCTGGAACAGGTCAAGGGGCTCTTACACCTTCCAGTGCTGGGCACCTCAAGTGGCACCTTCACATCTCCATTTCCTCCTGTTAAAAGGGAACTCTTCAGCCAGTTTAAGAAGTCAGAGGTTAAAGGTCCCTGCAGGGCACTCTGGGGTGGGATGAAAGGTCTCCAACAGGGACAGCACGGATGCTACTTAGGGAGAGCACATCAGCCCAGTCTCAGAGCAAGCCCTGGCATTTCCCCAATCTGACAATCATAGGATTAAGGATGCTAGAGGGGACATCCCTGAAACATCCTTTAGTAGCCATTAATGGATCTGCTGCCCATGAATTTGTCTGACCCCTCTCTGATCTGCTGCTGCTGCCACAGAAGCAGCAGAGGCAGACGTGGTCCCTTCCTTTCTCCCTTTTACCTGAGCTCTTGCAGTGTCACTGTGTGCCCCCAGCTCCTGTGCCACAGGCTTCAGAGAACCCCAGAATTGTTTGGGATGGAAGAGACCTCTAGGGATGATCCAGTCCAACCTCCTGCCAAGACAGGGTCACCTGGAGCAGGTGACACAGGGATCCATACAGGTGAGTTTGGGATGTCTCCAGAGAGGGAGACTCCACAACCTCCCTGGGCACCTGTCCCAGTGCTCTGCCACCCCCTACAAACCCCCTGACTTTACACAACTTGAGTGGCTTATTGCTCTCCTCTCCTCGACTGCAGAGTCCAAATGCTTCTAGTTTCCTCTTCTCACAAGACTGCTGCTATGTCCCCTTAGAGGTTCAGGGGAGTTAACACATCAAGGGGAACTTCACCACATGCCTCTGAGTACTAGAACTGCACACAAAGTGTTAGACAGCTACAGCAACATTTTGTGCAGCCACAAAACAAAGAGTCCTGGCCAGCGCAAGTCTTACTGGCAGCTTTTTAAGGGTTTTCTCCCTTCACTCCTAAAAATTTCAGCTAAACCAGGGCTTAGTATTACTTACAGGTGCAGTCACCTTGCTGTTCAGATGTGCTTTCAGGCACTTAGGGAGCTGCAGTTCCACCTTACAGCTGCCAGCATTACCCTCACAGAGAAAGCCATCAGCTCCTTCAAAAGTCACTCTGACCTTCCACTCACAAACATAAGAATCAGGAGGGATTAGCCTGGCACCCACGTGTACTAGGAGCCAGTAATTTTTCTGGATACCTATCTTCCCAAGAGAATCCTGCCCTTGAGACATGCAGCCTTCCTACCAAGTGCAAAATCCTCCCTGCCCTCCCCAGCTCCTTGTCAGCCTCAGCAAGGAAACAGTCATTCCATGAGGCAAAAGAAGTGAAGGGGAAAAGTGACAACTCCAAATGTTTGCTAGGGATGAAGGAAGAACTGTGGGGTTTCCTCTGGAGGAGTTCTCTGCCACGTGTATGCCAGATAAACCACCAATGGAGCTGTAAGGAGACAAAATGTTTGGTTTACCTTGGGGAGGAGAAGCTGCCTGTGACAGATGGTGAGGAAGGGGGCGTGGGGGAGGCTTCTTTCACAGCAGGAGACACGGAAGGTGGGGTGGAAGAAAGGACAACGGAGCTTGAGGGAGCGGCGTCATCAGAGTCACCTTAAAAAAAGGAAGTCAAACTGTTTGTCTGGGTTTGTCCCACAGCACAGAACCCTGGGATAAAGCTCAAGCTCCTTATCCATGCTCCTGCTGCACAGGTTTTACTCAGACTCAATCCAGAGGTCAGCTGGCCCATCAGTTCTGGCTGGCTCCATGCCTCTGAGGGGGTTTGTGTGTCTGGGCAGGAGGCAGGCACAGACATTGGCACTCTGGGGGCTCCTCCTTTGGCACCTGCTCTCCTGGGTTTGCTCCCAGCTGATTTAGGGCCTCCTGCACAGCCACAGCCCAGCCCACTGATCTCCTACAGAGAATCTCCCCCTGCCACCACTGCAGGGCAGCACCACTCTTGGAATCCAGTACCTCTGGATCTCCCCATCCCATCTGCCTCCACAACCAAGGCTTCATCCCCTTCCTGCTGGCCCTTTAGGATGGTGGGAACACTGGCAGCAGCCACAGAAGGGCTGCCTCCATGCACAAACCTATGTGCAACCCAGGCCACAGGAATCTGGCTCTGACAGTGAAGCAATACAAGAAATAATCACCACAAAAGGAAAACAGTGTTCCTGTGCATATGAAGGAGGAATAAAATAAGTTCACATTGACAAAACAGCACCACCCCACGTCTGTGTATGTAAGCAGACAGTATCCTGTGTATCAGCTTTGCACTCCCACAGTAAAAAATAAATGGGTCTAAAATTTTGCCCATCCTAAAGTTGCCAGGCACTGAGATCAATTTCATTCAGCAGCTGAGCCCTCTGTAGGGAGACAGCATGAAATTCTGATGAACTGCCTCCTCAGGCTGAAGCAGGAACCTCCAACAACTGTAACAGTGAATCCACCCCACTGACATTAGAAAAATGGTGTTTGCACAAAGGTGAGAGCAGAGCTTCCCTGGATGCAGGTGTGGGAATTGCACCTGGCCTGAAGCTCCATGGAAAGTAACAATGAAAAAAAAAAAAGGGCCTCTCCCAGGAGAGAGGGCTCTCTTTCTGCAGACAAACTACTAATAAAATCCAATTCCACCTGACAGTGCTCCAAGGCATCAGCAATGGACAGCTCTGCTCAGCCTGTGAAGCCAGGCCTCCAGCTGCTGCAGGACACAGAAAACACACACAAGATGTTCCTTACCTGATGTTGCAGAAGATTGTTCGACTATTCCAACCTTCACCACCTAAAGGGGACAAAACAGAAGAGCTCCATCAAACAAGAGCTCCCTGAAGTGCAGGAAGCCAAACCCCAGCACTGAGCTCCTCTATGCACTCTCCATGGCACTGTCCCTGCAGTCAGAGTAGTTAAGGAGCCTCTAAGAGGCAGGCAGGTCCTGGTAATATCCAGCCAAGCAGGGCCAGCTCACAGCCCTTACCTGAGCCCCACAAAGGACAGCACAGACCCTGCAGAGCTGTTACAGACCTGCCCACTCTGCACAGCCCATCAGCTCCAAGCTGAGGAAGCTACAGGGAGGAGAAAGGCTCAGAAAAATCCCTTCAGCACTGCCTTGATGCACCTGCTAATTACAGACATGCTGCTTCCACTGCTCAGGAGCAGCCACTTCCAGGGTGCAGCACAGCTGGGGTTTGTTAGGAACCCACAGAAGCAGCAAAGTACAGTTTCTGATCAGAGTTATCTCTTCTCTAAACAAGGGAAGTGTCCAACAAAAGAAGATAAAGCTCCTACCAAAGCCTCGGAAGGCAGACAGGGACAAACCACCACGTGGACAGGTCAGAACGATCCAGATCACACTGTAATAAGGGCACAAATGTGTGTGGCCAAGCACCAGGTGGTACATCAAGATTAATGAGAAATGTCACTGGCAAGAACTTGTGGAACAGAACATGCTGCAAACAAACTCCCAAGAACACATTATGCCCTGGCCCTTGGTGATAGAAAAGCAGAGAGCTTCTGCAGTGATAATTCTGCTGTGGTACACAAGGATCATCACTCTTAACACTGCAGAGAAGACAGCCTTTTAAAGTCCTTAGGAAACTTGTCTCCAGGGCTAATGCCTACCCTACAGAAATGCTGACAAACGGGAAGGAGCTGTGAAGGGAGCTCAGGGCAGTGAAACCCGCTTTAGAGTGAGAAATGATGTCAGGCAGACTGTGTGGTCTGAAAATAGAAGGTCATTAAGTTCAGACACGATCATGTCTGGATCACATCTCTAAGGAGCTCATTTCTCTAATATGGGATCAAAAAAAAAAAAAAGTTAATTATTAGAAGTCAGGGAGAGGTGTGCTCAACAGTAGATCTTGGAGAGTTGTCAGGCTCTCTGGTGGATTCTCATTTAGATGCAGTCTTGAAAAAGCCATCATGAATTCAGCAGTGTGTACATGGGCTCCCTGAGGGCTCAGTGGCTTGGGAGAAGGAGGCTGCAGCTCACTTTGGCCAGTCTCCACCCAAAGGAGAACACATCAGGCTCTGGAGTGCAGCAGCCATTTGTGCTGCATGTGTTAAACACCAAGAGGATGTTTCACAGACTGTCACTGGCTGTGCACAGGAGGAGCACAGTTAGGGGAGGGACAAGCTACCCAGAAAGTTGCCTGCAGCCACCTTGATCTGCAAGCCAGACAGGAAATCTCCTCTGGCCTTTTCCTCCTTGTTGGCTGACTGAAGATGCTCAAGTTCAGACACACGGGAGGAACACAAGGTTAGACACTTTCCCTTCCCTCTGTTCAGGGAGGTGCATGAGAACACTGCAGTTCCAACAGGCCTCCATCCAGGAAAGCTGCAGCACCAGCCCCCTTTCCCTCCAGGAAGGGGCACATCCTGTTAACTCTCCTGGCAGCTTGCTGTCAGCTCAAGGCAGCCTGAGCCTGGCCTTTGTGCCAGTCTGGCCCTCCTAAGGCTCCACTCCCTCCACTTTGAGCCAGCTGAGCACCCTGGCACTGCCCTGCCAGTTCTGGGTCACAGGCTGCACAATCCAGCTGCAGGTTTTGCACCCCAAAAGCCAAGAGTGCAGCCAACATCAGGAGCTGCAAACCCAGAAGCCGCTGGCTCCCTCTCTTCCTTGTCCAACAGCTGTGAGCAGGCTGCAATTGAGGGAAAGAGCTTCAGTGTTCATATCCAGCCTCAGACTTTGTGAACAACCTGCAACTGACCTTTCAGTCTCTTCAGATTGTGTTCCATAGGGCATTACTGTGTCAGGAATGCTTCAGGACCAGGTGCAAGCAGCAGGGATTTGAACCCCATCACCAGTGACACAGGAAGGCAGTCTGTGCTTTCAAGGCAAGTTTTTTTGGGGGTTGGCAATGTTATGTACACAACAAAGCAATTCCACTACGTTTAGACAATCAAATCCAGACTGGAAAAGCAGTGCTACTGTCAGGACAACAATCACTTTAGAGCAACTGGATAAACACTGCGAGCCCCATTTGCTTGCACAAAATATGGACTAAATCAGTCCTGAAAAAAAGCTTGCGGAGCCCAACAACAGTCTGGGATGTTCCAAGTCCCCTAGGCTTTTCATGTTCCTGGGAAAGGTGAAACAGCTGCTTTGTAAGAACAGTCCATCACAGAAATTACAGTTCACAAGTTCCCAGCAAAGCTCATCGTCAGGGAACAAACTGGGTAGATGTGTCTCTCTGCTTTTGCAGAAGGCAAAATCTCTCCTTCAACAAACAGAAGTAGATTGTCATCTCAGGAATACTGCAGAGACTCTCACTATGAGAAGATAGCAGAGTGAAAGCAGGGTCAGCCTGAGGGCGAGAGAGACTAAGCTCTCCAAATGCCTTGGGATTTCAGAGAGCTCTGACGCACTGCAGGACACAGAGGGGACACACACATGGCAGTGTCACCGAGCAGGCACAGCAAGGCCAGCGTGCAAGACAGCAGCAGAAACTGGGAACAGGACATCCAAGAGCTGAAGAGCAACCAAGGGATTTCTCCTGGCTGCAGGTCAATGACTTTACACCCAAAATTTAATGAATTGAGGGGCATGATTAAATAAAGGGAGGGAAGCTTAGAAAAAGCAGAGCACAGTGCACAAAACACACTGACAGAAGAACAAGAATGGCCCAACTCTGCACTTGGCATCTCAGATGGGAATGCTTAAGGACAGGAGGAAAAAGGAGGGATTATCCCAAATACATACCACTGGTATAAATCATCTCCCTGACAGAATGTGCTCTCTACTTCCCAGGAACAGATAGGATACTGAGAGGAGACCATCAGTGGCAAGCATGCAGAGGACTGACACTGGAAGAGCAAATTTGGCCAAACCAACCAACCAGGGCAGTGCTAGGCACCACATCCCTATGATCACGTCTCCAGGGACATACCACATTCCTGTCTGAGCAGTAAAATACTCCCTGTAGTTCATCCACGTGTCTTAGAGGTTTGCTTACATATCAGGCAGCTGCATCCAACCATAAGAATATCACGCTGATAATCTGTCTTAGAGCACCCAATGGCTTCTGCTCTGCTCCTGAAACCTGGCAAGTTTGGGTTAACACCTGAGAACACATCCTAGCTTGCTTGAGACAGCATAACCACGACAACACTCACCCCGACAAAGGGAATGAACTTCTGCGAAGATTCTTCATCGGGGCTAAAGGCAAAGAGAAGAGAGTTGTTAGCAGCTTGCCTGCACCCCAGACACCATACTCACTGCATAGGTTGCATTCCAGCATGCAGCAGGGACGGACAGGATGCAAGAAGCGCCAGTCCAACGCTCCTCTCGAGGCCCCCTGCCAGCACCAGGAGCTTGCACAGGCAGGGAGGAGCACGCAGCCTATGGCACATCTCTGGGGGGGATGAAAGGCTCTTTCTCCCTCCCTCACACTCCACAGAGAAACGTGCTTGGACAGCATGGCAGTCACCACAGACACACAGCCTCCTGCTGTGAGGAAATCGATCTGTGCCACCACAACACGGAGCACTGGGTTTTACTTACTAGAGCCCGAGGTGCTCTGCTCACGTGGCCTCCAGGGATCTCCCCTTGGAGCCATTTGTCATGGCCTGAACATCCCCTGGAGCAGCAGGTCTTGGAGCTGTGTGTCACATCCTGCACATCCTCAGAGTGGCAGGTCTTGGAGCTGTGTGTCACATCCTGCACATCCCCAGAGTGGCAGGTCTTGGAGCTGTGTGCCATTGTGCCACATCCTGCACATCCCTGGAGCAGCAGGCCTTGGAGCTGTGTGCCATTGTG
>CM031864.1:31377451-31420703 GCA_018697195.1 Certhia americana | reverse complement strand
CCTGCACATCCCTGGAGCAGCAGGCCTTGGAGCTGTGTGCCATTGTGCCACATCCTGCACATCCCCTGCCGCGGGTTACAAGCTGTGACACGTGGTTACTGGTGAAGCAGCAGCAAGGACGCGCCCTCACACCCTCCCTCACACCCCATTCCCGCAGCACAGCTCACACAGCCATGCCCTGAGAGAGCTGGGGCACAGGGCACACACCCCCAGCTGAACCTAGCTGTCCCAGAAACAGCTGGAGACAACGCCACACACATCTGGAAAGGCCCTCTGCTCTGGGCCCCACCAGGAAGCAGCTGGAGAAAGGCCAGCAGTGAGGGCCACAGTCAGACCTAGCAGGGATTAGGGGAAAGACAAGAGGATGAAGAGGTGAGTGAGGAGGAAGGCAGGCTGGAAGGGCCTGCAGAGCTATTGCTCCCTTCAGTGACAACAGAGATCAGAGATGGACTCAGGGGGTGACCACAGGAGCACATCCACATCTTTGGAGGAACCACAGTTCAGCATCAGGAAGTGACTGCACAGGCAAGACACACATTTCACTGTGACCGAGCACAGGAAACAGACAAACACTGAGACTTCTCATGTTTCTCTTCCTGTGCATCCTCCAATGCTCTGAAAAAAACCATCCAGCATTGCTTTCATCCAGAATTTAGCTGGGAGTAGCATATATACTGCAGGCATTTCTGTGCTGTTTCCAACACAGTTCAGAAATGCACCAAATGCACAAAGGTTGTTAACCTGGGTGATCAGCACAGGTTGGAGACTTTCCTCTAAGTCCCAAGGAAAGAATGGCATAAAACTGCAATGAACATGACTCAGCCCGAGCTCCCTCGTGGTCCAAAGCTGAACATGATTTTGCAAACAGCCTCCTGCTTTGGCTCAGCTCTGCTTATCCATCCTTCAGGCAAAGCCAGGGCCTTTGTTCCCTTCCAACCTCACATCCTGCATCCTCTTCTCCTAGAGCACAAAGTGACCAGGTCCCTGATTTGGAAGGCAGAAAGGTCCCATCCTTGCAAACACACCTCCTACAAACACATTTCCAGCTCCAGGTTTGCAAAGGGAAACAAGAAAACCACGGAGGTGTTGGGAACGGCACAGAACAGAGGCTCAGCTCTCTTTTCTTTCCTTCAGCTCCATGACCTAGGAGGCTGGCAGAAAGTGAGTCCCACTTGCCAAGCACAACAGCCACCCAGTCATCTCTCAGCTACTGGATGGCTTTGCTCCCAGCTCTGAAAAAACAAACCGTGCCCAGTTCCAGCAGAAAACTCATCCTTCCCCCTGGGAGCTCTGATTCCTGCTGCAGAGAGCGCAGGGGCAATTCTGAAATACATCATTTGCTTTAGCCACCTTTTATTGTGGCTCACAACAAGGCACAGGCTGCTCCTGAAACAGTCCAGCTGAATTTTAGCTCAGCTAGCCTAGTCCTGCCACATGTCCTCTTGGGAACTCTGGTCTTGTACACGTGTCTCTGGAAATGCAGCTCCTCAAAACAGCTGCTCTCTGTGTGGATGAGAGAAAAGATGAGATGACCACGCTTGTTCTTCATTTCCTCCTTCATGCTCTTCCCAACTGCTGTTCTTCAGGCTCTCAAGATCCCCAAACATTAATTCAGAATCCTTCCACCTTGGTAACAGCCACTTGGAATCCTCTTCCTACCACAGCCCTGCAATTAAAACATCTCCCATCTCTGGAGAGGCAGCTTCCCCTCATCACCTCAGCTGCACAGATTCCCAGGCTGCAGAGGGGTAACTCCACGTGTCCAAGGCTTTTTTTTTTTACCCACAGGGTTCCTGAAGGCCCTGGTACCTCAGCTGTAATTTAAAGGCAGACCTGGCCCAAGTTTGTGGTTTTCAGAAGTTATTGATGTGTCATCTCTCTGACCAGGAGGGTCTCAGGCACCACCTTTGTTCCAGTCAAATCCTGAAGGAGGCAACAGAAAAGAGAGGACCTTTATCACTGAAGGACTAGCAGGACTCTGGGCCATTTCAGGCCAGGCACCACCACCACCAACTCTTCACTCGTCTGTGATATGAAATCTGTCCTGCCCACTGGGAAACTCCAGCTGTCTGCTGGCTAACACTGTCCTGCTTCCAGCAGGGTCAAACCAAACGAGGGACAAAGCAACACCAGCTCCTCGTGACACGAGATGAGTCTCCTCTCAGCCTTCCCAAAAACCTCCTCTCCAGCACTCTTCACACTCCTGTGGTGGGCTGGACGTAGTCAACAGGACACCTGTAATTTCTTGAGCCTCTCCTCTGCTGCACTCCTGTTGCATTTCCAGCAGCTGCCCAAGGAGTTTCCTGCAGTAACCAGGCAGATAACATGAGTTCTGCTGAGCCAGAGGAGGGACCAGGCCCCTCTCTGCCAGCCATCTTCATGTCCAGCAGCTGCTGCAGGGTGTGTTGGAGGAGAAGCACTTGGGAGCAATGACCTGGACTCTGCTCAGGCACTGCCCTGCAGAATCTCTGAGACACACAGCAGGCAGGATCCGTGTAATCCATGCTTCCTACTGCCCAGGAGCCCTCCAGTCCAAGGGCACTGGGAGCAAGAGCTGGGAAGTGCTCTCAGAGCTTTTGGTAAACACATAACCAGGCAGGCAGTGATCCAGCCCTTGCCCTGAGGAGTGAACAATGCTTCCATTTCCAACAGCCAGGCTGCTCCCCAGATTCATGCAAGGGCTATCCAGAAGCCACATGGCATGAGCTGTGCTGGGCCCTGAATTACAGTGGGTGACAGCAGCCCAGAACTGAGCAGCAATCCAGCTGCACTGGGATTGTGTGAGCGTTGAACTCGGACCTCAAATACCACAGGGCTCCTTTCAGGAAAGCAATGCAGAGACACATCAAGGACATGCCCCTCCTAGTGAGAGGCCCACCCCATCCCCACAGTCTCAGCTCCCCAGGTGCTGCCTGGATTGCACTGCTCCTTCAGAATTCAGTGACCAGGACTTCTCCCAGAGCTCAGAGATAGAGTCAGTCACCCAGTGTAACCCAGAGGAGCTGCAATGGCACCTCGTTTCCTCTGTGAGCCCCTTTCCCCAGAGCCAGCCCCCCTGCTTTCAGGTCAGGTCAGCAGATGCCCCAGAAGAGCAGGACAAAGCTTTGGCACCATTGCAGTCCATCCATCACAGGCAGTACATGCGCCAACCTTTGCCACGACAAACAGAACGAGGGCACGGGCAGAGAGCAGGGTGAGTCAGAACAGGGACAGCTGGCAAGAGAGTCATAAAGCAGCTCATCACATACAGCTACATCCTAGGGACTGGCTTGGCTTTCCTTGGACCACTAGGGCTTGTTTAACAGAGCAAATGCCAGGATTCTGGGAGATTTCTCTTGCAGTGAATTTGTAGTAGTGCTGCTCGTTTCTGCCTGGACCACTGCCTTGAAAGCTGGCCTTGGAGAAGCCACTCAACTCTGGCTTCAAGGGGGAGGGAGCTGCAGTAACTTTGTGTGTTGAGTACAAAATGAAAAATGCCCAATAATCGTATGGTTCAAAGCAGGGGCTCCTGCAGAACATGGAGGTTTTGGAAGCAGCTCAGAGAGCACAGCCCCACTGCTAGCACACATCTGTCTTCTCTTTCTGAAGCTCAGAGAAGTCCCACACATTTGGGATGCTCTGCCAGTGGGAGGCTGGTCCTCAAATTTTTGATTGCAGGGAGGAGATTTGCTGGTCTGCACTCAGACACTGCACAGCTGATCCCCACCCTGAGCCACTGAGGGCCACCTACAGCACTCCAGTTCCAACAGATAGGAACTGAAAAGCCTTTCCTCAACCCTGATCCTTCTGCAGCTACACTTTATCTTCTAAGGGTGGATAAGGGAAAAGACAATGAAAACCCCCACCTTCTCCCTGGTGTACTGCTCTAAGCTACCCTCTCAACCCCTTCATCCCCACTCAATCCACATCCTGGGAACCCAAATGTGTGGTCCGAAGGCACAGCAGTCACTTTTCAACTATGCATTCTGACAGCAGATGCCATAGTTTCAAAGCAGTGAGCAGAATTCAACCTGAAGCACAAACTGTGCCTCCCAGACCCGTAGGAGCTGTTAAACAAGGCACCAATCACCAGGAAAAGAGATGGGAGCTGGGAAAGGGAACCTCAAAGGAACTGATACCTTATGGTAAAATCAAAATGAAAGCTCTTTTTCCTTTTCAGGAAGCAACCAAAGAGAAAGATAAATGCGTTATTATACTTACAACAAAGTGATACATTCATTTACACAGTGCTAACGGAGACACAATTTCGGTGTTGTTTTTAACAATACCCTCCCTAAGCTACTGCCAATGACCCCCAAGACCCCCATTCCTAAAGGGGGGCACACAGGAGACAACTGCCCTTGCTCCACTGGAGAGCTTGTTCCTCTGACTCTCTCCTTTGCTCGTGGGGTACTGACCCGAAAGCAGAAGTCATTTTAAGGCAGACACACAGAAATACTGAGAGGTTGTAGGCTATGCCAGAGTCTGACCATGAGTTTAAGCAATCTCTCTTCCCAGTAACCTCCTAAATTAAAACTATGAGCAGCTTCAGGCATGGCACTGGAGTCCAAAGGGTGTCAAACCCAAATGGATCAGAGCAGCTTGGTAAAGAGGTCCTGCACACTGCTGGGAGGGATAAGGGCAGGGGTTGCTCAAATACATTTCAACTGTTTACCAATAAAGTGCTGAACTGACCTTCTGAACATGTTAGACACTCAAAACCTTTAAGTGTGTGTTAATGACAAAAATGGAGCTGCAACAGAGTGGAGGGGGCAGTGGAAAGCAGTGCAGAACCCTGAAGGGTGCAGAGAGAGAACCAGGCAGCCTCAGAAGGGGTTCCCACTGCACTGGGGAGTCTGAACTCCCTGCTGGCAACAAAGGCAAGCCTTCACACCAAAAACAAAATGCAAAACTGAAGGCAAGAGCTTCAAGTGTTCTTTAGCTCTCGAAATTTCATCCTCATTACCACGCTAACTTTACAGAAGTCCAAAAATACGTGGAGAGACTAGACTAATCTCTTTTAATTGACTAGTCAGTCTGGAAATACAGGAAAAGCATGTAGAATGGGTGAAATTTCACTGAATCCTTTCTGCACAGTAACGTGAGCGCAGACACAGGCATGGAAAATGCATGGAAAATACAATGAGAACTTCCAAAAATAAGGGGCAAAAGTGATGCTACAATTTTAATTTCTCCTAATTCTTAGGCAAAGGAGACACCAATAAGGGATGGTAATGGACCAAAAATGAAAAATCAAATAGAAGTAATTAAAAATTAACAACATCCATGTCTCGTAGGGAGTTGCTAGTCCCTAACTGAGAAAACTAACATTAGCTGAGTTCAAATCTATTATTCTCCTCTGTCTTTGGATAACAATGCTTGTCTACCCTTCAGTGACAGTTACTCTTCTTCCTGGACCATGGCTACAGGAGGCCCTACATACTCCTGGATCTTGTTTTCAGGCCCCAATCCTCCCTCCTACAGCCTGCTTATCCCTTCAGAAAAGTTGAAATGAAATCTGGTGAATGTCATCCTTCCTCAGCAGGAGTCCTGATAGCTTGCAACTGCCAATGAACAAGGATTTTGTCTCTCCTGCAAGAAGCTCTGCTATTTACACTCCAAAAAGAAAGGGGTTCAGTTCCCTAAACACCAATGTAAAAAAGGTCAGGTCTCATGGAAGATACTTTGTGGGAGGATGCCAAGGTCCAGCCTTACACACCTAAGGCCACTGTGGCGAGTGATCTCTGGATCAGAGATCCAAGAGATCTAAGCACACAAAGTCTGTCCATCCTTCACCCTGCTTAGCCTGCACTTCCCCAAACCTCTTATAGGTTAAAAAAAAAAGGGAAAAAAAAGGAATCACTGCACTTAAAGATGTAGATTCACTGAGTGGCACACACCACGGGGTGCAGGCTACCGTCAGGCTCCCAGGTGCTCTGCCATTTGATTTTCAGGCTGCTGGCACAGGGGAAAAACACTTTGGCTTTCAAGCAGCTGCTTGTCCTAGGAGCCAGCAGGACCAGAGGATGGGGTCATACCTCTTCTGCTTGTAGGTCAGCATGGCTTCAGCAATGGGCAGCTGGTGAGCACAGTTTGCCCCTGCTATGTACTGCGTTATCCGGGACACGACGTCGGGCGCTTCCGAAACTGCAGGAGAAGAGAGGGAAAAGCATTCAGGTGACTCCTCAGACCACTGCCAGCACTGTCCTTCACCTGCTGATGGTGCCCAGCCAGCTGCACTTGGGCTGCACCTTGCACAAGAAGCTCTGCCTCCCCCAGAGCACAGTAAAGCTGGATGGGTACTCAGCATTTCTGACTGAATCTGGGCTCGTTCAGATTTGTTAAAAGCTTTTCTTTGTCCCTGCCCAGAGTCAGCTTTGGACTTGTGCACGCCTTGGCTGCAGGTATCTGCTGAAGAAAGTGCCTGGCCACCTTTCCCAGGGGAGCTGCACTGAGTTACCTGAGTTTCTAATGAACTCATGGCCTCGCTGGGTTGACCAAAAAGAATGAGGGACACACAAGGGTGGGAGAAGATGGAGCTTACAGCCCTGCCTCTGGGAGCCAGCGTGGGTCTGATCTGCAAGGAATTAAACTCCACTATCAAAACCACACTAGACACCTCAGAAATAAACTTCTTCAGTTATAACCAAGTCATTTAGTCCAGCTTATCTCTACAAGAGCATGCAAACAGACTTCCCAGCACAGACTGCTTCAACATGCTGGTATCTTTCACTTGACACTTTCCCCCTAACAAATTCAATTTTAAAAGGCCAAAGACCACGTGTATTTGGGAGACTGTGGTTCATTCAGGTTGACACAAAGACATTTCCTAATGCCTCCCATGTTTCTTTGGTTTCAACCAAAGAGCCTCCACTGTGGCATCGCAGAACCTTCAGCAGGCATTTAAAAACATGGGCATTTTAACCTGGATTCTTTGTATTTGAACAGTGAACTAGTAAGAGTTATCACTTTCTGCCAGATTTTCTTGTGCCATCACAGAGTGTCAGTGCAGTTGTCACCGCATCGACAAGAATGCAGAATGTACAAAGCCTGCACTCTATAAAAACGAGGTGGAATTTTCCTCATAGCATACAGCACATAACCAGCCAAGGAACTGACATGGCTCTTTCTGGATTTCTATAGGCAACGAATCATTCCTAATCCAGACACAAAAATTAAGTCTGTAAGGACATTTTTCTGCATTTTCAAGTGCAGCAAGCAATTAAAGGAAACCAGTTCCACACAGCAGTTCTTTCCTGAATTCAGGACTAAAGGGAAATGTAGGTTGGACAGCACACTAGATTTCTAGTCCAGCCTCCTGCTCCAAACAGGGCTGACTTCACCTTCAGAACAGGCTGCCCCGGCCATGCCCCCATCTGCTGGAAACACCTCTGGAAAATTACCCTGGGAGAAGTCTCTCTCCTCCTCTTCATGGCTAGAGGGCTTCCAGGAGCATCCTGGGAGTCTCAAGAATTCCAACATGGAGAGCCACACTGCAACCTCCCCACAAACTCCAAGGCTTTTTCCTTCTTATCAAATTTCTGTGTGGGCAATGCTGCCCACAACAGCATCAAATCCCAAGCCTTCACGTAACCCTGAATGTTGCAAATCCTCCTTTCTCCCGTTTCTTTCTGTTCTTGAAGAAACGGAGGAAGAAACCGCAAACATTCACATTTTAAACAAATTAGTACTTTAACATCAAGTAAGGCTTTAATCTAGCCTAGAACAAACTCAGATCAGAACAGGAACTTGTTGGTCTGACCTAGGGCAGCTCCCACTTGTTACCACACTGGCGAAGAACAAAACTCTTCTTTAATGAGAATGTTTTCAAGTCTGCTGGCAGGATCTTTCTCACACACAACTAACAGAAGTTAATCTTCCCAGAGCTTCCAGTTTTCCAAACGTTTTGGGCTGCACAGTTCCTGAAGGAAGGCAATGTACTGAACTTAGGAGCGAGACCTCCACATCAAAGAACAAAGCTGAGAGCTGGGTAAGAGCAGCCTGACTCACAGGCAGCTAGTTAGTGCCTCTGGGAACCAACAAATGTTTGCAAACCACCATGAGCAAGACTTAGAAAGGTCAGCAGCTGAAACGGGAATGTGGTGGAGTGAGGAGAAAAGAGGAACAAAAACACTTGTCTGCTTCCTCCTGTATTTACTTGACCTTTGCTAAAATTACTCATTCAAGCTTTTCATCCCACTCAGGCCAGACAGATACAGAGTCTTACCAGTGGTCTGTGCTTCAAGTTTGTTGAACAGATCTCTCCAGGCTAGATCTTGGAAGAAGTTGTTGTATCTGTAATCTACAGACCCCAGATACTTGGCCACTGGATGAGAGCCTAAGAAAGAAAGGAAAACATGGCAGCTGTGCTCTCCAGCACTGAACACAAACATGGGTTTGATCTGCAAGGAATTAAACTCCACTATCAAAACCACACTAGACACCTCAGAAATAAACTTCTTCAGTTATAACCAAGTCATTTAGTCCACCTTATCTCTACAAGAGCATGCAAACAGACTTCCCAGCACAGACTGCTTCAACACGCTGGTATCTTTCACTTGACACTTTCCCCCTAACAAATTCAATTTTAAAAGGCCAAAGAAAACAGGACTGGGAAACTGCTGAGAAAAGAAATGATCTGGGAGGCACAAAGGCTTCACAGCTCTCCATTCAGCCTCTCAGTCTTGCAAGCAGCTTTCCCAAACAGCCCATCCTGCCCACAGGCTGCACCTCTGCCAAGAGGGGCCAGACCCCTTCCTCCAAGCACCATGTGCACCCCACAGCTGTTTTGCAAACACTGAGAAGAGGCAATTGCCCCCAGCCAGGAAAAACAACCTGGGGAGGTTTGTTTAATCCATGGAGAAGGGCTGTAAGCTCCATAAACACACTGCAATTTTGAGAGAGAAAGCAGAGCCCCAGGATTACAGTACCCAGTGAATACTGGCACATGCAGCAGGGCCCTGCTTACCTAGCTGAGCCTTGTGGCTCAGCTCCTCCAGGAGCATGGAAAAGCCTCCTTGCTGGAGCTTTGTGTGCACACCCTCCAGCCCTACATGGAGATCTGACCTCATACTTTCACTGAGCAGGACAGGGAAGGTGTTCAAGTGACAAACTCTGCCCTGGGATGTGGCAAAAATTTTGAAATTCTGAATTTCATTTCAGGCCGTCTGTGTGCCCAAAAGAGACAACACCTCTTAGCAACTACCTGTACGGTCTGTGAACACAGGAGAAGAGGTGTGCCAGGATCACCCTTCCCAGTCACCACCTGGCAGTCGTGCTCAGCACCAGCCCTGGACATTTACAGTCAGCCACAAAGCAGCCTCAGAGTTCCCCTTTAATCACATTATTTTCACCCCTCCTACACACCAAACTTGCACATCAAATTTGCACACTTCCAGAGGCTGCAACAGCTGAGTCACCAGCTGGTAACTGGAAATCTGACAATTCCTTCAAGAGGACCCCAGCTGCTCAACTGTACTCACCACGGTCCAGGAAAGCTCTGGTGGGAAAAAAAAACCCCAAACCCAAAGAATAAACCCACTGTGTCAGTCCTCCACACCTCCAAGCTGATGGCCAGACTTCAAAGAGAGGTGAAAGCAGGAGGTCCCTCAGTGTCACCAGACACTGGGCCCATCTTTTCTCCTGCAGTGAAGCTTTAAGCAGTGCACACAGCACAGCTCTGCACCACCACCGGAGAAGCTTTCCCACATGCTGGGTGGAAACAAGCAAGGAACAGCAAGCCTCCCAGGGAGTACTACCCCTGGGAGCTATATAAACTGTTAAAATACCCCAAACAGCCAAACAACCCCCAACACTTTATTTTATTTTCTCCTTTTCAGTTGTCTGTATAGTGTTTTAGGCAGCAGAAGAGTCTTACAGCCACAGACTCAGCAGTTCACATGTTTACATGCACTTCTGATTGTTAACAAACCACTGAAGGCTGACCCTTCTGTCACTGGAGTGTGTAGCTGTGGACTCAGAGGGTAAAACCAGCCCTGGAAAAAGTCCACCAACCCTAGTTCAAAGGTACTGCAAGCAGCAGAGAGGTTTTTCCTTTAAGACATTTATGGCATGGTCACCATTCTGCCTGGGGTGCTTTTTCAGTTGTCAGAAATGAGAGGTGGCTCCTCAATCACTTTAATGAACTGCTGGCCAGAAATAAGCACTTGATCCAATCAGGAAATGCTGCAGACTTCTGTGAAAAAGGTCCTGTCAGGGAAGTTTCTATATTTAAAGTAGAATTTAAAAAGAATTCACAGTTCTAAAGCATTTCATTATCAAAGTGCCTGGCTAATTTTTTTTTCTTTTTTGATTACAAAAGGAAGTTTTAAGATTAAAAAACCAACCCAAACACTAGCTAAATTCTTGTATTTCATTTTCAAAGAGAGAGTATTTTCAGACAGATCATTAAAACCTGCAGGTCAGAAAACTCTTTTTCTGAGGCCAGGAGACAGCAAAGTCTCAGACACAGATTCTCATTCAAAGCACATTTAACCTTGCAGAAATTAATTTTTTATTTTGGGGCTTTTTGGGTTTTTTTTGTTTGTACTCCCTAAAGGGCTCTCTTCCTGCCAACCACTTTGGAAACTAAATGCCTTTTTTTACAGAAGGATCCATCTCTTTTCCTCTGCCTTTTTTATTTAGCTTTTGCAAATGCCACCACTGAATGCACAGCCTAACCCCAGTGTTCGTGGTGCTGGGCAGCAGCTTCTGATTCCTACAGGAACTGCCACCAGCTGCTCCCAAACCCAGAAAACTTGGAAACACTGGCAGAAAAAAGTGCTTCTCAAGTGTTGTGTTGCTTACATCACTTAAGTGCTCTGTCCACTCAAGTCAAGACCACACCAGCACTGCCCAGATGTCCCTGCCCACAGCACCAGTGACCTCCCCTGCTCCCCAGGCCTTACCACCACCACACTGCTGGTGTTTCTGACCCCCACAAGACCCCTGGTGCTGTTATCAGTGCACTCTACCTCTCTCCCCACAAGCAATCCAAGATGAGGAACCTCCCAGGCAGGCAGGCTTGCTGAGCTGCTGAAGGGGCAGAGATAAAATGTTGAAAAGCTGAGGGGAAAAAACTTGAGCAGACCAGCATGTAAAGGTCAAAAGATGCATGTAATTTGAATAATTCAAATTCTCAGCAGTTTCAGAGCCTTTAAAAAATTTTCAACCCCTCCTCTATTAACATTTTCTGAGTCAAGCCCAGGAAGGCCAGAACAGTTTGGGAAATGTGGTGCCCACTGAATTTAACATTCCAGCCAGGGAAAAGGGCTTCCAGAGAAATATTCTGTGCATAAGAGTCTCCTCTGTATGAGGAGGAATTACTTAACCCCTTGTTTCAAACAAAAGGCTCACAAGCAGACTTTGGCATCAGGAGCTTACAGACGAAATTCACTCACACGAGAGCAGCAACAGCAGCACTGCAGAGTCCCAGAACAATCTGCCTCGTTTAACCTATAGCCAAAGCTCCAGAAAGGCTTCCCCTGAGGGAAAACAGCAGATTTCACCCACTCCCCTTCCTGTGAAGCAACACCATTCCTTATTTACCTAGAGGGATGATCAGAAATTTCATGTAGCCGAGCCAGTCGGGGGTTTTGTGAGACAGCTGCTCTACAAAGAGCCTCAACACAGCACTGAGGTAATTCTGGGCTCCTGCCACTGCAATTTTAATTGGGTTTGGAGGCTGTGAATTGCAGTTACAGCTAGACAGAAAGAGAGGAAACGTATCTGTAATTGTGCCTTCAACCACGTATTTCAGAACAAGCAGCAAAAAAAAAAAAAAAAAACAAACCAAAACAAACCTGGTTAATAACAATTATTACAGAAAAGAGTTTGTTCATTACACAAGGCAATATTGCATCAATTCTCAGCAGCTTAAAACATTATTAATAAAATACAGCACTCTTCAGTCACTTCTTAATTGGTCTCCCTGCTCCTTCTTTTGCACATTTTGATATTCTAAAGGGCTGGGCTTGACTATCTAGGTTAGGATGTACCTACAAACTGCTGGGTCAGAGAACACAGGTACCCATAGCCCTCAGCAGGTAAGTAGGGAGTGCCTTCAGGAACTGAGGAATTAGACTGGGAACTGTTTGGAAGGAAGAGCTAGAGCTGTTTAAACCCCCCTTCCTTGTTCTGCATGCTTTAGTGGTGCATGCACCTGAGCCACGAGGCAGCCTCCAAAGCACAATCTCTGATAATCATCACTGCTGCTGGTGACTTGCAGCCCCCACAGGGGGCAGAAGAGCAGGACCCTGCAGGGGAGGTGAGTGCTAAAGTCTGACTTCAGGAGAGCAGATCTGAAAGGTTTGAACTCCTTGAGTCCTGGGGCACAGGAGCTGAGAGGTTTTTAGGGCTGAGACAACACAAGCAAGGTGAGAACTTACTATCTCTGTATCCTGGAGACAATTGTGCTGAAAGCTGCCTGGATATCAGCAGAGGAACATGTGCAGACCACTGGCAAGGTGTGCTTTTGCAAAACATCTGAAAGGTACTGAGGAGAGAACAGAACATTTTACGGTCCTTTTTTTTTGGGTACTGTCACAAGAAGAAAACGTGCCTCCCCCCAGGCTCCTGGGTATTCTCACAGCCACTCCTGGGCACTCTCCCTGTGTCTGATTTGAAGGTGACATGGCCATTTCACAAATGCCTCCTCCCTGCACAGCCACCAAAGGAAAGTTCTCCTCCTAGAAAAATAGCAACACCTTCTTGACAGACACCACACCATCTCCCAAATGTGGCAATGACAACTCCAGAGCAGCACAGAGGGCAGGACAGCAGCAGCAGCAGCCCATCCCCCTAGCAGGGGAAGAGCAGACACTGTTCATCTGCCTGCTCCTGGGAGTGCAGCTGCATCTCTCAGATTTCCATTTTAAAGAAATGCAATGCTCTGCCCACCCTTAAACACTGAAGAAAGGGAAGGTTGCTACCACACCTGTTCCTCAAGAGGGACTGTTTCCCCTCCATGCAGCAGATGAGGACTCCACACACCTCAGGTACACATGGACTTAATTATGGCACTCAGTAATTACCTCACACTTTGTTTGTGCCTGAATAATCTGTACACCCCAGCCCATATCCTTCATGTCCTCTGCTACTGCAGGTTCAAGCTGCCAGAACCCCTGAAGGATGATCTACAGCATCTTCTGTCCGTCTCCAGAAGGCATTTCTCTGTCTTCCAAGTACAGAGAAAGTGGAACCAGTAGCTCAGATGGCAATTTTGCCCTCACCCATTGAGACCCTAGTTCTCCCAGAAGCAGAAAGCCAAAGCAGACAATATAACTCCACAAGCCTGGCACAAGCTCCCCAGGCAACAGCCACCCAGCACATGTTCACTGGTCCTCTTCCATACATATTTTATTGCTTTCTCAGAGCAAGGCTCCAAAAGGAGCAAAATTTATTCCAGGCCTGTAACAAACCCCTCCACGTTGTCAGCAAAAGGAAGCATTGCTCAGGGTTCTTCTTGAAATGACTCTCACCCAGCAAGGATGGGGTGATCCCTGCAGTCAGCAGTCACAAGCACATGTACATAGCTACAGAGCTGACCCAAAATATTTTTCTCCTGTTCACCACCTATGCTCAGAGATCTCAGCCTAAATCACCACAAGGTCAGACCTCCCTGCTTCCTTTGTCCCAGTCCACCACAGTTTAGGAGGGTTTTGAGTGCAAGGGTTTAGCCATACTCCCTCCCAGTGTGCTGCTAACCAGAAGGAATGGCATTGCTTGGAGGAGAAAACACCTCTGTGGAAAGGCTCAGGTGACAAAGTTCTGTAAGACCCCAGCATCTCCTGGTCAGATGAAATCCATCCTGTGGGCACTGAACACTCTGCAGGCAGCAGAACCTACTCACTTAGTGCACAGGAGAACTGTGCTCCAGGCAATGTCTCCTGCCTTTACCTGGCCTTGCCAGTCAGATGTGTTGACAAGAATGATGTTTTCTGGCAGCTGGTCATCAGAAACCAGGATGTGATTTAGCTGATCATACACTGTCTTCCTGGGGATCTGGAAATAAAGACACACAGAAGACAACAGTAAGAGGAGTCAGCTCTAACCATCAAGCCACCAACTCCAGCTCTTGCAAGTGGTGAGGGGGCTGTGCATTTTACAGTCACAGTCACCCCATCAGCAAAGGCAGCCAGGCTGCTGGGACTGACACTTCTTCAACATTAGCCACTGTGGGTTTGTTGGCCATTACTCTCTCTGCCATGCACTTTTACTTACCTCACTTCATCCCAGCTACCAGCAGCCCCAGAACTCAAGACCCATAAAAGCCAGGAACAATCTCCTTCAAGGAGGGAAATGAGTGAGTCCCACAGCTAACAAAAGCACGGCACATATGCTGTGCACAAGACAGTCCCTAGCAATCTGCCTTATTTCAAAGGAGTAATTCCTCAGCACATCCCTCTTCATTTCTCATGCTAAAAATATGTTCCAGTGCTTTGAGTTTACGGCTGGCTGACAAAGCTACTAGCTGGCAAACCCCAGCAGACTGGATGAAAGATGAAATTTTAGCCAAGACATAAATTCCCTCCTTCCTGAAGCTGCAGGGCCCGGTTCCTTCCCAGCAGGGACAGAGCCTGAAGCAGAAGGAAAAGGAGGCAGTGGGGGAGAGGAAAGCTGTGGTGTCTGGGGAGGCAGCAGTGCCATGCACACCTGTAGGTGGTGCCGGGTGTCCGGGGAGCGCTCGTTGTCCAGGCTGTTGGCTCGCTCGTTCTGTGGCCTCACCGGCTGCCTCTCCTTCAGGGATGTGCTCCTCCCCCGGCGCCCCGTCTGCTTCCCTTCAGACCTGCTGGCACAGTCCCGAGTGAGACACAGCCCCCAGATCCCCATCACACAGCCTGGCAAGCTCAGGAATGCCAGCAAACACAGCACAGAGAGCTGAGCTAGCCCGAGAGCCGACCATTCTGCTGCTGGCCGCACACGGAGCACAGCTCAGCGCATCCCCAGGAGTCCTGGGATGGCTTCCACAGCCCATCCTGGGATAGCTTCCACAGCTTCCACCACCTCTCTGCCACTGCTACAGCAGCACCATAAGATCCAGCCAGGCAAACTGCAGTCACACACCCCCCCCAAGGCAGCACAGAACGCCTCTGGGCACTCATTTATCAAGTGCTCCAGACCCATTAAGTGCCCAAACACAAGGAGGCCGTCCCTGCAGTTTAGTGCCTTAAGGCCAAATCCTAGCAGGCTGTGCATGACCTGCTGAGCAGCCCTGAAGTGCTGTTTCCCTGTACCTGGTGGATGGGATGATCAGGGACTCTGTCTTCGTGATCTTCCCACTGGGGGGGAGCTTCTCCACAAACACATCTGGAGTGGGGAGTTCAGCCTCCTGCACCTCAGCTTGCTGGTTAGACTCCTGCAAAGACACAGGGGACAGAGTTACCAGGAACAAACCCTGCCCTGTATCTCACCTTGGGGGCTTAGCTCTGGCTGGGCCACATTGAGCCTGCCTCTTCCAAATATCCTCCTCAATGCCAAAAGGGAGAAACCCTTTTGAGAAAGAGTTCCTGAGAAACCAGGAGTGGCTACCTGGGGCTACCCGTTCCCAGCTCTGCCTCCCAAGGGAGATGGAGGTAGGAAAGGTGTTCAGATATGCTGTTTGGAACAGGCAGCCTCACAGCTCAAAGCCAGGGACGTGCCTCCTCATGCAATGCAGATTAATTCATCTTACCCAAATGAACTAGCTAAGAGAGAAAGACATGAGAGATGTTACACACCCCACGTTCCCAGCAGAGCAACCTGAGCTTTGGGATTTCTACCCCAGGAGCAGCTTGATTTCTGCCAATTCAGCTTAAAGTAATACTTTTGTCTATAAAATAGAACGGCCTTGAGCATCCTCTGCGTGCTCAGGAGCAAACTTTGGGCCAGCCTTCCTCAGGCTGTTTGAACAAAAGGTCAAAAAGCGCATTTCACCTGCAAAAGGCTGAAAGACAAGAACCTCCAAACTAAGGTCAGGAGCAGAGCTCAGTGCAGTCTGTACTGCAGCTGCTGTTCCCCGTGGAAGTTGTGCTGCATGTGCAGCTACATGGACAGACAGATGCATCCCAGAGCATGCAGCCCCCAGCTGACACCCAAACTGACAGGAGGAAGGGCAACACGTGCATTTTCAACTTACATAAGGGACAGTGTCAGAAACACTGTCGCCTGCATGTTTGGTTCCAAGACTCTTTGTCTTTTCAGGCACTTCTACCTGCTTGAGAGAAGAAAAAGCCTCAGGAGGTTTAGCACCAGCACAGTTGGCAGCCACACTCTCTGGGCCAGGCTGCTCAGGAGAGAAGCTCTTCCATTTAAACATCACACAGCCCTGCAGAAGGGCCAGCAGAGCTCCCTGCTCACACCAGGACTGCACACATCAGCGTGGGATGTGACAAAGCTGGTGCACAACACACAGGAGAGGCAATGAAGTGCCCTGGGATGGGACTGACACTTTGTGCCCATCCAGGAGGGAATGGAAAAGCAGCTGAGCTGCCCCCCACCATTCACAGGAAAAGTATCCCAACAACAGCAAAGAAAAGCTTCCTCCATGGAGTGCTAGGAAGTCCCTAAAACTCCCAGGCAACATCTCCCATCCTGGCAGTCATCTCAGGCACATGGGAATCTGAAGCTATTCACACCATCAGCAAGAATTCAGTACATAACCCGAAGATGCACCCTTTGACTTAATACAATATTTGCATTAAAAAAGAGAACTAAACAAAAACCCCAAACCGGCCAAAAAAAATCCCAAAAAAATCCAAAATGGGTGTTCTTGGCAGGAAACTTGCATCTCTGCATCCACATCTTTGGAGGGGGTCGGAGAGGGTGCTTTAATTTGCATGTGCAGTTAGAGACAGTGCAAATGGGCAACACTTGAAATGTGACTTACAGGACTTGGTGGCTCTCTCTGGCTCCTGATGCTGTGGATGCTGCCAATTTCTGTCTGAGAGCTGGAGTGTGACAGTCCTTCAAAGTAAGGTCTGAGTAAGGAAAGTAAAACCAATTTCTTACTACCAAAAACACTGACAGGGCAACTCTACCACATTCACAGCAAAGCAACATGACAGTTCCCAGATCTTACTGTTCCCAGTGGTTCCAGTAAAGGAGAGGAGGGTGTCCAGGACAGTGAGAGAAGCCAGAAAGTCCAGGAATCCCTGAATCTAGCTTTTGACTGACACACAGCAAGGAGAATTACTGCTTCCCCCCACCCTCCAACACTCTGATCCTGGGCAAGTGATTCTTGGGCTAATATGCATTTTATTTCCAGCTTGTATCTGGATTTGGCTGCCAGCCCTAGGCTACAATTACACATTTGCTCAGTAAGATAAGGTACCACACACAATCAGATTGAGCTTCCACTAAAAAGGCAGCTCATCACATCAGGCTACAAGACTCAATTACAACGTAAGGAACTGAATTTTTGTTGTCCTGGGGAAAAACCTGCCTCAAAGCCACCAACACTTATCACATCCTCTTCAAGATATGAACACAAGAACTGGACCTAAGAAACTACAGAGGGTCTCCCCAGGACCACACACATTAAGTTCTTATTCCAGCATTACTCCAGTAATCACACTTCCCAGCACAGTTTGCTCCTCAGGTCCATGGGAACAGGATAGGAACTCCCAGCGTAAAAAGTAGAACATTTTGGCCTGTTTCAAAGCAGCTACTTCCCACAACACATCTGTTTTCAAATCCCCTCATGGCAGGGCCTAGCAACTGGTTGGTGACTTGGGTTAAGCCCCAAACACCTCCACACACCCCCAGCCCCACCATTCCCACTGCTGCCCCAGTCTATCCTTGACATCTTCTGGTTCACTGATAGGGAACAGGTCTCTCCAGACTCAGAACCTATTCTTAGCTCAAGGAATTAACCAGGCCAGGAGGACACCTAGTAATTAGTAGATTTAGCAGGTGCTGTGCTGACCAGCTGCAGTGGTCAGTGCCACAACTCTCTGTTTCAGAACCAGCACACACAGAGGGCCTGAGCATGCAACCACAGCCCAGTGAGAAGCATGAGTGCAGCTCAGTCTCACTGAGAAAGGTTTTCAGCTTTTACTGAGCAGTGGTGTGACACAGCTCTGTCAACTCAGGGCTCTGCATCTGCTCCAGACCCTGAGCCAGCAACCCCAGCTCAGCTCTGCAGTGCTGGGACTGACCCACAGGAGCTCTTTAAGAACAGGCCTGAGCACATCCACCTGTGCTCTAGGCAATGCATTTGGGCCTTGAGGAATTAATTTGTTTCCTGCAGCTCTGCTTCCTTAATCCCTGCAAAGACTCTCTTTCCACACAGGGTATTATTACAAGAAAGGTCTTTCCACAAAGACAGTGGCCCTTGTTCATTCCCTGCCTCAGCACACACTTCCTTCCTGTTTCTACTGCCTCTTCAAAACACGGTGTCCAGTTCAATCCTCTGCCTGCCTGCCACCAACTACTTCCCTGTGCTCAGGTGGCAGGGCAGCAGAACACCTGCAAAGGGAACAAGGGAGAGCTGAGGCTGAAGGGAGGTTGGACCCCACACACACTGCCTCAAGACCACAAGCTCTCATTGCCATTTCAACATCACCACACCAAGAGGGGAAAAAAGGGCATGGAAGGGTGGGAATAAAACCAACATCTGACACTGTACATGGTGTCTCTCTGGCCCAGCAGAGGCTGCTTCACACTTACTTTAATTTTGGCTTTGGAGTGCTCAAAACACTGTCATCATCCTCCATTTCTGGCCCGCTGTCACTGGGATTCTCTATATCCAGCGTGTCATACAGAAGGTCCAAATCCTCCTCCACCTCTGGAACATGCTCTGCTGGGTCCTGCTCTGAATCCAGAACCTACACAGGACAGAAAAAGGTATCACCAGCTCTGCCAGGAGCCAGACTGATCCCACATCACCCACGTGCCGTACCCCAGCCCTGGGAGAAAACTCTGCTCCTGGTGCTAGGATACGACATCCAAGGAACATTAAATACATGAGAAATGCTCGTCTTGAATCAAGCTTGTCAATGCCTGGTCAAGCAGGAGTTACACATTGGACTATTTAACCATTGGTTATGTCAATTATTCGACCCTTTTCTAAAAACAAAGCTTTAAAAAGGCTCCAAAGGAGTCTCACTTTTCCTAGAACCAGTACAAAATCCCAGTATCCCCAACAGTGCAGCTGTCAGAACCCAGGACATTCCTCTGACTGTCCTGGATGATTCCAGACCCTGGCAAGGGGCTCAGAGACCTTGGCATGGAGTCACAAACACCTGTGCTTTCCATTTCAGCCTTTGGGAGAAATTACCATCTCTGTGTGAGGATTTCCAGGCCACAAGAGTTTGAGTAGAGTGAGAGTTAATTTGTCACAGGGTGAAAAAGGAGAATTTTGGGGTTTTAGAATGGGGGTTTAAGAGGCAAGATGGAGAAAGCTGGGTGTGTCCTGTCCTTCTTCTTCTTGTCCTCCATCTCCTGCTGTGATGGTGACAGTTTCTGATTGATTTAGAGCAGAGACAGACTGTCCAACATTGGTGATAGGGATTGGAAAATTATTGTAAATAAAATACATGTAGTTCTTAGCATAAAAAGTCAACACCACCCTGAAGGCTGGGATTGTGCCTCAACCCGACCTGCAGAAGAGACCTCAGCAGGTCAGAGAAAGATTGGAACAGATAAGGAAAAATAAACAACCTTGGAAAGCAGAACCGAGGAATCTCGAGCTCTTCTTGGGTCGTGCGGCTGGGAGAAAAAGACTTTCTAATATCTCAGGAGCCATCAAATCATCAAAACCCGAGATGCAGCCTGTCTTGGGTTTCACTGAAAAAGCTGCCCTGACACCTCCTGATCTGATACCCAAAAACGCCCACAGGAGGCGCCTGGAACCTGGACGAGGCAGGGAGAACCAACACCTCACACTGACCTCTCTTGACAGAAACCCCGGAGCAGGCAGGGGTTGTGCCCAGCCCAGAGCTTGCTTTCTGAGTGGCAGCTCCAGAAAAAAGCAGCCCAAGCTCTCAGCTGCGGGGGCTGACTCTGCCAAACAAACTGAGGAAGAACAGCAAAGCCAGCAGGACTGCTTGGAAGAGTAAGGAAGCACGAGGAGTTACTCACTGTTTCCCACAAGCCACAGAGCCAAAGGCGATGTTAACTGGTTTTGTATTAGGTACTTAATGTGACACAGGTTTCTTGGGGCTTGGCTCTCTTTCATCCTTTTTAGCTCTGACCAAGCAGCTGACTCTTGTGGACTGAGCTCCCCCATCCAAGTTTTTCATGCCTCACCCAGCTGTTTCAGTAAGATGATCAAACAGGCTGGGCTTTAACTTCACAAGCAATACACAGCATTTGGATTACTTGCCTTTGAACGGGTCAAAGATAATTCCAAAGCAATCTGCAAAACTAATGGGTACGCACACGGCTGCCAAAATCCGCTTTTGATAAAACTTCAGCTCAAAAATGTTTGCTGACATTTAGAAGTTGGCCCTCAAGCCTCCCTGCAAAGCCAGGGTGTAAGGGAAGGTCACATCCACTGTGGACTTGAAAACAAAATGAAGGGAACAGGAGGAAACAGGGGAGTGTTCCTGAAGACTACAGCAAGATGCACCAAGCAGAGGGCAGCACACAAGGCAGGAAGGTTTCCAGGAGGGAAAAAAAAAATCACTCACCTCATCAGACACTTTAAACCTCTTCAGCAATGCTACAACCTTCTGCTTGAAGTTTTGTTGCTGCAAGTCAAAGACACTTTTATGTAAGTAAAGCATTAAGTGAACTGTTTTCTCCCAGCCTGCAAGAAGCCAGACACATCTGACGCTGCTGTTTAAAACCAAACAACCACCTCACTGCTGTTCTTACACTGAAATCAGCTTTTCCACACCTGTGATAATTTCATTACCACCAACTGGTGGGTCCCACTCCAACAAGCACTGTAAATCTGGAAGATGGCACTCCACTTTTGGCTGGACACACAGTGGATAACAATTTTTATCTGCCAGATCAGCTCTCTGTGCCCTTTTTGATATATTCCTGTAAAACACCTGACAGCCAAATTGTCTGATTCTTATCAAGGGTGAGCCAACACACACAACTACCCACTGACCCCAAGAATAGGTATGATTTTTACCAGCAAAGCACAGGGTTTGTTTTCTTTTTTTTGCAGGAGCTTGCATGGCAGGTTCATTTATTCCACTAGCAGCACTGGTGACAAGCTGTGGCACTTATGCTCAACACCTGCCCCCTCATGATTCTTGTGCTCCCAGATCCTGGACACAGCAGGAACCAAGGCCAGAACAACACAAGGCAAAAACTGCTGCCCTTCCTTTGCTCACCCCCAGGTGCTCCCCCTTTGGCAGGACCAAACAGCTGAGGTTTGCCAGGAGCTGCCCAGCCCTCCTCTGCCTGTCACTGACAAACCTGATGTGCATGTTCTCAAGGAGACAAGGACCCAGGTTTAAGTGCTGGTACAGAGAGCATTTGAGGTGGTATACTTGTGTCAGAAGGAAAGGGAGAAGGAAATGGCTGGCACCAGGCCACTCTGAGGTGAAGAAAGGTGCCCATTTGCTGACTCTCCTGAACTCTTGCAAGTCCAGCTGCACACTCCCAACTCTGGCCTCTGGCACTTCACACAGAGCCCAAGCTGCATCCTTTATCTCTGAACTCCACTCCTGCAGCTGCAGCCACCTTCCAGACAGCTAAAACTTAGGTGAAATAAATCCATCACACTCTCCCAAGACAGCCCTGTTCCTGTCCCCAGTGCATCCCTGAGGCTGACGCTCTCACAATAGTACAAGTTCTCCTCTGGCTCAGGGTATCAAGCGAAACCATCCATGGCAACACCTGGGATCAGTTCAGGAGCCCATGGAAAGGGGAAAACTCAGCATGCAGCAGCTAAGGTGACATGTCAAGAGCTGTTTGTTGGCCTGAACAGTTTCACAGAGAGGAGATCTGATTTGCAGCTGAGCTGATGGTAACTCAGCTGGCATCACCAAAGCCAGCTTTGCACCAGCTGGAGATTCAGCATCAGTTCAGAGGTCAGGGCTAAAAAGGCATTCCTGTTACGAGTTCCTTGTTTCAAAACCAAGTGGTGGATTTTGTCTTGACTGGTCACTGATGCTTCAAAACAGCACAGACACCAAGGCCCTGAACTAGCACACTCCTGGTCTCACAGATAGGATCCTTGTAGCGACAGATTCAGGTCAAAGCAGGGTTTGTTTCAGGCCTCATCAAAACATGATGGATTTCAGGAACAGCCTCAGACCATGGTGTGGTGGAGCACAAGCCCCTGCTCCACCCAAGTGCAGCTCCGCAGGCACACTCATGCTTGTGTGGGAGGGTAGATAGCCACATGCATCTTTCTAAAGCTTCTCTATATACAATATCCAGCTACTTCCTTTGCCTCAGCATCACGTGCATCACCTGAAGTTTATCCATCAAGCTCCAACCCCTGACAAAGCCACTTCATTTCCAGAACTTCCCGCTGGCCTCTCCCATGCAGAGCACCAACAGCAGAGCTTTCCTTCACTTAGAGCCACTTTCAGGACTTACATGAGCATGGATCCTGCACTGGCTTCTTCCTGGGGGTGGAATTTCGTACGCTTGCACGAATTTTGGAGCTCCTTAACCTTGCAGCCAAAGGACACTCCAGACATGCACACACCTTGGACGGTCCCACTGCCTGAACTGGCTGCTTTTTCTAGCTCTTCACAAGCTGTGACCATGCTCCCCAAGCTCCAGCAGTGTCTCCCACCAGCCACATGCACTGCACATCCTGGCCAAACCCCATCAGTGTTAGTAAAACTGATTTCCACCGACCCTGGTTATGGACGTCGTTCTTACTATCGATCTCCGCTGCTTCTTGGGCTTCCCCATCTCGTACTCATCATCATCCAAATCCTGAACAGAAAGAGGATTATTCCCATGTTACCTTCGTCATCCTGTGAGCACCTAAGTGCTACAAATGTTCCTTCTGTGAAGATGAACCTGTTGCTCTGTCCTCCAGGCACTCTGTCCACCCAGCACTCGCCTCAATTGCAGTTATGGTGGCAGAGGGAAAAGGAAGTGAGACAGGTCTGCAGGGACAGGGATAACAGCTGAGAGAAGCAAAACAGCCCTAGTTCTGCATTCAAGGAACAAGGACAGTCACAGCCCCACATTTTGGTGGGTCCCTCTCTCAGGGCCACCCTCTAACAGGTGATGCCAGAGTCTGAAGGCAAGTAAGACCCAAATTCAAAAGCATCTCCCATCTAGCCAGGGGATTCTACATAAGGAACTGTTGTGTGAAAGGTACTAAAGGCTGCCTCAGACCCTGCTGGCCCTTTAATTACAACTGGGGATCCAGTTGGGCCGTTTGAGTCCAATGAGCACACCAGAAGCAATCAAATGATGCCCTGACCATTAAGCAAAGAAGCACAAGGATGCCAATGTTTTTGCAGGGAGCTCAAGCCCAAACACATGAACAAATAAATCACAGCATGGCAGAAGAAATGGGTTACTGTGTGGGCCTCCTCCACTGCAGCTGAACTCTTGGTACAGAAACAGGCTCTTAGTTGCAAGCAGGAGCTGGGAGTGCACCTGCTCCACCACTGAGCCCTCACAGGGAGAAGCCATGCCCTGAACAGTACCTGGCCCTGTACGGCATCATCACTGGCCTCCTGCTCAGAAGAGAAGCTCTCGTATTCTTCCTCGGAATAGTTGTCTGAAAGGGAAGGAAAGAGGGGAGAGATCCTGTGAAACTCCTTCCAGGTGAGGGCACGGTCTCATCTCAGGAGCAGAAAAGAGCAGCTAAGTCACAAATCAGGAAATCAGGAAAGGAGGCACGCAAGGAGAAGATAAATTGGCAGGCATCTATCCATGCTAGAACCAGTGAGATGGGAACTGGCTGGAGGAAAGGAATGAGGAGAAGAAACACCCAGTAACAAGGCAGGACCAAGACACAGGTAAGGCTCCTCCTCCTTTTACCCTGGAAAGAGCCAACCACCTGGTAGACAGCAGCAAGTAAAGAGGTTTCTCCACAAGGGAAATTACTTTTGCCCTTAACGTGGGCATAACTGACTCAAGGGGGTAAGTAAAACAGGACAGAGTCTAAAGATGGAAATGACCCTTCAGGCAAGCTGCCCAGCCCTAGCAGGGCACAACACACAAACATCTGCAGTACCTTCAGCAGGTCACCCCTGCAGCTGGTGGCTGGTACCACATAAAAACATCACCACAAGTCTGAACCCAGTGACTTCCCTTCACAGTGCACAACATCATGGATTTACACTCCTTAAGTCATCCCCAGCAAAAACATGTTGCAGGTCTCATCTAAATGAAATTTACTGTAGAATACTCAAAAGAAAAAGAAGATGGAAGAGTAGCTTAAATGTGACTCTCCTGAATACAACACTGACAGGCAGGTGAGAAGCTACAGGCTCTCAAAACATCCACCAGTAATGCTGGGAGAGCATTGGTGAGGACACAGCTAGCCCTTGCTGGGTGGCTCAGCTGTGGTGGGGCGTGCAGGAGAAGCTCTGACAATTCAGTGCCCCACTCCTGTCACACTCCCTGCTCACACAGCAGCACTCCTGAAAAGTGGGGTTTTGCCTAGCACTGATCACTTTTAGGCACAGCAACTCCTGCTAATCAATCCTGCTTTGTCCCAGGAAGCATCCAAGCCCAGGTGGGGTTTAACTGCAGCTGGCTCAGGAAGACACTGGTCCTCAGGGAATGTGGTTGGACTCTTACCTGTAGACTTGATTTTCTGGCTGGCCTGCATAGTGCTGTCTTCATGGTCGATTGGCTGACTTGACAAGGAGAAGATCCAGATTTCTGCCACCTTTACTGGAGCCTCTTTGATGTTGCTGAAAAGGCTCAGAACCTGGCCACCTTCTGTAGGGTGCTGCATGACCTGGGATGGAAATTAAGCAGCTGCATTTAAATGTATTTAAACTCGGATCATTTGCATACTACAAGAGTTATTTATGCTAGGGGAGTTACTCCACTGTTTCCAAGACCTTATAACCACAGGAGCCGCTTGCAGGCAATACATAAGGCTAGTTGAGATTTTATCTGACTACTAATGAAAGTGATGGAAGGAAACAACAAACATTCTGACCTTAACAGCTGATTAGCTCATTCTTGAAGCACAGTACTTGACTACCTCATTACTATGTATTTGCTTCCCCAGCACAGCACTGATTGGAATCATCAAGTTACCCACCTTCTGAACACCTAATTGAGGAAGCCAATTTTGTCTTAAAATCAAGCAAAAGAGCCAGTAAAAGCAAAAATTCTGAATGAGATACAGAGCTGAAGTGCTTCCTAAAGCAAAATATCCTTGCTCTTGAGAGCTGACACATGAATCTCGGAGGAACTGGCCTCCACTCTGGGACAATAAAGCAGCAGGTCATGAAAAACAAGGCAGTAATGGAGGCAGAGGGACACCTTGGGGCAGGTTTCTCCTTCCTTTGCCACTCCCAGCTCTGAGGTTTCTCCCCAGAGCCTTGGGTTCTTCTCTTGCCCCACCAGAGTGAGTGAGCACACCTCACCTGCACATCAGCTCTCCAACACACGCCAGGCTGCTCTGCCAGCTCCTCACAGGGCCCTGAACAGACCTGGGCTGATGAGGAACACATGTTCCCCTGCTCTGAAAATGCTCACTCTCACCTCCAATTCACTGCTTTGTTTCAACAGCTAAGAGAATTTTTTTTTTTTAAAGAAATGAGTCAGTGGAGTTTAGGGTTCATCATCCTATAAACTCCAAAGGGGAAGGGGGGGAGGGCTTGTAAAAACTGTTTTCCTGAAGACTTCAATTTCATAAATATTCCTGATGAGCTGGAGAGCAACTATTTCCTAACATGGTGAACCTCTGAACATTTTTGACCTTCTAACCCCAGTCAGCTGACATTACAAACAGACATAAGAAAAACCACATGTAGCAGCAGCAAATGCCCAACTCTTAGAAGCTCGCTGACGACTCAAATTAATGGGCCCACATGTTTGCTGCCTTACAGCAGTATTTACTTTCTAGCTGTCCAACAAATCAAACAGCACGGGGAAAAATGTTAGCTGGAACACCACACATTTGGCCAACTCAAATAAGGAGCTCACCATTCACTGCAAGACTGAGGGAAGCTGCACTCACACAAGAGAAGCAGTCTTTAGAGTGAATTATTTAACAAAGAAGTAACTCACCACAGCATAACACCAGCTTACTTTGGATAAAACTCATTTGTTGACAGAATGCAGTCTGATGAAAAATATTGGTGTTCAACTGAACCTGCTACTGCTAAGCCCATTTCTAAACACTCAGACACTGAAACAGCAGAGATTAAACAGGGCATGAAATAACAAAGCATGGAGCTATGCCATTCAGAAAGCCTTTGTGAATAATTTATCCATACTTGACTCCAGCATTAATTTTATCGTTTACTTCTCATGAATAGAGCTCCACCCAAATTACCACCAGCCATGAAATAACAATGGCCAAGGGCTTTTCAAGCAAAATGAGAGAAATTACTTAATCCTGAACTCTCATGCTGTGGCACTGAGAAGCACAGCAAATCTTGCTTTAACTTAACCACTTCTCAGGGTTGGAAGGCTTGTCAGGTGACTCTGGACCCTATAACTCTAACAAAGCCACAAAACAGCAACAAAACCCTCAGAAGGTTGTAAGTGAAAGCTTTAGCCACTAAGACATGAAGCAGAAAAGACCCAATCTTATCACTCAGCAATAAAATCTGGTTAAAATACTGCCCTGTGAATATTGACTACGCCTATCAAGACAGCTACGTGAAATCCTGCCAGGTGCTTCTCGGTGAGAGAAGTGACACCAGTGGGTCTGGAGAGGAGGGAAGACGTGCACGTGTGTGTGTGAACAGATCGTGTGAGGAGCAGCTCACCTCAGCCATGTTGATGCAGCCCACAGCCAGGGTCTTGTAGCCTAAAATGGTTCTGTTCTTGTACCGCTTCCGCCGCTGCAGCATGATCTGGAGCTTGTTGCCTTCTCTCTTCAAGAAGTGAGGGTACTGAGTGGGGGGAAACACAGTGGAAAAGCTCATTTTGTTGCTTGGAAGTGTCTCCCAAGCTTCATGGATTACCTTGTTCCCTAAGAACAACCACCCCAGGGCTTTCCCAAGTGCCTACAGCTCACTGACACTCAGGGAGAAACTCTGTTATCCCATGGAAGGGTTCAGCTCAGACAGCTCCAAAAACACAGCCCAGGCACACAAAGCAGCTGCTCACTTTGGGAAGGGCTGGTCCCAGGGAGATGAGCAGTCTCCAGGAGACACCTTCCCCTGATGATGCTTTAAGTTTTAGCTTTTATATTTTTTAGACTCTGTGCTGTTTGGGTAGTTTTAGGTTTCATATTCAGTGCTACTGATCTCCCTTCACAGAACAGGCAGACAAAACAATTCCTTCTCTAGTTTGGGACCAAGGACAACTTTCAGGCCCAAGAACCAAAACAATGGTGAAGTGAGAAGAAAACAAGGAGGATGGAGCTTCATAACCTGAAGTTATAATTAGAAAATTGATTCTAATATGCTCATGGACCAGAGCTAATAAAAGTGTGAGACCTCGTGATTAGGTGTCCATTCTGTGCCCATTTGGGGTTCATCTTGGGTGTGGCCCAGCCGGGTTCTGGCACTGCCCAGGTGTGCCCAGTGAGGCCTTTTAATAAATCCCTGCTTTATCCTTTTGCTCTGCCTGGCTCTGGTCCAGCCCAGCCTCCCGAAGGCATCACCCCCAACAGCTGAAGAGAGGATGCCCAGAGGGAGCCCGAGGTGCTGCCCTGCACAAACAGAGGGACAGCCACAGACACCCCCACTCTTGGCAGGACACTGCCTTCCCTCCAGCACAAGGACACTTCTCAACTGGCTGTATTCTAAGTAATTAAGTCAAGAAAAAAAAACCCGTGTCCTACTGCCAGATTATGTTGCAAAGACATAAACCCTCCCAAGGCATGTTGCATACAAGAAAATACATTTTGTTTATACACCTCCTCCAGAAAGTGCCCAGGAAGAGAAAGCTGTGAAGTCAAGCAGAGACTATTAGGGAATGAGTAGGGCTAACCATAACCATGAGGGGGAAGCTGTGCAAGGGAAGAAGAGTCTTCAAGAAAAGATACAGCAGCAACCTGACCAGTTCTCATCCCAAGAAGAGAGGAGACTGGGCCACGTGCTCCAAATACACAACATAAATAGTACTAAATAAACAGCAGACAGGAGAACCTAATTGCTGGGATCTCAAAGAGGACATTCCCAAGTGAAGGATGCTTCTCTTGCAGAGAAGAACTACTTTCTTTTTTTTTTTTCCCTTGAGACATTATGAAAATTAACTTCCTGCCCATCAAAACACTTAATAAAATCAAATAGCAGACACCACCAGAAACCCCTGAGATATTAATTTGCAGTCCAGAGCAAGCCTGACTGCTCTGCAGACAGCTGGGAGCAGTGGCCACCCAAACAAGAAGAATACTAATTAGCTGATTGCAAGATCTACTGCTCACTGCCTGAGGCAGAGGCATCGCAGAAGAGAGGAACAACAGCCCACGGAACTAAAAGGCTGCCTCAAAGCACACAGAGCCTGTGACTCTACAGATGTGCAACATCCCTGAAGGAGGATGGAAGAAAAATTATTAGAGAGCAGGGGCAAGAGGGGCTCAAAAAGCCAGAGGCAGCTTTCACGCTCAAATTTAGCATTTCCTTGCTTCTGGGGCCCTATATGTTGGAAGGGCAGCAGGGAAGAGGGACTCCTTGCTCTCAGTTCAAAGCATTTGAGCCACACCAAAGCTGCTTAAATACAAACCTAGAGCTGAAGCCCCAAGTCACCCTTGGTCCCAGGCCAGCTCCACTTGAATGTGTCCAGTTTTCTGGGATTTAACTGAACACCTCAAGACTGTCTATGTACAGGTTTCTGTTTTTTCTCAAGTGCACTGCCTGGCTGCCTTTGATGAGCATTCACAGAGGTGGTGAAAGAGAGGAACAGAGAGAGACTCAGGCCACTCAGCTCCTCCACTAAAAGCCTCCTGAAGAAATGCTGTTTGCATAGCACACCACAGCCCAGCTTTTTTAACACCAGCCATGACTTATCAACTGGAGAGAATTGCTTCAACACCAACTTCTCAGTGATTGTCAGTCCATGACAGAGGTTGGATAGGAAAACAGTTTGGCTCAAAACATTTAAAAGCTTTTAGAGGAAGCACCAAACACCTCAAGGTGCCTCTGAGGGGTGAGGAAAACACACACACCAGAACAGTGAGAGTCAGGGCAAGACTTTTTCTGAAGCCCCAATGATGTAATCTCTCCCATCTGGAAAGGCTTATTAGATTAAAGACAGAAATTAAGTGCAGAGCTCTTAATTAATGCCAGAGAGCTGTGATGTTGTGCTTGGAATACCTGGGAAATTTCCCTGGGTTCTGTGAAACAGAAGACACTCCAGCAGGAAGGGTGGTGGCAGAAGGATTGCTGCTGGTCTAGCTTTAGCCCTAGCTAGGAGGGGAAGCAGGGCTGGACTCAGCACTAACTCCAGCCCCACTCAGCTGTGCAGCAGAGCACACAACATCCCACCACAAGGGCTCTCTGAAATCACCATCGCATCCAACAGCCAGAGGCTTCACTGTTTAATAGTATTCATTCTTTTGGTTTATGCTTGTAAATGCTTTGCCTGTTAAATAAATAGCTTTTTCCCACTTTTCTCCCAGGAAATCTTTTCCCAAACCAGCTGGGGGAGGAGCCTGGATTTGCTTTCTAGAGGGACCTTGCTCGGAGGTCTCTTCCCAAATTTGCCCTAAACCAGGACAAATCCTGCCAGGCACACCCCCAGCTCAGCTCTGACTCCAAGCTAAGGACAAGAATGGCTCCCAGGAGAAGGAACTGAGCTGGGGGTGGCTGAAGGTGCATGGGGCTGCAGCTGCAGGCAGGTAGCACAAAGCCAGGCATACAGTGCTGAGAGCTGCCAGAGCAACGTGGAGATCCTGACTCCTGCAAAGCAACAAAACCCTGCTCTGTGACACTCACGTGCTTTTACTTTGTGGCCCATCACCATGTCCAAATACATCCCAGGCACTAAAGGCAGACTGTAGCTGAATTAAGCTACAGTTGTTAGCTAGAAGTAGCTTTCAGCCATTGTCCAATTAAGCAGCAGTAAAAGTTGCCATAAAAATCCAGCTGTGCCGTTTCAAGAGTGCTTCCCAAGCCTCACTGCATCCAAGACCACCAACCCTTCCTGCAGTCAGGGGCCAGCAGCACACCCCTGCTGAAGGCTCACTCAGCTCTGCTGAAGGCTCAGTGTCACACAGACACTCCTCTCCCCTGCTCTGGCTCAATTCCCAGCCTTGTCAGGGGAAACTGAGTTGAAGGCAGTGCTCTGCATCCTGCTGCAGCACTGCTCTGAGCCCCAGAGACAAACCCAAAACACCGTAATCCAAATTAATTCCAAAAGGATCTGCAGACTTGCTCCTTGCTGACACAGGACTGGCAGAGGGAGACCTGGCTTGTCTTACAGCTTTGCTCCCAGCCATGGGAAAGCTGCAGCCACAGGATCCAGGTGTAGATATCCCTGGCATGCAGCTTGGTTATTTCTGTTCACAAAAGAGGGGATGCAATGCTGCAGTTAACCCAGCCATCTGCTTGGGCAGCTGCAGGGTTATCACCTGTCTGCAAGGAAACCTTACCTGCTTCAGCTCTGCACAGCTCTGAGTAACAACAACCAGCCTCACATCAGCACCTGAGCCTTTCTCCTTACCAGATCAAAGTCCTGAAGTCAAGATCTAACCAACAGTGACAAAACAAAGATAATTCACATATTATCTTCAATCCACAGCTCCTGAGGTCTGTCTGGCTCTGCTCCATGTGTGCAGGATCCTCTCTCTCACTTTCAGCAAGCGACCCCTTATTTACCTTATTTCCCTGCTCAGGAGGTAGCACCAGGGCAGCAGGCTTTGAAGAAGAGAGGAACCAAAAAACGCAGTTGTTCCAATTCACAGCTATTCCTGTGACTCCAGAGCCAGGAGTAACTACAAGCACACTGCTCCTCTGCTTCCCCAAATGGCGCCTCCCTCAGCAACTCCAAATCTGAGGCTCACCTGACTCATTCCTACTACTGCCTCCTGTCAGCCTGACACCCCACACCACCCCCACGGCCACCATCCTTCACTGCCTGCTCATAAAGAAGGCAGCAAAAGACAAAGAAGAGCCAGCTCGCCCTGCTTCAGCTCATCAGGACAGACTGCAAAGCCTTGATGCTACAGGATGCATTGGGGAAGGAGCACTGAGAACCAGTGCCCTGAGGTGATTTGGACAAGCTGTGCTCAGGTGATTTGGACAAGCTCATGAGGAGCTCATTTGCCCTGAGGTGATTTGGACAAGCTCATGAGGATCACCACCTCCAAGCCACCATGCAGCACCAGCACCCTTGGTCCCAGGCCAGCTCCACTTGAATATGTCCAGTTTTCTGGGATTTAACTGAACACCTCAAGTCCATCCATGTGCAGGTTTCTGTTTTTTCTCAGGTGTGCTGCCTGGCTGCCTTTGATGAACGTTCACAGGGGTGGTGAAAGAGAGGAACAGAGAGAGACTCAAGCCCTGCAAATATCTCCCAGCAAATAAACCACGGGGGAGAAGAAGGTGTGCCAGGGCAGGTCCCAGCCTACCTGCAGTGAGAAGGTCAGTGCCAGCTCTGTCTCCACGTGTCCACTCGGGGGCAACACGATCTCGTGGGACCGCAGGATGCGCTTGGAACCCTGCGGGAAAACAAAGTCCAGCACTGGGTGAATTCCCACCTCTCACACCCCATCCCAGCCCCATTCACTGCACACCAGGAAACGTTGTCAGGGACTACCACAGAGAAGTGAGCGGATGGCTCTGACCTTGTACTTCTGTGAAATATTAATGAGATGAAAGGGAGATATTTGACTAATAAAGATTTGGGCATATTTACCGTCCCTAACTGCAACAATGCAGCTTTTGTTCTGCCAAACCCTGGCATTGAAAAGCTGTGAGCCAACCCCCACCCCTGGAGCTGAAGTCTCCTATTTTCACTTCAGCCAATAGGTGCAAGGCTCTTCATCTCCTGGGTCTGGAGGCTGCAGCATCATGCTTAAATCTCTGGCCTTAGCCATGACAGACTGGGCTTTTCTTTTTGTGCACACACCCCTCCCTGGGGAAAATGGGGACTTTAACCTGTTTAAACAACTGCCAGTAGCTAGGCATATTAAACAAAAAATTCACAAAGCATCTCAGTGGAGTCTGGAGATTTAATGTATCACAGGGCAACTCCAAATCAACCCCTTGTGTGGGCTGCCTTATGCTAACAGAGTTACCAGGCTATTTACTGTGTGCGCATTTCATTTCAGGGAATGTTTGAAGGGAAACTAGCAGGGAAACACCACAGACTGCTGCCTAGCAAACCCTCCTGCATTGTTCAAACACAGTGGCAAGTTTCAGAGGTCTCTGGCTCCATGTTCTGCTGAAGCTGCAGATCTGGCTTTGTCCAGATGGGCTGATCTCCCAGAAGCACAGAACTGGAGCTCTCAAAAAAAGCAGCATCTGGGAAATCAGAGACAGACTGGGGGGGTGGTGGTGGTGGAAAAAACACCTCCAAGCTACATCCAAGGGGAAATGTGGTCTGCCCCTATCAGCATGGAAGAGCATCACGAGATGAGACAGCAGCAGAACCTGGTTCACGTGCCCTCCTCCCCAAAGGCAGGGCTCAGGAAGGCAGAGCCAAGGATGTGATCTGCAGCACAGCCACAGCACCAGCTCCTCCCTGCAAGCACTGAGGTGCCCGAGCTCCAGCAGAGCTGGCAGCACACAACACAGCAGGGCCAGGCACCCGAGGGCTGCCCTCAGGACAAGCAGCACACGTGCAAGTGGAGCACAGCCAGCCCTGGCAGAAGCAGCAGCTGCTCCATTTGGGCAAAGCTCCTATTAGCAGCAATCTTGCTTTGCTGGTTACGCAACCAAAACCTAATGAAAGGCCAAATATAGCTGCTTTTGAAAGACTGTGGCTGATAAACAGAGCAACGGCTGGGGGAACACAGCTGACAGCTCTTTGAACATCTCTGCTCTGGAGGCTGCAAGGAGACCTGGGAAATGCAGGTAAGATGCTCTCATTAGGTCTGGATTCAGTCATCCCCTCTGGAAGGGCTCTGGTGTCTGACAACTCCCGTGCAATTCCCCACACAAAGGCAGTCATTTGACAGAGATCATGTGTTTGATGACCCAGTACCACCAGCCTCACACAACAGCCCTGTCAGAAGCCTGAGTGCTGGCAAATAAAACATCCCTGAAAAGGCCTGTCAGCAGCAGCAGCATCGTAACCTGCAAGCTCTAAAGGGACTTTTAACAGCAGGGCCTGGTGTGGAGAGGACTGCTCAGGTTCCAGTGGCACTACAGCAAGGCAGATCACAACACATACACAAAAGGGGATGTGAAACCCTCACGTGTTAAAATTCCCTTCGGATCTGTGGGTCTGGGGCAAGCTCTCCCCTACAGAAAGTGTCAGCAGTGGTACTCTGGACAGGAAAAGAAGGTTTTGCTCTAATGAAAGCTTCTGAATCCTTCAACCCAAGTCTGGCACTCTCTGGGTGCCAGAGATCGTTCACTGACAAGCCTCAGGTGCTTACAGTGATGCATTCATCATCTAGGAGTACAAACATATGGAAAGCTTTCAGCCTTGATAAGCAGTATCTGACAGCCTGGAAAACCACAGCAGTGCATTTTCTGAATCCAGGTGCGTGAAGCTTTTCCGTGCCTTTCTGCTCTCTGCTGAGGATGCATGAACCCCCTCCAGCTTAGAGGGAAACATTTTTACCCCGCTGGACCACTCCGAGATGAGAGACGCCCATTAAATCCTCAGCTACATGTTCTTCCTTCCAGATTTCACCTTCCAAACTAGACTTTGTGTGCTCTCTGCAGGGGTTTGCCTAGCCTTTCGTTTGAAAAGCAGCAGCTTTTCAGCAGGGTTGATGTTTTCTACTTGCAGGTCTGGAAGGCTTTTCCTGGTTAAGCACTCCAGCAGGGATGGGAGCGCGTCAGCCGGAGCGCTGCTGTGACGCAGGCTGGGACCCGAGCCCCTGCCTCCCCAGCCTGCCCCCAGGCACTGTGACCTACATGGAAACACCTCATTAGCTGGCACAAACATCTGCTGCAGTGAGTTGGTTTACCCCTGATGACAACTGGATTTTAGGAAAAGTAATTAGCCTGGATGGGCACCCCACAAATCCACTGACAAGCTTGGTCACTGAATCCACAGCAGAGGAAGGCCCAGACTGCCCCAAACCAAGACCCAGTTACCAAGATGTTCAGCTCCAGAGTGCTCAACAGAGAACCAGGCTTGGATTTAGTGCCAGCTCAGGAAGGAAAGGTGATGTGTGATCTGTGAAGAGCATTCTTACACGCGGATAAACTCATGCTGAGCCATCAATGAGCAATATTCTTTGCTTGCAACAGTGAAACGAGGTAGGAACATGGGAGAAGGGTCAGAAAAGAGTCTACACAGATCCAGAACACCCTGAGGGACTTGGGAAGAAGTCTGTGGATGCAATGGACCCTTAGGTGGAGGTAAAGCTCAGTTTGGACACCTATCAGTATTTTTAGTCAAACAATACAATTCTTAGAACTGAGCAGCAATTACCTGCATTTTGACAGCAATGACCCCAGAAATAAGCTCCTTATCCAATTCCTTTAAGACTACCAGTTTCTTTAATGTCAAGCTGCACAACCTGCAAACAGGAACAGAAGAGAAACAGTTACAATCATGCCTGGAAAAGGGAAAGAAAGCTCTGATCAGCTTTGACATAAGGCAGTATCCCAGTTTGAGGGAGAACACAAGCCACACACTGATATAGACAAAGACAGCAGACATAGATGAGGTTTCCCTGGCTTCTCGAGACTGAATTTCTCCAACCTTTCATAAATACAAGGAGGTGGACAGGAGGTACATCTGTCTCTGACACAGACCCATGGCCACATGAGAGCCCCAGGCAGCACTGGCCTCCACTGACCACAGCCTGGGAACCCTGGCTTCGAGTCAGACCAAAAGCTTCAGGGTTAGAGGAATTAAATTCCAGCAATATGAAAGCATAGGGTCAATCTAAATTTAAACTCGTCTACAAGCCTTTCCTAGATTGTTGGCTTTTTCAGTTTCAGTCTCCTGGCTCCCAAAGGTCTCGCTCCCACCTCCTCTTGTCAACCCACACATTCTCCTCCTCACCCCCAAACAAAAGTGCTAGCAAGTGGCTCAGGCTCTCTCATGGAAAGGGCAGGGGGGTGGTGGAGAGGGAAAGAAAGAGAAAGGAGAGGACTCAAGGAGTGCCCTCGGGCCCCAGCGTTCACATGCCACACATATGCAAGTAAATCACATTCTTCACCCAGGCAATGCTACATTGTTCTGGTTAAAGCTGTCAGGGAGCTTGGGAACAGATGAAATTTGGCCTGTGCAGCCCAGTTCAGGCTCTGGGTAAGGGGACCATTGGTGCTGTCACAGTTTCACAGAAGTTACCAGCAGCTGGGGGAATTCAGAAGGCCATACCCATAAAAACACTCCAGGCAAAGATAAACGGGAAGGCAGGACAGCTCAGTTGGAGGAGAGCAGAGCCAGAGGAAGTTGCTGGGCGGGCTGTAGTGACTAGACATCATCTGTCACACTGGCCAGGAGCCAGCACTGCCTTTGTGTCAGGTCCTTACTCCATGCCATGGGCATCTCTGGCACAGAAGGCTAGCAGACATCAGCACTGCTCTTCCCAAACCCACTGCAGAGCTCTTTCTCCCAGACCAAGTGTACCATCAGGGCTGAACTCCAGTGGTGGTTGGGAATGAGAGAGGAGCTGATTCAGCTGGATTCACTGACTGAAGCTTGCACTTGAACTACAGGACCTCACACTGGTGCCAGGTGCCTGAGAGTGCAGCACTGCAAGGGTGACTTGCACATCCACCACCTTTTCTACTGCTTTGCTGCAGTGCATGAAGGTGGACAGGATCAGCATGAGTGCAAAACAGCAGGAGAGATGCGGCTAAAGGCTCTGCCCAACAGGAGTGTGTTGGGACCAGGGACACAGAGAATTTCAAGATTTCTGTGCTGACAGGGAACAATCCTCAAATATACACTGCATTTGACCTGAGGCCATGGAAAAGGCTTCCAAAAATGAGTGATAGCACTGAGATCGTGAGTGTGGAGTTGAACAGAAGTGTGTTATATCACAGGGTGAGAAATGTAGAATTTAAGGTGGTGGGTTAAAATAATATATATATGTAACAAGATGGAGGGTTTAGGGTATAGTCTGACTCTTCTTCTCCTTCTTCACAAGTTTGGGTGATTTTGTGTGATTGGTTGTGAGAGTCCGCAGTGCGGGACATGGGTGACTGGTTATTTGGTTTAAAGTTAAAATAAATTAGTTGGCATCTCCTAATTGGGTAGTTTAGGCTTAAAAGACCTTGGAGACTTTACTCTGTGCTCCATTTTTGCCTTGTTAACTCAGCATGTAGCGGCACTCACAGTCAGTGAGGCTGTAACTGAGATAAGATAACAATAAACATCCAAGCCCAAACAAGAATTCTGTCTCTCCTGCTTTTAATCCTGACCCTGAGAAGAAGAACCTGGATAAGCAAAGGGGCTCTCCACAGAGTGGGGGCAGATGCTGAATCCAGTACTGCTGATCTCATCCTGAACCAGCCGAGGTTCAGCCTGACCTCTGGTCCCTCACAAAGGGAAGAGCCAGTCTTGACCTGCACCTCTCCAAACATGCCCTTGCCAGCCTCTTCTCCACTCCAGCCCATGCCATCTGTTCTCCTTCCTCATCTGCAAAGCTCCTGTTCCTGCTAAATCCCCCAGAAACCAAGAGAAGAGAGAACTACCAGTTCTCTCCTTTGCAGAGCTTTGCACAGCCAGAAATGCTGCAGGAATGACAGAGAAGGCAGAAAAGCCAGGGCTCTGTCCCCTCCTGTCCCCCTGCCAGCAGCTGTGTGCACTGGGAGTCAGGGGAAGCTGCACCCCTCAGCCTGCAGCACAGGAGGGGCTCCAGGCTTTTCCCCTGCATCCCAAATGTTATAAATACACGTTATGGTGTTGGTTTTTCACAAATATTAAGGCAGAATACTCTATGTGTGGCATGACAATAGTTTTAAAAAATACAGTTTTCTTTAGGAGTGAAGTAAGTTGATAAAATGTGTTTGTAGTGAGTGACCTGACTGCCTAGTCAGGGTAACATCCTGCTGCTGCTAGGAAGAGATCAACTATTGATATTCCAGCTACCAGCACCGACCATATGTAAAAATGATGGACTGAGACCCAAATGAAGACTGGTAAGAAGAAATTAATTAAAACCACAGCCAAGAAACATGCATGCTCTAAAAAAGCAAGACCGAAGAGTAGCCTAAAAAAGAGTAGCTCCTAAAAAACCATAGGAATTAATTCTTAGAAAAGTTTAAATATGCATATAAATCTGTGAATATGCAACAAGCTAGTATATTTAAGAGGGTGTATATTAAGGTCTCCCAAACAGTGAGCTTTTGGCTGAAGGCCAAGCACCCAGCTGTAAAAAAAAACTTTATTATCTCCTATTATGTTTTATTAAACCTTTTAAATTTAACAAAACAAACAAAACAAAACAAAAACTCGTTTTTCACACAAGTGAAACAGTAGGCACAGGTGAAGGGGCAGGACCAGGGTGTGAAGAAGGAGGCTGTGAAGCCATTTATTTGTAAGGCTGTAGCTGGAGGACAATTGTGCTCAGCCTGCCAAAACCTACAGGGCTGTGGCCAGTCAGGTGCTGAGAGCAAAGGTAGGACAACACTCAGGCATTGTCTCAGCTGACAGAAAAGCAACAAAGGCCTTTTCTCCCCAGCCCTGAGCCCGAGGATGGAAAAGGTACAGGAAGGAACAATGGTGTTCTCACAGCACACAGAGCAGAGCACAAGGAGGGTGTTCTGTTCTTCAATTCAGCATTTACCAGCTTTGATCAAACCCTGTGGAGCACTTGCTGCTTGGGGGGGGGGGGGGGGGGGGAAATTAAAAAATTGAAAGCCTCCTTTACAGTGATCAGAAAAACAAAAGCAGTTTAAAAAGACATGGGACACATCTGCTTGCTTTATCCCCCCATGGCCGGGCTGCTGGTACTAAAAGGCACTTCACACAAAAAAACAATGGAATGTTTATCCTCTCCATCGGCGGGGGGGCAGGGTGCGTGGGGGATGGATAAAAACCAGTTCAAATCCCATCAAATCACTCTTACCCTCAACACACTGTGTCAGCCTAAGCTGGCAGCTTACAAATTAAAGCACTCTTCAGAACACGTGGCAGAGAGGGGGCCTACCTTACCCAAACCATGATGGAAAGGCACATGCCAAGGGTGTCCCTGCCACCAGCACCCCGAGCTCCTTATACACAAGGGTGCAGTGAGGATTTGTGTGCCTCTGATAACACAGCACTTCTCTCTTGCCAAGGTTTTACTGCCCTTCCATCCATCTCGGGGTCAAAACAGCCATGGGTCTCACAAGCCACTTCCATCAGCAAACCTGCGAGGTTAAACACTGCTGAGCAAAAACAGAACAGACACGGGTGGAGCTGGAAAGATGTGGAAAAAGAGCAAGGCTACACTTGGAAGTGTCTAATACGTATAGATATGACCTCTGTGAACACAGAGAATATAACCTAGCACACACAAGGGCAAACTCAGGAAGCCTCAGGTCTGGAGCTGAAAGAGCCTGAAGTGTTTGGAAAGCCTGGGGCTGCAATTCAGGAGGTGCAGTGAAATCCTGTCCTTGCCTGTTTCAGCAGTGACCTACTGGGGAGTTCAGTTAGCAAAAGCACCAAGTTCAGCTGAAGCGGACTTAAATAAGGACAATGGAAATCTGAGAGCCAATATTTCCAGCCTTGATTGAAGGTTCACAGTTGATCTCCCTGCCGGGAGCTCAGCTGGGTCCCAAACAGCAGCAGGAGCCTCTGTCCCCTCCGGTCATTCACATGCCCCCATGGCAAGCAGGTACAAGGCACTCGCCTGGTTCCTGGTTTCAGGTTAACAAACCAGGAGACAGCTTAATGCTACAATAAAACCCTGTCTTTTTACACCACTGCTACAAGAACAGAGTTTTAAAGAGAAACCTGGACCTGACCCAATGGTTTCAAGCAAGTTGTGCTGAGTAGCTTCATCACAAGCCCTTTGCTTAAGGAGGCAGCTCCGTGCAAAGAACACAAAATTTCGGTAACTGAGATGCAGCAACCGCATCCAGAACAACCAAATAAAACGTTGCATTCTTTACTCCCTGGATGTTTTGCTTTTGCATCCCTCTCAGTAGGAAGATCAGGAAAATAAACCCCCTCCAAGAAAAAGTCTGCCCTGCTGAATTAAATGTCTGTTTCTCCACAGGGAGCACAGTAATTGCACCAAGACCTCGCTCACACAGAGACAGTCGAATCAACAGGAAGAAAAAAATTAAAAATTAAAGACCTGCATTTTAATTAAACCCCATAGAAGCAGGGAATAATAACAGGATGCATCCACAGTTTATAGGGGACTGCAAGTACAAGATGGGGCAGGGGGACTGTAGTACATGGATAGCCTTTGTCCAGGGTAAGAGCTGTGAAGAACTGTTTCTAAAGGAAAGTGTTTCATGCCAGAAGCACTCTCCTCTGAGGTCTGAAAACTCAATCAGCCGATGGCCATAGGAAGGAACTGGTTTCCATTTGGCCACTGGACAGTTTCACCTCATCCAAATTATTTCAGCATTTCAGGACAGCAAGCAGCCTCCTTACCCGGGTGCTTCCAAGAGCTCTGTGCTCTGAGCTGACACTTTACACCCACAGCAGTCCCAAAATAAGCCGGGAGCCACTCTAAGGAGCTCTGGAGGGAGACACCCACCTACAGACACTTGCCCAGACAAACAGAGCCATTCTGCACATAGCTACGGGGGTGTATGTGCAGGAGAGCCCGGAGCCTGCTGCAGCACAGCTCTCCTCTGGGGCAGGGATGAGCCAAGACACAGACGTTTCACAGCATAAAAAGGGTCCTGGTTTATTCTTCTGTACAGCTCTGCCACCCTGACTGTGACCACAGCCAGCTCCTGCTGTAAGGTCCAGCTGCAGGCTCTAGCTGCTGGTTATCTCCTGCTGGACCATGCCTGCAGGTATCACTTGGCAGGCTCTGGCTGCTGGTTATCTCCTGCTGCACCATGCCTGCAGGTATCACTTGGCAGGCTCTGACAGCAGGCTTTCACCTGGCTCCACTGTGACTGCAGGCTCCAACGCCACCAGACCCAGACTCAGCTCACAGCAGATCTTTTACAGCAGCAACTCTCTTCCTTGTTTCATTCTTTGTGTCTCTCTGGATTGTTCCTTCTCCCTCGGGGCTCCTCAAGGTCCTCTTTCTCCAGGTCCTCTTTCTCCAGGTCCTCCTTGACCAGCTAACCCACCCCTTTTATCACACTTACTTTTTTGTATCCCACCTATCTTTATTAGTCACAGCTCTGACCCATTAAGGGCAAGGTCGTTCCTCTTCTTTGGCAATTAGCACCACTGTGATTTATCAGAGGTGAGGTTGCCAGTAATCCCTTCTTCTACACCTACAGGAGACAAGAGTCCTGCACAGCATTTTGGGGAGATAGCTGCTTCAGGAACAAAGTCTGCAGCACACCGAGAGCTGCCTGCACCAGCAGCTTCTCAGGAAGACAAAAACAGCACACGGACAAACTTATTGCTGCCCTTACATGCCCAAGGCAGGGCTCTGTAATGGCCCAGGAGCTAGCTAGGGGAGAAAGCAGGGCAGAAGTAGTGGCCTCTGATGTCACTGACACATCAGGTTTGGGCTGTGGTCAAGGGCAGCAGTAGGAGCCTCAGGAAGATGCTCCCTGACTTTCCAAAGCTTAATGAGACAACTCCCTCAAACATGATCTGACCTCGGTCACATTATCAGGGAAGCTCCAGGCAAGGTGAAATCAAAAGAGGAGGCAGAGGTCAGGCACCCCAGTTTCTGTCATGACAGAAACACAATCTGAGTAACCTGCAAAGAAACCTAATAGTCCTTCATTCACATTTCCCACTCAGCTGACCTTTAATCAGATCTTCTGGCTACAGATCCATCTGAGTAAGGTTTAAGCAGCCAGGGAACAATTGCAGAGCCAGTATTTCCATTGTTCTTGTTCTCAAGGATCTTGAAATCCTCTTCCCAGCATTCATACAGAGAATTAAGTTCTTAAGAATCTGGAGACTAAGATCAGTAGAAATGCTGGAGCAAGCAGGTCTTGCTCAGCCAGGTAGGAGGATGGCAGCTTATTTTACTCAACAGGTTCCACCCAAGACCTCACAAGGACACCCATGTACAGCCAGACACTTTCCTTTTACAGCTGAAACACCGTCCTGCTCACTTCAAATAAATTACAGATATGCCTACTCTAAACTGAGCAAGCAAAAGGGGGTGGGTGTGTTAAAATTTCGCAGATCTGCACCATTTTTACAAGATCCTAGAAGATGTGCCTAGAAATGGGCACATTTGCCACTTGAAGTTAATGTGACCAAGCAGTAAAGCACATCTGAGCTTAGATACTCTAAGCTAACATATCAATTGGAAAATGCTGAGAGATGCCTTCCTTCTGAAGGTCAAGACATTGCTGCCTGGCTCCGGGGGTCTCACAAAGGGATCAGGGTCCCTGCGAGCCAAACAGCTCACAAAGCAGAGCTTACATATTCCATTGTCTTTTCATTTCTCAGTGCTTCAGTCATGTGGGAAGGAAAGGGCACTGCTGAAACACACAGGTGTTAAAGCCAAACCTCCACGGCTCCACACGCTCTTCAGGTAGCCAAGCAGAATTTCTTGTGGCAGTAGCTGGAGTTGTGTCACACAACTACATCACACCTGCAGGGAATCAGCCTGTCTGACACCAACTGCTCACCTCCAGCTACATACTCTGAACTGTGCTACTGAGAAACAGCAGCTCTCTCTCCCTTTAGGAAATCATCTCAGCACGAGCAGGGGTAACTCTTCACACATCTGCTGGCCTCAGACGGATCTCAGCTCCATGATGGAACCATAAAATCGTTACACATTGCTTTTTCACTCTTCAACTTGATGATTTCAAATCCCTTTATAGGGTGACTTAAAGGAGGGAAAAAACCCAACCACTGACAAAGAAGGGATTAACTCTGTTTCTCAGACAGGGTAGGGAGTATAAAGGAGTCGGGCAAACTCACCTATGTGTTCACACCATGCTGTCTGCAAAACCAGGCACAGACACAAATGTATTAATACAGCTCTCCTGGTTTGCCTCTTCCAAACCCAGCATCCAGAGCAACAGGACTGCACGGCATCCTGATACCAAAGTGAGCATCAGTGAAAGTGCCTGTAATACTGGTGAATTAGGATGGATCAATGCTTTCCAAGTTTTGAGGCAGTAGGAAGATACTTGATTAGCTTTAAAGAATAAAGTCAGCAAATAACGAAGAGCTGATTCACAATTAAGGCTCCTCTGACAGACATCAGGATTACATTTTCTGTATTACAGATGACACAAACACATTTGATACCCGTTGTATTCATTAAGAAGTAGCTGGAGCAGCCAGAGGCACCACCAAGAAAGGAGAGGGAGGCACACCAGGCACAGCCACATCCATCAGACCGAAGGCTCACAAACTTGCAGCAGACACCCGTGGACTAGTAGAGCCCAGCAATGCCAATCTCCCACTTGAGCACCTAATGAGCTCAGCCAAAACACCACGGTGAGGGAGGGGGAGCCTTTAGGATGTGGGCTGGACAAGGCATTTCTGTAGCTAGTGTTTCATTTCTCAGCTAGTCGGCAACTAAGCGAAGGCACAACCCACGAGGTTTACGTGAGCTGGCCTGGGTGGAGGGCAGCTCCCACCGCAGCCTCACACACTGGCAAAGAAACAGAAACACAAATGAGCAAATGAATCACGCCCTAGACCAAAAGGAGACTCTAGTTTAAAGAAAGAAGAATGCAAAAAAACAAATCGGGGGGTGGGGGGCAAAGAGGAGAGACTTCCCCAGCTGGGACAAAGCCAGCAGCCCTCCCCTGCCTGGCTGACCCTTGTGTGCCTCCCTTATGCAACCTGCCTTCTGGCTGGGCCCCTGCCCCAGACAGCAGTGCCTGTCACACAGCAGCCTGCCCAGCGGGGCTGGCTATTCCAGGCATGCCACAGGACACTCCCTGCCTGCCCACAGCCCTTCCCGACTGCCCTGAGCCCTCCAGGACCAGCAGGTCACCAGCAGCTGAGAAGGACCAGCAGAGATTCCTGCTGTGTCCAATTCCCCTCAAGGCGTGGAGAAGCATATCTGCATATTTTGCAACAGCACATCTGCCTGGTTTGCAGCAGCAGCACACCTGTCCCGGGTTTACAGCAGCAGCAG
>CM031864.1:31350508-31377441 GCA_018697195.1 Certhia americana | reverse complement strand
CACCTGTCCCGGGTTTACAGCAGCAGCAGCACACCTGTCCCGGGTTTGCATCCCCCTGCCGAGCTGGCACAGTGCTGCAAGAACAAAGCCAGCACCCAGCCTTCCAGCACACACCCAAGGGAATCCTCCCTGTGGCAGCCAGCTCTGTCTCAGGCACCACCAGCGAGATGAAAAGGGTTAAACAAAGTGCCTCCAGGCCCGGGTTTTCTCCAGCACGTGCCTGGCCCGGATAACCCTCACTCTCCTGCAGCCCATCCGTGCCTCAAGGCCAGCACAGCATCCCCAAGCACAGCAGCAGCATTGGGCTGGGAGCTGTAACATCTCCACAGCAACTGGGGCTGGCACAGGCCGCACGTCACCAACTTCTCTGCATCCCTGCACTCCCTCCGGAGCAGCCAGATGGCAAATCCTCCCTCACTGCTGCATCACGGACGTTGCTCTCCAAACAGCCACCTGCAGCTGCCTCTGCCTGCCCTCCAGCCCCAGCAGCTCCCCTCCCCAGGCCAGGCAGGGGCTGGAGGGCAGGCAGATTAAGAGGGAAGGCCTGCATCGGCCAGTCTGGTTTAATATTTAGTATTTTCCTTTTGATAGCAGGAAGCACAGGTCTCCAGGTACTCTTGCACTCAGTCTGGTGTCATTCTGCTTTTTGCTCCCAGTGCTGAACAGCCACACAGCAAGAGCCCACTGTGCCCTGCACACTCCTGCTCCCCACCTGGAACCCTGGGGAGACAGCACAGGACAGTCACAATACACTGTCCCCAAGGCCTACAAATCTTCAGAGAAAAAGAACTCTGCCTCAAACACTCTAACCTTCCCCTCTGTCTGTAAATCAGCCATCCAGAGGGAAAAACGACACCAAGAGGAGCCTGGACTTCAGGCTCACATCAGCAGAGCTGGTAAAGAAGGCTCAGTTCTGCTCGGGTAATCTGTCACTGTGATCTCTTCAGCAGAAGAAAGCAGGACTAGGAAGCCTGCTGCCAGGAAAGCAGGCATGGAAAAACAGATGGCTTCTTGGTGTGCCCAAAGCTGAACTTGCTCTCAGGGCATGGACAGCGTGCCATCTCTCTGCCTGACTTCCCTCCACTTCGAATAGCTCCCTCAACATCACCTGCCACCCCAGAGACCAGACTGGCTCACACCATGGGTCACATTAAATTACTTCTCACTCAGCCATCCAAGAACAATTCCTAGCTCACTAGCAAGTCAGGCACATCCCACTCAAAGCCAAGATCCTGGTGCCATGTAATTTTTAAGACATGGTACTTCTTTGGAAGACAGCCACATTACACTGTTTCAAATAAACAGACTGTCTGAAAACTGTTGTGGGAGGTTTTTTAAAATTGATTTTGGGGGTGGGGTTTACGGTAGGTTTTCAACCTGCTTTTTCCCTTGCTGACCCATCTGGACCCAGACCAGCAAAGCCAGGGCAGGTGGACCATTCCTAACCACTTGCTGTAACCTCGATTTAAACCAGCTGCACTAAGTGTGAAGAAACTTTTCTTTGGGAAGTTTAACATATACAAGCTGGGAGAACCACACAGGCATAATTTAGACCCCAAAATGCTGGTTTGCTTCTTTACTGAGAACTCAGTGTCCTGCAAGAGTAAAGGCAGAGCAGCTACAAACACTGTGAACTTTGATGGTGCGTTTGGTATTAGCCAGCACAGCAATCAAATATGCAAAGCATGTTGCTGGCCAGCATGGAGGACACTTCACAGACCCCAATACCATTCCCACTGCAGCAAGGCTGTCCAAGCCTGCCATTCTGGCCTTCTTCCAGACAGGCGTATGCAGCCAGCCACCCCAACACCTCTCAGAGCCCACAGTCTGCACTATTCCTTCAACTGCCCGACGTTTTAAAGCTGGTTCCCTTCTCCCCTGACTCCAGGGATGAATGGTCTGACGATCAAAGCAGCATCAAAATTGGTTACCCAAGTAATTAGACACTAATTCCCATTGTGCCTAAAATACAGGAGAACTGTTTAGCACCCTGAAATATGATTTCCCTCCAGCGTGCAAAAACACACAACTAACAACTACAGGGAAGGAGGCAGGAAAACTGAAAGTCTAAACCCCAATGTATTCAACAGCAGGTCAAGAAGGAAGGTTAGGAGAAACCCCAGCTACACAAAGAGCAGTTTCTCCAGCTGTGCCAAACACCCCCTGAAATGCTCCCAGCACCACCTCAGCTGTGCCCTCTGAGCCCCACAGCTCTGCCTCACCTGGGCACAGGTGCTTTCACCATGGGACTGCAACACTGGCAACCCATTTGTTCTCTGGCCATAGCTCAAAAGATGTTCCTGGATGAAACACATTAAAACAGTTATAAAATAAAGGTGGTTCTTTCCCAGAAGCGTTTATTTGAACAGTGCTGGTTTTTACAAGGCAGGACACACAGCTGACAAAAGCAGCCTCCATCAGCACTAAATATAATTCACAAAGAACTCTAAATCCTGCCACTAAAGCTGGGGCATTCAGCATTAAACTTGCTGGAAACACTGATGAACAGCCCTCAAACTGGAACAAAACACTGAGGGTGAAGCAGCTGAAAGGAACTGTCCCTTGCAGATTTGTCTCCCCAGAAAAGAAGGGACAAACTGCGAGGAGCTTTCCATTATTAACAGCGGTCAAAAAAGGTCTGAAAATGCTAAAGCATTCAGCACTCCTTGCAAGGAAATGCCTCTGATGGAAGCTACCCTGTGCTCCAAGCACATATCCCTTGCATTTTTTCCATCAAATATTCTGGGCAGCACTTGCTCATTTGCACACTGTCTGCTCCGAAGAGCACAGATAAGCTGGGAAGGAAATCACCAGAGAACAGAAATGAGGGATCTAGCGAGATTCTAAAAGCCAAACAGCTGAAACTATTACCCCAGCTGATGCAACAATGAGATGGCTGAAGTGAAACTACCAGCACTGCTGCCAGGGATGGAACTTCAGCAGCCACCAGCAGCGATATTTTAACTTCCAAAACCAGCTGAACTGGACTGAAAAGGCTCACAGGGAGTGCAGTGCCCAGCCTGCTGCCAAGCACAACACCAGCTCTCCAGCTACAGCCCTGAAAAGTGCAGAAATGAACAAAAACTGGGATCCCCTGTAGGTTTTTAAAGCTGACCCACGGGGGTTGCCTTACACCGAAGCAGCAGCAGGTTTTGCACTGGCAAAGACTGCAAGAAACACCCTTCCCATGCCCTGAGGAGACACCTGAGTGGGGAGACACCTGCATGGGGACAGGCAGGACATGCACTTCCAGCTGGTTTGCAAATATCCCGGATTTTCAGGGCACTTCTGATCCCTTCTCAGTAAGAGCGGCTTCATTTAGGGAAAATCCCTGTCTCCAGGTGATCTCAAAACGTCTCTCAACAAAACCTGAAAAATGCCTTCCCCCACAGCAGGTCTCTTTACATCTAAATATACCCTGCGTGCTCCAGTTTAAAGAATCGCTGCTGAAAAAGAAAGCACTTGTTTGGAAATAACTCAGCGGAAGGCTTTGTTTATTTTCTCTGTAAAAACCCCCCTTGACTGAGATTTCTCTGAGTTTCTCATGAAAAAGGGAGAAAACCTGGCAACTCAGATGTTGTTTACACTCTTTTCTGAAAGCTAACATCACCTTTAAGGTTTATCAGGGAAAAAAACAACCATAATTTTCACCTAAAGAAGTACAGAAGAATCCCAGCACCAAACACTTGCAGTGGCAGGCAGAATACAGTGGTTTGCTCCTGAAAAACATTTGCATTTCCTTAATACCCCTAAACCTCTTCAGCAGCTGTGGGAAGTTGAGCTGGCAAGCAGAGATTCAATATTATTTAGAGATTACAGTTCTTCAGCATCATTGCTGGTGATATTTCATTCCTGAAAGCAATAAGGGAGCAGCAAAGCAAACCAAGTGCCTGAACTTGCTAGCTCAATTTGCCAAGAATATTTATTGAAACATCAGTGTGACCTGTGTAAGCCAGCAAAACAGTGAGCTTTGGAAGACACAGGGTGCTCCAAGATGCTCAGAACTTGCTCCAGACTCCTGTAGGTTTTTTTTTTTTTTTTTTTTAATGTTGAATACAAGCAATAAAACAAAAAGTAATTTATAACACTCGTAATCCATTCAGTCCCCAGAACCTTTCATCAGGCCTGTGAGTTCCCACTGAAACTGGATTTATCAAGATAAACTGTAGATGCTCTACAAAATAAGCAGACCGAGCTAAATGAGGCATGAACAAGCTGAGTTTGGATGAGAGGCTGCTCTTCCCCAGCAGGACATTAGGGTTCACTGCAGGGAGGGATTACCAAGAAGCCTATGCAGGAAAAGATAGCTACTCCACTTGTGAACAAGATCACACCATCAGATCATTCCTGGAGACCAAACTCCACAGCCAGAGCAGTCTCAGGCCCCTGAAAACACCCTCCTGTAATGCCTGTGCTGATGCAATCAGCTAATGCTAACATGGCAGTGATGCTAAGAGCAAGGAATAGATATCAGCATCATTTTGTGGTCACTGCTCCTGCTCGTGGAGGAGGCATGGCACGTCTGGAGCTAGGTACACTTACTCAGGCTGTCAAAGAGCATTTCCATCACAGAAACAGCTGAGGATCAGCAGTGGGGATGAGATAAGGCCAACATCAGGATGGGATTTATCCTTGGTTATACCAAGAGGACCACACTCAACCTCTGATTTTCACCACAAGATTACAGGTAATACCAAGCACATTAACCTTTGCATCAGGGTCTATGGCTAATCATTCTTTTAAAAAATATTTATGCACATTATGTGCTTCCAGCACAACCCTGGTGAGCCCAGCCTCCCTAGAGCACCAGGGCAGACCTTCTACCACTGCCAGGTTGTTTATTTTGAGCCTTCATTTTCATCACTGTGAAACCAAGTTCTGCTCACAGCAAGCACCTTGAAACTGTCTGAAGGGAAACACTGAACCTGAAGCAGTGGCACAACTGTTCCACAGAGGCATTGTGTGTTATGTATGCCATTTGTTAAGTAACCATACATAAATGTTCCTCTAATAACAAATTACCAAGCCATTCTCTCTTTCCACAGCTGAATCTGCAGGCAGAAATGACTGCCCATGCCTGATCCTCAGTGGGGTCCTCTGTTTGCAGATGTACCACCTCAAACCCAGATTAGCTTCCACTGAGAACAGGTCCTCTTGGAGAGCTGATGTGAATTCACTCGCAGGGGAAAAGCCCAAAGTTACTCATGCAATAGCTTGGAAAAACGTGGTGATAATTTTGGAACCAGGATAGGCCCAGGAGACTTCACAGCAGTCTGCTGGCAGAGGACAGAGAAACAAAAGCTAAAGGAGCCTCAAATCACTGTTCAAGAGTCAGGAATTGTGGGAGACAAGATGAAATGTTGAATTTCCAGAGATTAGAGAATTGTTTACATGAAACTACACCTAAGTCTGCCACTAAACTGATTCAAGCCTTCTGAGCTGTCCTACATATTGATGAATCATTTCACCTTACAGATAAACAGACCTTGGATCTTGGTGTGTTTGAGATTCAGGCAGCCCCACACCAAATCCTGACAGCACTGAGCCAATTGTGGCTGTAACAGGACACTGCCAGCCTGCAGCTTTCACTCCCTGGGCTCGGTCACACACAGGAAAAGCAAGGAATCACAAAAGCATCCAATGGATCCAAAGAGGGAAAGAGAGCTGCAAAAATCCTCCATTCAGTGGGAAAGCAAAAGGAGAGCTGCAGCACGCAGGACTGGATATGAATGCTTTAAATGTGAAGAAAACTTTTTTCCTAACTTTTATCCCATTCCAGCTGTCAGCTGATCTCCACAACACAGTGTGGGGAGAGCAAAGGAAAACTCAGCTACATCCCCTTTTCTTGTTTTAGGGACACATCTAACATATTTCCCCAGCGTGGGATCTCCCCTGCTCCAGATACTTCCTACCTGCACTCAGAAGTAGCAAGTGGTCAACACATTCCCAGAGCTTGACAAAAATCCAAGTGTTTTCAACAAAATCCTTTTGGTTACTACACTCTGATGGCCACTGAGGCTGCCAACCTGTTCAGAGAGATGCTTTAAGAATGAAGCACCATTTTAGAAAACACACTTGCAGCTGTGCACATTTCCCTTCAATCACTCAATTGTCAATTATACCTTGGCAAGCCCTTGAAGAAAAGAGGTGGGCTGCCAGGGGGATTCGAAGGGGGAGAGAAAAGAAAGGAATTTTTACCAAACAAAAGAGCTCCAAGAAACTGATACAACTTTGCTGGAAGCTATTCCCAGCCCACTCAACATTTCTTTCTGTATGCAGACATACCAGAATCCCAACAAGGGGCATTCTTCCCAGCTAAAACACAAACCATCAGCAAATCTGACCACCACCAGAAAGGAATACGAAAACCTAGTGGGTGCAAAGCAAAGCAAAACACAGTGAAATAATCTTAGAGCTGTGTAAACCCCAGAGCCACCTTTGAGAGCTCACCTTGGTGACAGCCTCACACAAGCACCTTCCCAGCGCCCAGCACACTGCTTTGGCAAACAAGAGTTGTCTACTCTCCTGACAAGAGCTGTTTGTTGAAGACAAAAGCACACAAGACACAAAGCACCTCTGCAGGCCTCCCCAGAAGGCTTGTGAAGAACATCTACTGATGTTCACCAGGCAGTTTTACTGCCCCTTCTGCATTGCTTTTGGGACTGAAAACCACAGCAGGGGCCAGGGGCAATGCTGAGAGGCCAGGGCAGAAGGAAATACCACAGAACACTGGAGGCAGCATGTGGTTGGGACATTGGTGGGGTCGAGCTAAACCCACTCACAACCCAGCTCTAGACCAGATTCTGTGCTACAGCACCTGGGTGCAGCTTTTTTTAAATCCAGAGATCCTCTGGATCCCAAGTGATGCCTAAAGAGGCTCTCTGCAACAGAGGCTGGACAGAGTGAAAGGAATAAAGCAGGGATTTATTAAAAGACCTTCACAGGACACACCTTGGGCAGTACAAGAGCTCACCCAAGGCTACACCCAAGATGGACCCCAAGTCAGGAATTCTCACACTTTTATCAGTTTCGGTCCATTTCCAGATTGGGGTTCATTGTCCAATTCCAGATCCAGGTTCTGCAGTCCCACCCTCCCAGATTGCTCTCCTCAATTCTCTGCTGTTTGCACTTTTGGGGGCTGAAGCTGCTGCTTTGGTGTCCTTGGTTCTGGGGCTGGGAAAGGATTGTTGTGTGTGCCTGAGCTGTGAGCAGAGCTCGCTGACACTTTATTATGAAATTCAGAGTCACACACCAATGCAGTGCAGAACCTGGGAAACGTGAAAGCTAAAACTGAAGGCATCCCAAGTGTTGTGCAAAGGTGGAAACACCAGTAATCAGGCTACTGGAACCTGCAGGAGGGCAATGGTGCCAAGCAAACCTAAGCATGCAAACACAGCCAAGGCAGATGTATGGCCCAAATGCATCAGCACGTGTGAGGAGAGCTGAGCACTTTGCACTCCACAAATGCAGAAAGCTGGCCTTGAATGCAGGTGCAGCAGGAACACAAACAGCTACTCTGACATTTAGGTTATGATCCTGGAACAAGGAAATAAACTGAATGAACAATGAAAGCTCATTACAAATGCTTTTTTAAAGACACACAGCAGGACACACCATTTAGGTGTCAGAAAAACAGGAGCATGCTGACTGAAGGCTGAAGTGAGAAAATCCATCTCTGAAAGCCCTTCTCCCTGGAAAAAGCTCCATGTGTTTGCTTGAACTAAGCACTATCCAGGCTCCTGATGCTCAGCAGGCTCATCCCCCTGGGCCAAGGGAGCCACCAAAGTTTTGTCTCAGTGATCAGCTTTACACTTGAGCTGCTGAATGCTACATGTTGGGAAGAAAAAAATCCCCTGATCTGCTTCAGTACCTGCCAGCAGCTGTCTCAGATCCTCATTGGGACTAAACACGAACAGGCAAAGCTTATCCAAGCACCTGGAGACACTCAAAGTCTATCTGTGAAGCAAGGACAAACTAAATGGTATTCAGCTCTATTAAGCAAAATAAAGCAGAAAGTGGTGGCAGAAAGAAGACATCGATCCCTCCGGCCTGGAAGAAATCGGAGCACCTTAAATTCTGGCACACTCTCAGGCGCAGCAAAGGGGAGAGGCAGAAGAGCAAATAAGAGGGAGTTCAGCCCCTAACAAGCCACTAGCAACATGAAATATATATGATCCAGTTCTTGCAGTTCTCAGCTTTCCTTGCAAATCCTTCATTTTGAGGCAGTGGGTGCAACTTGATCGGGAAAGCAGCAGATCATCTTTCTACCGCCTAGAAAGCACGCAGATGTATTTTCATTGAAGAGGTCCTTTTGGCAGGATCCTTTTTGATGGTGCAAACTGTGCACCTGAGGAGAGGAGATCCCAGAGGACAGGCTGCAGGACAGCCCCGAGAAAAACTCAGAGCAGACCCTGCAAACTGTAAACCAGCAGGCGGATGGAAGGGCGGAAACGGGAGGAGGGCAGGATTAGAAGTGCTATAGATTTATGATAAGTGATGCTCTAACAATAGCTTTCTTTTAAGAAGGAAGCTCTTCCTGCTGTAGTTAATCTAGTTAGCCTGCCCATGTATTTATGCACTGGGGAAGGACTGCATACAGGACAGGCAAGTAAAACCACCCACTTTAAAGCTCATAAAAACCTACCCAGTAACACGGACCACGGCAGAGGGGAAAGAAAGAGTTGCTCTCCCCTCAGCAGCTGTCAGGGACTGTTCAGGGGCCCTGTTCCAGCCTTTACATAGGCTAGATGTCCCAGGAAGGTCTTTTTTAGCCATGCTTTCCATTTTCATAATTTCTCCCCACCCTGAAAGGTCACGCAGATGAAAACATCAATTTAACTAATGCCAGATGGAAGACAAGTTAAGCCATATGAATCTTTGCTGATTATATAATTACCTTCATTTCTTGCAGAAACATGGAAATGCTTACAGTCGCTGGCAGATTATTTTGCACATAAACAAACATTTCTAGGCTGTTTGTACTTTAAAGAAATTAAGTCCACATGGTTTTGACCAACTGCTCCATTACCACGTGGCACACGCAGGAAAAGAAACAAGCCTGAATTTAAGACTACACCAGGAGGTTACCCATCTTCCCCAGGAGCCCAAAAATAATACTTTTTTAATGGGCTCATCAACACTCAGTTATAGATTTACTGGATAGAAACTTAAGATGATCTGCACTCGGTGTTAAACACACCAAATTATTTCCTGCGGACCTCAAGGTCATTTAATTTACCTCTAATGAGCCCCAACACATCAGCGAGGGAGGGAGCACTGAAACGTTCAGGCTCATTTGCCCCGGAGCCCGAGCAGAATGGCAATGGGCAGTGTCAACAACAAACACAGTGAACCAGCAGAACCTCCACAGAGGATTTAGGCAGAATCTGCAGGGAAACCTCAGGTGTCCAGGTAAGGACAGTGCTGAGAGAATTCTGCAGATGCTGTCAGTTCTGCGAGCCGGGCTATAAAGCCACGAGCAATTAAAGATCCAGCGCCCGGAGGCTGATTTCTGAATGGAGCCGGTTGTGTTTGTAGGTGTCCCATTAAAAGCCGGGAGCACATGTTTAAATTTGCATAAGAATCGGTGTGAAAGATTCGGTTACATCCCCAGCAATCTCCGGGAGCTTTGGTTACAGCTGTCAAACACTCAAGTTAGAAAGTGTCTATTTGACAATCGCACTGCTAAGAGCACAGCTCCCAAAGCCTTCTTCCCAATAGAGGCAAAAAAACAAAAAGGGGAAAGACCACCTCCACTCTAACCATCTCTTCACCCCGACCCGCTCTGCAGCTCTGACAACAGCAGCCCCGAGCTGGAGAACACACACAAGCCTTTGGACCACCCAGGGTTTATAGCACAGAGCTAAAACAAGGGGCCGGACTTCTCCTCCCACTCTCATTCAAAGTCATCTCCTCGGCCCGAGGAGAAACTCCACTGAATTACAAAGGTGGTGCAGCGCTAGGTTGAGTGAGTGACTTGCTCTGACCTCACTTACAGACCCCACCTGCACAACCAATTGGATCATCACTCAAGGCACAGCAGAGAACTGATCCAACAGAATACAACACACCTCCTCACCTCTGCCCCCCAACAAACCTCCACCCCGATGATCTACCATGGGAACTCTTGTCAGGAAAATTAATATACCAACACCAGAGGTTTATGTCAAAAAAGGAGACAGAGGAGTTCTTTGACTTTAATCCAATAAAGGGAGAGACCATGGGGCATTCCCCTGGGGTCTCTCCAATGCTTGGAGGATGCAGCCTCCTTTCTTCCCCAATTTCCCTCCCTTCTATCCCAGTTTCCCTCCCTTCTACCCCAGTTTCCCAGCCCCATTTCCCTCTCCCTTTCCCCACTGGCTGAGGGACTTGAGAGGTACAGACTGCTCAGAACACCTGATCCCTCAGATTCCCCTCTAATGTAGAACCCTCCCTTTTCATTTCTAATTCTTATGGAATTTACGGTTTCCCCCCATTGTTTCTTTCATCTTTCAATACCCAATTTCATTTATGAGCTTCAAACCTATGGTTTGTTTGTAAGGCAAATAGCCTTTTTTCCATTCATCCATCACTGGAATCCTTCCCCTTGTTCCCTTTATCTCTCAGTGCTGGTTTTATCTATCAGACCCACAACTTGTTTGGAAAGACAAATCCCTCATTCCTCTCACTCTCCAATGCTTGCACTGGAACAAGGTGCTGGCAAGCAGCATTTTACAAAAAGCCACCAGACACACCAGCTTCAGAGGAGCAGGTAAAAGCCACCTCTGAGCTTTATCTGGATGGTGTCAGGGCACTGACAGCTCTGCACACATCTGAGAGAGCTCTTCAGCCAGCAAGCTACTGGAGCCTCGCTGTAACCATCACAAAGAGGTAAATTCTCATGTCCTACAGCCCCAAACCTGCACTGCACAGATGGAACAGCACGAAGACAGCCCTGATGCTGGCTGCTCACAGCTGGGAGACAGGCACTGCAATTGCTCTGCTGAGAACAGCACAGTCCCTGTCTCTGTCACACACCGTGATCACACGGCTGAGGCAGCACTGAAATCAGGACACACACTGCAAGCTGAAGACTGCACACCTAAGAGCTGGGAAGTTTGCAGGACTGTGCTGAGATTAAACCCCATAGCACAGATACCCATTTTCAGCACAGCCCCTCCAGAGGCAATCGAACCGAGCTCCAGCACAGCCTCCAGCTGAAGTGTGCAATCCCTAAAGAAACTCAAGACTGGGTGACCTCAGACGATCCTGCTATATTTGTAAAATCATATGTGAAGAAATGTCCTCCAACAACCCTATGACTTTCATGGAAGCTACACCATCACACCAGCTCCCTAAAAGAGAAAGGAATCCGTGTCTCCAGCGTAGAAAATGGCGTTGCTTTCTGAAGACCCAGCCCACAATCCCAAAGCCAAATGCACCCAAAGAGAAAGCCATGCCTGCAGCTGGTCCAACAGAACCTTGCGAGCTGTTCGCTGACACTTCAAGCTGGTACAAAGCTCCCCAGATTCTCACTTCTGTGATTTCGGGATGTACTGCAGAACTGCTAAGTGGGCAGCAAGCTCTCTGCAGTAGAAAAAAGGCTGTGCTCCTCCATGGCTGGCACTCAGCAGCTGCCAGGATAGCTAGGAAATACTGTGGTGCACCAGCTGGAAAAAATCATGTCCGAAATGGGAAGGAAGGCTGCCAATGGCCTCAGCCAGCCTAATGGTGAACCTGCATCCATACATAAATCAATAGGAGACCACACTGCTGTGGGAAAGGGCACCTTGTCCACCTCACTGTGTGTTCCCACTTCTGATCTAAGACACCTGCTCACGGGGTTTTTTTGGTTTTTTTGCAGGTGGGCTGAGCGCCGCAAATTGCCTCTCATTCCCAAAGCAGTGGAATGTCCCTCCAACGGGACACCCTGGTGAGCAGCTGCCAGAAAGGGAACTGCACTGACATGAAAACCCTGCATAAGCTCTTTCATGACCAGTCAGTGCCAAGCTAGGATCTCATCTCTTCAATGAGAGCACCCAGCAGAGCGAAGGCGCCGGCACCGTCAGCTCCGCACGAACGCTGCGCCCCAGCCCCGCAGCTGTCCCCTCTGGCTGACAAGGACAAGCCTAGCTGGCCACGGGAGCGTGCCACCAGCCTGCCACACCAGCACGGGACAGCACAGCTGGGGCTCTCAGCAGAGAATTCCCCGGTACCACCCAGCACGGCGGGAGCCAGGACACGCACGGCAGCGCTCCCGGGATGCGGCAGACGTGATCCCCGCGGGTCTCCGGGCAGCTGGGGCGTATCCACGTGAACCACGCTCCCTGGGCAGACTGTCCTCTCAGCAGAAAGGGGATACAGACTTATATGGCCTATATATAGACCAGGCTTCCTGAGAATCTCCCGGGGGGAGAGTTATTCTCTGCTCTATATCTAGATCTGGCCTAGCGCCTGTAGGGAAACGCGTACCAGACAAGCGCGTGTGCAAGCTGCGGCTTGCTTCGGCCATAAATGAGAGCCCTGCACTAGAAACCCCTGAAACACAGGCCAGAACCACCTTAGGAGCTCCACGGTTTGCCCATGCCTCCCTGCAGAGGTGAAGATCCCTTTGAAAATCTTTCTCCTGCACATGGTATTTACTCACCAGCAGTGAGGAGCACCCCCAAGGCCTGGCACAGCAACGGCTTTGTAGAAAAATAAAAAGAGCAGGAAAAGATTTTGAACAATTGAGCTCAACAGAGCAAAGGGATCTGATGAAAGCAGACAGTGTCTTTTTCCAGAAGATTTTAAACAGCAAAATAAAGTGCTTTGTTGAGCAGTGAACATGTTTCACTTCACCCTGCACATACAGGCATACCCTTCATGCCCTGCTGCTTCACAGCCTCCCACCTTCAAACCTCCACTTCTCCCCAGCAACACACACTTAAAAAAAAAAAAAAAAGGTCATCCTGGATCACCAGGTTTGTTCCTTTTTTTGCCTCTTTAGAACAAAACCAGCTACCTCCCTGAGGTCCAGAAAGACCTGCAATCTATGTAGTTTGTGGTTAAACACCAGTATTCCCCCTTGGCTATTCCCTTTCACTTTCCTCCTACAGGCTCCAGAGCACCTGACTGCCAAAAAAACAAACAAGCAGGAGAGGGGAGTTGGTTTACCATTAGACCAAATTTGAGTTTGGGGAGGGGAGATCCCACATGTTAGAGCACTGTGGGAAGAGTGGTTAAACTGCCCCTTCCCAGCAACAGCAAAGTGATCACTTTTATTTGATTGTTTGGAAGAGCTGCAGCAAGGAACAGGACAAGTGAACCAAAAGCTTGCAGTGCCCAGGGACTGCTCCCTGCCCAAATGACACACACCATCCTTGGGGCATTTCCCAGCCCCTTCAAACACTGGTGAGCTAAACAGTTCACTCTCCAAACCAGCACAAAGGCTAGGGATGAGAAGCACACTTCACACGACATCAAAGCTGATATTTAATGCTAATCCATCCCCTCACAGGAGAACAAATGCTATTTTCCTTGACAACCCTTCTGAAATCACATCTGAGCGACCATGCACGTTTCAAATCCCAACTTTCAAGTGCAAAAAACTTCCCAGGATCAGCAGCTCAGTCCGTGACTCCATAAAGCACACAGCCCCAGGCACTGCACCCAACACAAAGGTGCTGCCAGGCATACCCCGAGCCAGGGGAGCACCTGAACACTGCCTGGCCTGCAGACCCCAGCTTGGGTTTATAGCCACGAGAACCTCCACCGAGCAAACTTCACAGCACACAAAAGCTGCTCTCAGTTCTACTTCTGCTGAGTACTTTCAAAAATTAAGACTGCTTTCCCACTGGAGCAGGGGAAGCATTTCAGCTCCAATTCAAAAATAGTTATTGCCCTGCAAGTGTGCTGGAAGGCAGCCTGGCAGCTGCCAGACAAGAAGGAACAAGCAGGCCACCTTGTCAGGAAAATTAATATACTGACACCAGAGGTTTATGTCCAAAAAGGAGACAGACGAGTCCTTTGACTTTATTCCAATAAAGGGAGAGGCCATGGGGCATTCCCCTGGGGTCTCTCCAATGTTTGGAGGATGCAGTCTCCCTTTTATCCCAATTTCCCTCCCTCCTATCCCAATTTCCCAGCCCCATTTCCCTCTCCCTTTCCCCACTGGCTGAGGGACTTGAGAGGTACAGACTGCTCAGAACACCTGATCCCTCAGATTCCCCTCTAATGTATAAAACTTTCCCTTTTCATTTTTAATTCTTATGGAATTTACAGTTTCTCCCCATTGTTTCTTTCATCTTTTGATATCCAGTTTCATTTATCAGCAAACCTACAGTTTGTTTGTAAAGGCAAATACCTTCTTTCCATTCATCAATCAGTGGAATCCTTCTCATTGTTTCTTTTCTCTCTCAGTGCTGGTTTTATCTATCTGCCCCACAGCTTGTTTGGAAAGACAAATCCCTCATTCCTCTCACAGTGGAGCAGGGGAAGCATTTCAGCTCCTGATCAAAAATAGTTATTGCCCTGCAAGTAAGTGTGCTGGAAGGCAGCCTGGCAGCTGCCAGACGAGAAGGAACAAGCAGGCCACCTCAGAAGAAAGGCACAGCTTGCGACAAGGGACCCAGTGGGAAAGGCTGAAGTGGTTCTAGAGCAGCAAACGCGTTCCAGACTCCGGCACACAACCACAGAGCCCGCACATCTGTTTTCCCAAACAAAAGGAGCTCGTCTCTTCCTCACCTGGAGACCCTCCCAGTACAGCTGCACCAGCCCAAGGACAGGGGCTACGTGTGTGGTAACCCCCGGTTTTTAGGGATCCCTTCTCCAGGGATACTGGCAGCAGCGAGCAGAGCACGCCCAGACGAGCTCTCTGGGCAATTCATTATTTTAAACAAATGAGTGATTAGCAAGGATCCACTCTCTCCTCGTGAAGCTGGCTGCATGCCCTGCAAGCCGCCACATCACTGTACAGTATCATAATCCAATTAAACCTCACCAGGAGAGAAGCTTCACGCTATCACATTCAATTAGCCAGTTAAGCCTCTTATCATCTGCACGTTAGGATCCATTCGGACTGAAAACTCCCCCAGCACTGATTGGGCATCCTTCAGCCCAGGCAAGGACAGCTGGAGCAGCAGAAGGACCACACAGCTTAGGAAACCCATACTGCTGGCTTGTATGGAGGCAGAAACATGGGAAAAATAAAACACAGTGACCAGTTCCTGGCCACTCACGTGCTGAGGTAGCTTGCTCCCCCTTATTCTCCTGCTCCCCGACTTCCCAAGGAAATGGGCCAATTCTGAAGGAGCTCAAGGGGCCCAGCGGAATTTCAATGGAAAGGCAAAGGCTAATAGAGGACCTGGCAACACAGTCGCCTGGCAGCCAGCCACCAATTCCATAGGAAATACCCTCCCTAGAAGGTCACCATAACGGTGGCAAAATTTGGCCCAGAAGAATTGGAAAAAGCTGCCAAGACGTGACGCAAATGAAGCCAGCGAGCAGGCCAGCTTCCTGCGTGAGGCCAAAACACGGAGCGCTCTCGGAAAAAAAAGAAAGATTAAGGGTTGCAAGGAACATAATGGCCTCTTGTAACAGCTGAGTTGTTGCTTTTCTTTCCTTGGCAGAAAAGAGGGATGTTTTGTTGCTGGTTGATTAATCTATTATGCAAATCATTTCATAGCTAATTTGATCCAGCCACAGGCTTGCCACAGAAATTGCCCGCCTGCTTGGAGCTGATGAAAGGTGGAGCATCAACGGGTCCATTTGACAAGAGCTTTTATTGCCTGGACAAGCAGCTGCAGGGTCACCTCCTGCCAAGCAGGGCTGCAGCAGCACAGGCCAGACCTTCCAGGGGACACGAGGGGAAGATCCTCTGGGCACCCTCACTTGGTGGAAGGCAAGGAAAGAGGCATTTCAAAAGAGCAGCCTTCCACTCCCACCATCCTTCTCCACAAAGCATCCAGGTGAAAACCACGTACAATGCCATCCAGAGACTTTGGCTAGCAGCTTTGAGACTTTAAGATCTGTTTCAGAGCTGTTCTTGACGTGCACAAGCTTCGCCTTAAAAAAAAATTACTCAAAATAGGTCTCACTGGAATTCTGACTCCAACCAACCACTCAGCCTCTAGACAGAACACTTCCACTGAATAACACAAGCATCCAAATTACATTCAGCAGGATCATACAAAGTGATAGGATTTGCATAGGGAACACTTAGGGATCAGTCAGGTTTGACCTCTTCCCCAAAGACTGAGGAGGAGAAATAGGATGTTCCAGCTCCAAGAAGAAGGGCTGGTTCTGGCCACTGTGCTTTAGCCCAAGCAGTTTATCTCCATTGCTCAGCTGTGGATGTTTTTCCTCACGGATCTCACACGTTCAGCATCGCCTCAGTGATATTTCTGAAGCCTGTCCTGTGCCCTCATTTGTATTCAATTTCCTTCCGAGGTAAAATGTTAGGCATTTCATGCTATTCAAACAAAGTCAAAACACAGCCTCCAAATAAGCACTTCTGAAACGTACCTAGTCATCTGAGTAATTAGACATTTCCCCAGTTCCAAATGTACCCAAAATCTATCGTCAGCTCCCTACGAATGTGCCAGCAGTTACCCTCACCAGAAGAGCTCCCTCCTAAATGTCAGCATACCCACAGAAAAGAAGGTTAAGATATGTTTAAATTAACATCTCTCCCTACCTCAATTAATCAGTGTTTTTAATTACGTAGCATCACCTGATCATAATTATTACTCTAGCAAGCTGTTCACCTTTCTCTGATGATATGATGCACAAGCCAGGTCAGAACATGCTCTCAACTGGCCGAGAGAAGTTCCCAGTCCCAGTGCAGGCACGCATCCGTCACACCAAAGGGCAAAGTGTTCTACTTCCAAGTGGGATTTGTGGCAAATCCTCACGGGGAAGAGTCACACAGGTCACAAGCCCCTCAAAACTCTGCCAGCAGAGGGAATTACCACATATGTTGGATGGCTGGAGTGGCCCCGTGCCCCAGCAGTCCTCACCATGTCCCTCCTGTCACACATCCGTGGTGCTGTCACCCTTACAGGCAGCTCTGCAACTTCCTGAGCCCCCAGGAAGCAGACAGCCAGACAGGTCAGTGGAGCTGGCAGAGAGAGAGGAGCACACAGCCTGGGGCACAAGCACACTGCTGGGATCCACTCTGAAATCTCGCCCCCACAGCTTCCACAGCCCCTGGGGATGTCCATCCAGGGGCTGCTGAGAATGCCACAGCGCTGAGCAGCCACATCCCTGCACCCCCAGCCCCCTGTGAGCCATGGGGATGTGCGTGGAACCCCTTCGCATTTCCTCACCCAGCAGGCAAGCTGCAGAGGTGAGCCAACACGTGAAATGCTCAGTCAACAGCCCCAGAGCTCCAGCATTGCCTTTTCACTGGTCTGTTCCACAGACTTCTTCCCTCATAGCCCCCAGGGACACTGGGTCACACCTGCTCCACATCCAGTTTGGTCTTTGCCCACTTTACAGTTCAAAGCTTAGCAGCAGCTCTTACAAGTTTGTGACAATTAAGGGCAGTAAGCCCGAAACAAAACCTGCTCCGAATGGGAAGAGTGGCTATTAGTGCCTTCTCTAGCTTCAGCAGACCCTTTCAACAAAACCTTCCCCTCCAAGACCACTCTTCCTCTGGACAACCTCCACGTGGTGCCATCTCCTCACAAGGCTACTTCCACACAGTACTGCATCCTGCCATCCACGCCCACAGATTCACCAAAAGACTGGAAGGTAAAAAAGCCGACACCAAAATTCACAGAGCAGTTCCCAGCCCTCTGAGTGGGACGAGAACAAGAGGAAAAGTTGATTCTCCCCCTGCCATGCGGCGAGAAGATCACTCTCAAGGTTTTTCAGGTGGTAGGGATAACTTCATGTAAAGTAACATCCTTCCAAGGGAAGTCTGTCAGTGCACAGAAGAAAGAAACAGCAGGAGAAGGTAGGCATCTCTCCCTTCTGGAATGCAGTGGATACACCCAGATAGTGAGACATTTTGAGTCACATTTCTGGGATGACTAAAAGAAAGTCATTCTTTTCTCCTGCATTTCAGAAAGCGCTACGGTCAAACCTCCCAGGAGCTACATATGCTGAAGAATAAATCATAAAAATCACTTCTGCAGATGGCAGAAGAGTAAGAGAAGCCAGCACAAATGCAAAACACCACCTCACCTCATGTTTCACACTAAGCACACAACTGCAGAACAACACCACGACTCTTCACTACTATCCTTCCTTAAGTTTAGACACAGCCTTTTCACACAAGGAAACTCCATGGATGCACCAAGGCAGCCTTCCAGATTTTGCTGACACCCCACCCAAGCCGAATGGACTTTCAGTAAATCACCCACCAGAGTGTGTTAAAGAGCAGTACTCTGGAGATCTCCCTGCCACAGTCCAGCTCTCAGGGAAGCACGCACACATCCACACAAGGCCCTCCACCACCTCAACACCCACCCACACACAAACTTAGGGCAGTGCAGGCACAAACCACTCTTCCAGCCAGCCCCTCCTGCTCCAGGTCACGGTAGGAGAAACACCTCAGAGACGGGCTAAGATTTATTGAACTGAAAAGAAAAGGGAAGGAAGCAACATTCCCTCCCCAGACATGCACTCCTCTTCGTGAATCTTCTGACTCTGTGCCAAATCTCTTCTCCACTTGGAAAGCCTGTCCTGCCAACAGAAACCCAGAAGGGAACTGGTGAAAATCTCCAAGAGACCGAGGCAGTTCCACAGTGTCTGACCACACACCAAGGCCCACTCTGCTCCACATCCGCCTCTCACGTCCCAGCAGACTTTGGCTGGGACAAGAAGCTCACTTGGGATATGGTTTCTCACGCAGGAGGTTTCATTCTACCATGTCTTGCTTTAAGATAAAAGAACCTTAAACGTCATTGTGCCATCGTAAAAAATAAAAAAGCAAAAAACCCTGTTACAATATGAGCTTAAAAGGCAGAGATGGTGGCAGAACTTAAAGGTTTTCAAACTCCTGCTTTCTCTGACAGAAAGGTCTGTTGCAAAGCCTGTAACGAAATGCAAAGCGTGATGATCAGTGATTAGAAACAGCAGCACTGACTGCTGCAGAACTTGGTGTTTGCCCAGCACACGCCTCACCACGCCACAGGACCAACATCCCCGCAGGACCTGCAACCTCAGCTGCTCCTGACCTCACCCTGGGTGAACTAAACCCACCTGCTACACCTGCAGCCTGTGCCCAGCAGGAAACTCCACAGCTGTGGAAAACAGGCTCGTAGGGCTGGCAGGAGCTGGATGGCAGCTCATCCCCCTGGCATCCAGGAGGAGCAAGCAAAGGTAAAGGCAACAGCAGGGCTGGGAGCAGAGGGACCCCCCGCTACACCAAACTCCCTCAACCAAAAGCTTTCTCCCTACAAGGTCCCAAATGCCCCAGTTCTTCCTCCAAAGCCTCAGGGCAGGCAGTCTGAGCGCTTTCACCATCCCCTGCTCCACAGCTTGCTTCAGCAACTCCAGACTTCCCCCTCTCAAACCCCAGTTCTGCCCCATCTGCCCAGATATCCACACGTGCTTTGCATTGCCCACATTCCTCCAGGCACCTCGACCAGCTGCCTCCAATCTGCTGCCCACCACAATTCCAGCGCCCAGGACCCACCCCCTACCACACCAAGGCAGGGTCAGTGTCCTTACACTGCATTTTCTGGTCATCTACGGATTTGCAAACGAGCGGACTATGTTGTTGAGCTCGTTTGCAGATCTGCAAGTATCAGCATAAATGATAATGCAGAACGAAAAGTCCTTGACAGTGTCGGACATCTGGGCTTTTATTTGTTTAACAGACACTGTAACGAGGTTGGATGGGATGGAAACCCTACTGCCTCTCTGTAATAAAGGGTGCAAAGGAGAGAATTGCTTCCAGAGCAGCCTCCCGTGTCCTCTGCAAGCAGGGACAACGCCAGTCATGCTGGAACGGACCTTAGAGATCATTTAAGTCCAAACCTCCTGCCAGGAGGAGGGATGCTCCCTTGCCTAGCGCACAAACGAAAAAGCACCGACTGCTCCTCCAGCTATTCCCACCCAGACGACAACTTCCACAGCAAAGAAGAGGGGCACATTCCCCCGGGATGCCAGACCCTTTCCAAGGCATCCCGTCGCAGAAGAGGAAGGCTGAACGAGACACAAGCCGAAAAAGTTGCTGCCCCAGGCGCTGCCAGCCCAGATAAGCTGCTATAAAGCAAGATTACCTGCAATTGCAGGGCTCAGGTTTGCCTCTACCCCTCCGTCTCCCTGTGGGCAGCGTTTATGTCGCGACAGTCACCGCTCCCTGCAATACAGGGGCACGGCCACCAAGTCCAGCCTGCTATCTGGATGGCGCAGCAGACACACGGATTTTGGGAGGAGGATTGGTAAAGCTTGCAGAGCTTTACGCTCCTGCCAGGTCAGCCTGATGACTCGGTTCCCTTTCTGCTCGTTATGTCCTCGTTTAGAACAAAACATTAAAAAAAAATTGAAAAATAAAAAAGAGAGAGAGAAAGAGCAGCGCTTCAGAGATTTGTCCCCGGCAGGTTTAAATCCTCCACAGGGTTCGGAGAGCGCAAAATGTACAGAAAGTACGAGGCATGCCGTGCGGGCTGAAGGCGGCCGCGTGTGTACAGCCGGCAGAGGCGGGCCGGAGAGCAGCCGGGCACAGGGCGATAAACCAGCCCCGGAGAGCAGCCGGGCACAGGGCGACAAACCAGCCCCGGAGAGCAGCCGGGCACAGGGCGATAAACCAGCCCCGGAGAAAGGGATGTGAGGGCCGGAGAGCAGCCGGGCACAGGGCGACAAACCAGCCCCGGAGAAAGGGATGCGACCCTGCGGGACACCCCCGGGGGGATGCGGGGCTCGGGGGTGGCACCGGCACACAGCCACGCTGGGGGCTTGGGGAGGGGACAGCCAGCGTGAAGGTGACCCCCACAGACACTCGGCACAGCCGGCAGCAGCCAGCCCCACACCCTCGGTAGGGTCGGCACTGCCCGCACCTCCACCCATCCCCAAACGCACTGAGGGCGCGGGAGGAGCCGTGCCCTCACTGCGGTACCGGCGGGGCCCTGCCGCTGCGGGCAGGAGCGCACAGGTGATGGGAAACGGGGGTCCATGAAGCAGCGGAGGAGCTGGGGAGCAAAGCGGGTGGGGTCCGCGCCCTACGCCCGCCCGTTACCTAGGCACGCAGCTGGGGCTGGAGCCGTCGATCTCCCAGGTGGCGAAGAGGTTCATAGGCACGGGCCGCCCCAGGGCCCCGGTGCCGCCGGGGAAGCTGAGGCGGCTCCGCTCGTCCGCCGCCGCAGGGCTGGGCCCGCCGCCCTGGCGCGCGCCCACCGCGCCGGCGCCGCCGCCTCCCCGCCCCGCCCGCGGGGGCGCGTCACGGGGCGGGCCAAATGAACCATGGGCGTGGTTTATCCAATGGTGCCGCGGCCTCCAATTGGGCGATGCTTGCGAGGTGGCTTGTCACACAGGCGTGGCGATAGGCGTGGTTCTGGTCGGGGCCGCGTGCGTCTGGAGGGCGTGGTCATTACAGTGGGCGTGGTCTGTGCTCGGGCCGGGCGGAAGTGCGGCCGTCGCGGCGGCGGCGCGCACCGGAGCGGCGGGGCAGTTTTCCGGTCGGCTCCGTGGGCGAGCAGGGCGGCGGTCGCGACCATGGTGCTGCTGACGATGATGCTCCGCGGGCGGACGGGTGCCCTCGCCGCCTTCCATGCAGTAGGACGATCAGTGCGGCCGGCGGGGCGCGGCGGAGGGCGCGGTTGTCGTGGGAGCGGGGGAGGGGGAGGGCCCTGTGTGTCGTGGGAGCGACCCAGCGGTAGCTGGTCTCCCAGCAGGTCTCCCAGCAGGGTATGATCGTGTTCCTGCGTTGGTGCCGGTTGCGGGGGGAGGGCCGGGCGGTGGTGCCGGTGTGTGCCCGTAGTGCGGCCCAGCAGCCCGTTGTCCCTCCTCTCAGGCCGCGACCTGCAGCATTACCAGAGCCCCAAGCAGCTCTTCGCAAGCTGAACGAGCAATCCCCCGACGATATTCACGCGGGAGGCAGGAGCCTTGCTTTCCCAGTGAGTACCGGCGGGATAGGGCGGGTGGCGGCTGCTGTGCCCCGGAACGGGCCGGGCTTCCGTGGCTCGGGCCGGGGTTTGGTTGGAAGCGGCTGCCTGGTAGAGGCGGGCTGTCAGCCCGCCCCTGATCTGTCGGTGTGCACTGATTTCTGCCACTACGAGTCTCACCAGCTTCGTAGTCCCTGCCTCTGCTGCCACAGCACGCCGCTCTGCTCCTTGCTGCATTCCTCTTGCACACAGCACACTGCTCTGCTCCTTCTGCATTTCTGTCTGCACACTCAGCACACGCTCTGCTTCCCTTGCGCTTTCTGTTTGCACCCTGTTGTGCATCCACTGCGTCTTCTGGCCTCCGTGTCTCACCTTTAAAGAAGATCTGTCCTTGTAAAGCGGCGTGGCAGTGCCGCTGTGGCTCCTCCTGCCCGGATGTCCTCTCTGGGCCCTGAGAGAGCTCAGCTTTTCCCCTGCATTACAAGCACACCAAGCCTCTCTGAATGTTCGATCACCGTTGTCTGACAGGCTTCTTTCTCTCACCAGTAAAGTCAGTCCTTGCTTTAGCTGCTAGATTTGTTGGATGTGTTTGTTATAACTTCCTAAACGTTTGGGGAGTCTCGACCAAAAGCACTTTTGGCTTCTCTAGCAACACTCTGCAAGGAGCTGGTGGACATAAAGGATATCTTGGAGAGGTCCGAGCTCCTTATTTTCTCTCCGGGGTGTTGGGAGGCAGGTGAACAGAGGGGGCGCTGAGAGTCCCGACATGCAGATATGTCTTGGTGTGGTGTGAGGAGAAGGCTCCTTTGTGAGGCAGGCCATTAACTGGCAGACGAATGCTTGAGACCTCATCGAGACCCTTCCAGTAATCAGAACGGTGCCGTGGCAGGAAACCTGTTGGAGTGTCAAATCAGTTTGCAGTGATGTCTGCAAGCGAGCTGTGGCAGGGCTGTGCCAGAATTCCCAATGTGCCCCTCCAACCGGGCTCCCTCGCAGTCCCTGTGACCCCGTGTCCCTGTGGCTTTGATTCTGCCTGCTAGGGGGGAGGTGGCCTTTTTGAGTGCGGCAGGTTGGTTTTAGGCCTCTCTGCAGCACCAGGAGCCCCTTAGCCAATCTCCCCCCCATCCCCTTTCTTTAGGATTGTCAGGGATTCAGGCGACCCCCAGAGATGGCAAACGGAGCTTTTTGGGGGGGATGGGCAGTTTTTGGCACACACCACGAGGTTTTTTGAAGGATGCTTTTCTTGTGGTTTCCTCATGTGTGCAAACTGAGACAAGATTTAAAAAAAATCTTTTCTGGGCTTCTGTTTGCCTTTGTAGGGAGTTATCAGTTGTCAAGGATGGCCCTGATTGGCCTGGCCATCCTTATCTCCCTGGCTGGGTTTGGATCTTGCTGCCTAAGTGCCTGCTCTTCCTCTTGCTTTTTCTGCAAGTTAATCTTCCAGGATTTGGACAGTCCTGAGTTCCTCCTTGGCAGAGCCGGGTGGTAGCTCTGCCTGGCGTGAAGCCTTGGAAGAGCCTGTGTATATCCCAGCAAACCCTTCTGAGTTACCTCTGTGAATGCAAGCATAGCCGTGCCTGGGAGTGGCACACTTGCCCCCATAAATCCAAGCTCTGTTGGTGGCTGTAATGACACCGTGCTGAGGAGGAGGGGGTCTCGGCAGGGCCTGTTTTGCCAGCTTTCTCAAAGGACAGCCGTTTACCTGGGACACTTCCTCCTCCGGCTGACTTAGTCCCTCAATTGGTTTTGCTGGCTGCTGCCAGCTGCTGCTGCTGCGAGCACTGTCTTCTTCTGCCTCCTTTGAGGGTGGCATTACAGCGGACCTTTGTGAAAAGAACACTTTCAGGTGAAACTTTCCTCCACAGGCAGGGGAGGTGAGGGGGACTTTGATATTTATTCTGAATAACGCTGACCGATGATAGCGGCAGCACTCCAACCCTTTTCTGCGATCAGGCTCTGGCTGCTGAGCAGCCCACAGCAAGTGGAGCGTTTTTGTGTGGGGAACTTAGCCGCATGGCCAATTGGTATTGCTGAACCTTGCTGAGGTGTGTTGGAACATCTTCACCATGTCAACGCAAGCCTAGCCTTACTGAAACTTGACTTTAAATTGGTGAGCACTTGTGATTTCTGTCAAATGCTACATGGTTTCAGCTGCAAGATCTGTGTCACCCTTCCACGCAGCAGCACTGGGTCTTTGCGGAACACCAACAGTGCTGCTGTGCTGTCAGTGAGGCGGTGCCCTTTGGCTGATGAATGGCTGAAGTGACTCTACCTGTCATTTAAAGCACCCTTGGCCTTTGCCACTGTTACCAGGATAAAGCTTTTCTGTCTCAAAATGTCCACGTTATTACAAGAAACCGCTGGCTGCACTCTGGCAGAGTTAGCAGTGGCAAATGGCGCACTCTGGTCCTTGTGTGAGGACGTGCAGGCGAGGTGCTGTGCTGAGCTTTGGAGGTGCACACGAAGTACAAAACTGAGAAGGCCCAGCTATTGCAGGACTCTTGGCCTGAAGTTGACAAGCTGTCTGAATCTGAGGCTGCAGAGTGAGGTGAGCTTGCTCTCTGTGGTGCTGACAGACCCAAATTTTAAATCCAGCACACTGATATCACACAGGAGAAGCAAGTGGGGGAATGATTGTGTGAGGGCATCTGAAGAGCCCCAGGCAGGACCAGCTGGCCCAGGCAGAGAGAAACAGAGCTGTGCTGAGGGGCACCTGTTCCTCATAGGCTCTCACCGGCAAGTGCTGCTTCCAGCAGTCTGTCAGATTCCTTCTCTTCAAAGAAGAATCTCCTTATTTCAAAAGATTTGCCGCCATCTTGCTCGACATGGCAGTGGCTAACATGGCTCGGGTGATGCTGTAGCAACCCCTGTGCAAAGCAGTCTCCAGTTGTAAGGGAAGAACAGAGTTCTCATGATTTAGTGTGGGATTTAGTCTGGCACGGCTGCAGTCCAGCTGAGGAACATAAAAGGAACAAGTCCCAGGCATGTGGGGGAGGTGCTTGTTATGGTTTATGACGTTTTCTTTTTTTCCGCTTGGGGTAAATCATTGTTGATGAAGGCGGTGGTTTTCCACATACAGGCCATGCAGAGGCAGGAGAAAATGGTGCTCCTGATCCCGAGCACGGTGAGGCTGGCTGATTTAAAGGACATTTCCCTGCTGGGGTACTGGAAAAACAGTGGGGAGTGGGGGAAGTTGTTTTGTATGCCTGATGTGTCCCTGTTATACCCCGAATTTTAAGAGCTGCTGATTTTACTACAGTGCCCTCGCGTACTGGATTATTCTTAATACACTGCTTAATCTTTTAATTCTAACCAGACTAATTCTTAATGGCATTATGAAGAAGTCAAGGATGTACCTAAAGTAGCATTCCCCTGTCCACACCCTTAGAAACAGATTAAGCATTCGCAGTGTTTCCAGTGCTGTTTCACTTCTCCACCCCCTTTGGTTTTGGTGGAGTTTTTTTGTACTTTTTTTATAATCGGCTGAGTGGGAGGAAAATTCGTTGGGACCATGGATCAGCGAGTGAACATATGCAGCCTAAATAATCTCAAGCCTACATAATGGCTCGAGGGCCTGTGTGCCCTCAGCTGGGGGTCAAACCAAAACAGCTTTACACAGCAGCGGAGTGTCACTGTGTGTTTGGAGCTCCTCACCTTGCAACCAGTAGAACTGGTGTCCCGTTCACACCTACCCGCAAGCGGCCTGTAAGTCACCCCGAACCCACCTAGCACCCCTATCCCCCCCCTCCCCAGCTGCCCTGTGGGGGTGCATGGCATAGCAGACCCTCCAGCGGGCTGTGGTGGTGTCGGAGGGTAAACCCCAGCCCCTGAATGGAGAGGACAGCTGGCAGTCACTGGGTGGCTCGCCCAAGTCCTCTGTTTGTGTGTGTGTGTCTCCCCTCCTCCAGGGCCACAGTATAATGACGTGTGCCCAGTTATAGATGGGTTGGCCACCTTCCCTCTACTCTGCTTGGCAAACTTTGTTGTGCTATCCCCGCCCTCCTGGGCTGTCTCCTCTTTTATAGTCCAAAATTACAGCTCTTTGTTGCTCTGTGTTTTGTAAGCAATTGTATTCACAGGCCACTTTTGTGTCAACTGAAGTCAAGCCCAAACTGTTTGGCATGGCTGTATGGTTTGAGGCTGACGAAATTCTTCTGGTCAAGAACAGGGAGCCCATTGCTTTGCACAAGGTTTAACTTATGCAGATGTAGAAAACCGAAGTTTCTTTGTCCATTTCTCATTTCCTCAGGGAATAAAGGCATAGGGTGTGTGTTTACAGGATAGTTCAAAATTGATTGATTATGCCCTGTCTGCTTTCTTTTAGCTACATCCTCGAGAAAGTGGTGTTTTCGGGTCCTGTTTTAACGGCTTCCCCAAGAAACTGTCCTTTTGCAATACTGTAAGGACTTGCCTCAGATTTTATGAGCATTCATGGCAAAAGGTCCGACGTCCTCCATACCCTATTCCTTCATTGAATTTGGTGAGGTCCCTCCTCCTCTGGCTATCAGGAAATTTCTTGGTTTGAGGGGGGAGAGGCAGCCAATGGGATCCTCTTCAGCTTGTCCCTATGGAATTGACAGCTCGAATCCTTCTTGCACTGGAGACCGGTGCTCGAGCAGCAGAACGGAGAAGGGGTAGAGGGAAATGGGGCATGTCCCTTGATTCAGATTCCTGCTTTTTGTCTCCTGGCCTCGCTCCAGTGGATATTTGCATAAGTCCTCTACTGTCTCACCGTGCTCCCCCCCCTGACAGCCCTGTCTCCTTTCAGACACCTACATCCAGAAACCAAGAAGTCTACATTATATCGGCGAGGAGGACCCTGGGCCCATCCACACAGAGCTTTGGCATGATGTGCAGAGGATCATGGTGGCCAACATCGAGGAGGTCTACAGCGAGGAGAGCCCTGTCCGGTACGGGAAC
>CM031864.1:31282935-31323576 GCA_018697195.1 Certhia americana | reverse complement strand
CGCCCCCTGGGAGAGGTGAGGCATTTGGGATGTGGGGAGGTGGCTGCCACGGGAGCTTTCTCTTGACAAAAACACGGTGGACGTCTGTGGAACCAAAATCACTGGCAGGGTGAGACCTCTGAGAGCAGTTGCAGTGACAGCCTTGAACTCCAGTCTTTGTCAGACAAAGTGCCAGGATTTCCCTAATTGCTGGGGCTGATTAAACAAACTCGCGGTCGGGTATGGCAGCCTGTTTCAGCTATATAATACCTCATGGCACCGCTTCAGTGCAGAGCCACCCAGCCCTGGCCAGGCATCCTGCCCGGCCTCCCCGCCACCCTGGAAGATGGGTTGGTCCCCAAATGGGGACACACTCCGTGGGCAGGCGGGGCAAGGCCTGGCAGGAGGCCAGACTGAACTGCAGCAGACCTTGCGGAGCTCTCCGTTAGTGTGGATGCTGGCTGGGTAGGGAAAGCTATGGCTGGGGTGGGTAGGGCTGCATGACGACAGGCAATGGCTGAAACACATTTTTGACTCCTCTGCCAGGATTTATTGCTTTCACAAACAGGATCACGAGGATGATGGGGAGGATAATTGGGGAAATCTGGCATGGGGAACACAGTGGGGCGCCTGTCCCTGTCCCCTTTCTGCCTGCTTGTGCATTCCCTGCTTGCCAGGCAGCTGAGGAAGATCAGCCCTCACATTCCTAGCAGCCAAAATCCACTCCGTCCATGTGGATTCAGTCACTCCAGCCTCTATCATTGAAGGGGACCCATGGGTGGCTGCTTCAACCCTATGCGCTCCCCAACAGAGCTGCCATGGGTTTGCTCCCTCCCATGACCAGCTGTGCCCCATGAGGGCAGGGTCAGAGCAGAGAGCGAAGAGCAATCACAGCAGGTTCTCCAGAGCCGCAGCAGGGGAAGCAGCACCTTCCCTCTTCCAGGCTGGCTTCTCCCAGTGAGCCTCAGCTGCCAGCGTGAGCTGCCTGCTCCAAGAGCTGTGCCAGGGCGGCTGTGGATCTGTCACTGACGCTGGGGGGCTAATAGGCTGTGCTAAGGGACAGTGAAACAAAGTGGAGGGACGAGCCACTCAGGTCAGGGGTGATAAGTAATGCTCAGAGCTGAGGGGAGCTGGAAATGGAAGCTCTGCTGGAACGTCCAGAACACCTCCTGAATTGCATCAGGAAGAACATACACAAACCGTTTTTGTTGTAGTCACATTCTGTAGTCTGTCCCTCCTCAAACTCCCAGCTTCGCCTTTGTCATTGTTTTAACTGCAGTGCTGGTCCAGTGCCACCCCTAATTTGGATGTGGGGAAGTGTCTGGGGCACACTGGGGGTCTGGCTTCACCTAAACAGTGTGAGGAGCGCGGGAAGGCGGGAGCCAGAAAATCCGTGGAATCTCCTGGCTGTGGCACAACATCTGGCAACGGGCCAGCTGTTGGAGCAGACACGGGCAGTTCTGGCAGCGGTGCAGAAAGAGGGGGGCTGTCAAACTCTTGCACTGGAATATCTGGAAAAACATATGGGGTTAGGGCACTGACTGTCCAGCCCCCAACGCTGGGAGGCACTCGGGGATATGGAGACTTACAGGGGGAAAACAGTGAGTTTATTCATTGCCCTCCTCTCCCCCAGCCCGTTTAAATCCTGCCTTCACGGGCAGGCTGGCCGTGTCAGCACTGCCACAAAGGGCTCTCAGTCTCGCAAGCCTGAGCCAGGGAAAGGATTTTAACGCTTTAGTGATAGCTGAAGGGCCTGGGAGGGATCTTGAGGCTGAATCCAGTGCTGTCATCATGAGACCTCTCTCACGTGGGAACACAGGTTCTGCTCCCGGGCCTTGGCAGCAGGGGAGCAGCTGTGGGGTGTGAGCCGCTGAGGGCACTGCACTTGTCCGCCTCTTCAGAGAAGCTGCCCTGCTCCCCCGGCTGGGCTGAGCATCGGCGGCGGAGGCTGGGCTTGGATTTCCCAGCTCGATGGGACACACTTCAGATCCCTGCCCTGCAGATGACCGACCCCACATCTGAGCGAAGGGCAGAGCAGCGTGGAGAGCCCCGCTGTCCTCTACTGTGGGTACCTCGCAACGCCGCCACCACCCGCAGGGGCCACAGCGTGTACTGCTGCCCCACAGCATCCATTCCCTTGCTGCCATCACTTCCAGCTCAGCTGCCACCCATTTCTTCCCTCATCCCACGCCAGCCCTTGTGCCCCAATCTCCACTGTCCTTATCGCGCCCATCCCCGCACTTCATCCTCACTGCCCTCCCTCATTTCCCCATATCCACCGCTCAGCTCCCCGTCCCCCATTTCCCCATGCCCCCCATCCCACAGTCCGGCCCCATTGACCATCACCCCATTCCATAGCCCCGTTCCCCCATTTTCCCCCTCACCCCATTCCATTAGCCCTCCCTGTTTCCCATTTTCCCCCTCACCCCATTCCATCGCCCCGTTCCCACATTTTCCCCCTCACCCAGCCATCGCCCCCCCGCCCCGTCCCCTCCCCTCAGTCCCGCGGGGCGGGCGCCCCCTGGCGGATGCCGGGGCGGGGCGGGGCGCGGCGGAGGAAGCGGGGGCGGTGCGCGCGCGCGCGCCGTGTCCCTCCGCGCGGGGCGGCCGCCCAGATCCCTCCGCCGAGCCCGTGGCGGCGGGAGCGGCCGTGGCCATGGCCCGCGGAGCGGGGCCCGCGCTCGCCGCTCTCCTCGCCCTGGTGCTGGCCGTGCTGCGCCGCGCCGAGCCCGCCGCCGGTGAGTGCCGGGGGACGCGGGGGGGGGTGGGTGGGAGCGGGAGAGGCTGCGGCGGGACTGAGGGGAGGCGCTGGGGGGGACCGGCCGCGCTGTGCCGGCGGCCGCGTCGCCTCCCCTCAGCGCTCCCGCCGGGGAAGGGCACCCGCGGCCGGGTGACATCGTGCGGGGTGCCCGCGGCCGCTTTTGTGCGAGCGGCCCCGGCGGCGTGCGGGCTGAGCCCCGCGGGAGCGGCGCTGCCCCCCGTTGCCCGGAGCCCCCCGTTCCCCGGGAGCCGCCCCGGGCTGGCCGTGCGCGGCAGCGAGGGATGCGCTCGGTGCGGGCAGCCGCCAGGAGCGGGGCTCCGGTCAGGGTTTGGAAAAGGCTTTGCGGCGCCCGTCGCTTCGCATACCTGCGCACCGAACCTTTGTTGGGGACATTCCTGCACGCACAGAGAGAATCTCTGCGTGTCCTCCTCCTCCTCCTGCTGCTGCTGCTAATCAGTCCAGGCGCGATAAAGCCATGTGTGCGCGTCTGAGGGAAGTGCCGCTTTTCGTCCCCGTTCCCCCTTGCGCGCATTCTGTTTAAAGCTTGTCCGCAGCGCTGATTCACTGCCATAACTGGTGGGTTCTGGTGGAAATCCCACGGCATTTCCAGCAGCTCCTGCTCCCGGAGTAAAGCTTGTGCAGTCTTGCACCGCGTTAAAGCTGCCGAGGAGCAGCGGTCATTGATTAATTGCGTGCCCTCTCATTCCTTCCTTTTACTCTGCGTTGCTCTTCCGACGATTTGTGAAGAGCGAAGCCATGGGAGAAACTGTTATTGGAAGTTTAGGGATAAGCAAGCGAGACACTGGTGTATTTGCAGTAGCTCTGTTGTTCAGCACGGTTTTGGAGTGGAAATTGTTGAATGCGGAGTTTTTAACCACTCCTTGCTGGTTTGGATGCAGAGTAGTTGGGTCAGTCAGTCGGTCTGGCTTTGAAATGGGCAAATTAAAAATGGTCAGTATTTGTCTCCTAGGAGGAATGTTGGGTTTTTTCCCACTAATCCCCTCTGAAAGCCGGTTTAGTTTTGCTAAGGTGTTGCAAGAAGGTGGTTGCAGTTAAAAAAAAAAGCTGTTTCACCAATGTGTTTTGGCTAGGTTTGTTCAAAAGGAAAATTAAAGTGTCTTTTAGGGGTAGGCGTTTGGAAATACGCTTTCATGGTGGCAGGGACTTGTGGTGCGTAGTAGCACTGTCGTTTCTGGAAGTGGCTTACACAGTCCACTAAGATGGCAAAATACTAATTTTGCACAGACTAAATGTCACGTCCTCTTAGTGAAACTACTCGATTTAGCAGCTTATTGCTGGCCCTTTCCCTGAGGGAAGCAGCTGTGGCATCGCCTGTTGTCACTCGCCTGGGTACGCACACCTGGGGTGGGGGGCTGAGCTCCTCCCAGCTGCCAAAACTTTTTGCCTTTGTGTGTGGAAGTCTCTTCCCTGCGCCGAAAGAAGGCTGGTCAGCAGAGGTGACAAACCCAGGCTGCAAGTGACTCCTGCTGTTGTGAGATACTGACCTGCATCTGGGCAGTATCACTGCCCGGGAGTGGGAGCTGTGGCTCCCGGTAATGGGAAAGGGAAAGATGAAGTCACCGAAAGGGTATTTTTCGGGTGCACGTTCACCTGGCTTGATGCTCTTGTGCAAGAGAGGGCAGGTACCTGATGTCAGCCCTCTTGGTCAATAACTAGGAGGCTCCTGGATGCACGGAGCACTAACTAGGGTTTGGACTACTCAGCCTTGTCTCATCATGCAAGCCCCATGGTGCAGCAACTCGCTTTTCCAGTTTAGTTTTGCAAAGGGCTGCAGTTGAAGGTGCAGTAAGCTGGGGTGGGGCAGCAACACCTGCGCTTTCGGTGAGGATACTTACCTGGTAATTGCTGGGAACCATTCCCTTCTCTTCTGGTGCTGCCTGTCAAGCCCACCCTGATTGCTGGCTGTCCTTAACTCCGGTGCTCTGTCTCACCTGGCCTGCCAGCCCGTGTTTCTAACAGGTTACAATCCATTTTTAATCGTGGCTGCACTTCTGAGGTCTTTAGTCCTCACCCAGCGAAATCTGGAGGACTTCAGATAACGCTGACAGTTCTGCTGGATGTGGATTTACTTATGGGGAGAGCAAGTTGGACTTGATCTTTCGAAGGTGTTGCCGTCTATCAAATTTGTTCTTATCAAAGATGCTGATTTAGACTTTCAAAAGGGAGCGTTATGAAAATCTGGCTAACTCGCATCACCTCCTGCAGGGCATCACTTAGTCAGATTAGAAATACGTGAAGATCCTCCTGCTCGTGTTCTCAGGACTTGAATCCTTGGGAAAGGAGGACTCACGCCTCTGGTGGCATTTGGCATTTGAATCTCTTTTGGTGGATGGGTTGGGATTTTGTCAGCTTCCACAGCTACTTCCCTCCCTTTTTTAAAAAAAAAAAAAAAAAGTTTTATTTGCTGCTGTTGCAATAAGAGGGTGATTCCCTTCAATAGATCCTCTTTGAGTTCCCCTCACTTTCAAAACCAGTGTCTGTGCCATCGGAGGGGATGGGTGGCTGGCCTTTGAACCCAGGATGGGGAGTAGGTGGAAAAGCAGGACTCTGGCGGCCTGTTTTTTCTGGGAATCCATTTAACCTGGCATCAAACCCAAGCAGTTACAGTAGTAACTCCAGGTGTAACACTTTCCTTTTGAGTTCCTACTCTTGGCTAATGACGGTGATTATTGTCACCCCTCCTTCGGGACACCTTGGGCAAACATCATCCAGGCTGTGGGGAAAAAAAACTTTCCTAAGCACGTGTTAGAAAGGACTTTTGTGGACTTTTTATGTCCTCAGTTTCTCTGAATTCTCTTTGAAATGATCTTGCCAACAGAAGTCAAGGGCTTGTCTCGGAGCTTGTATCATTCTAAGCAGGGTCATCTGAGATCTGCAGAAATAATCGTTCGTTCTGTTTAGAAAATAGTCTGTTCCTAGGGCACATGTCCTTTTTTTAGACTGCCGTGGGGATGAAAAAAGAGCTTTGTATCTCAAAATGGCACGGGCGTCTGCTGTTTGTTCCATGCAGCAAGCCTTCCTCTCGCCCCTCTGACATCACCCCGGCTGGCTGCAGGAGCGGTGGGATAACATTTCTGCACGGGCAGACATGCTCAACGCTCAAATTAATAAAGATTTAGTGCTGCAGAATGACGGGAAGACTTGGGAGAAGAGGCGAGCATGGCTCCCGCCTGCCAGATTACCATGGAAACACCAATACCTCTTCAGCTCTTTAATTGCCTTCCCTACATTTATGTTGCAGTTCTGGATTTTAGGCATTTTGGCTTTGTTTGGAAACCTGCAAATGGGGAAAGGCAGAGAACTGTAGCTGTGTGGGGAGATGGAGGATGTGGTGACTGATAGCCTATCAAACTGTGTTACAAGTTCATCCTAAATTCAGGATCTGTTACAATTGGAGTTTTTATGGATAGTTTTTAAGCAGCAGCAGCAGCGTCACATGAGCTGTAGCTGCATCTGATAAAATATCAGTGTTCCTACAGCTTCCTGGGCCAAAGACCCCAACGTTGAAAGATGTCAAGTCTACCCATGAATCTACAGGATGGTTCCCAGCTCTGTTCTTGGGAGGGTTAATTAGTAGTTTTTGTTGGTTTTAGGTGTTTGGAAGAGTGATTTGAACCAGATGATGGCAGAGCATGGGGTTCTGCATGTCCAAAGCCTCGTGTAGTCAGATTTGCTGTTGGCACCCTCAAATTTAAAAAAAAAAAAAAAGCATCAAACTGACGAATTTCTAAAGCAGAATTTCTTCATGTTTACAGGCTTGTTCTTCTGAAATCCACTTAAATATCTTCTTTTCAGATTTTTTTTGCACTTGTCTAGAGCTTCAGTGAAGGAAACCAGTTTGGATATTGAAGTTTTCCCTCCCAAAAGGTACAGGGTGTTGGTTGAGTGCCTTCACACTTCTCTGAGCTCTGCTTAGCTTCTCACTTGATGAGTCTCGCATTATCCAATTGATTTCAGGCTTTTGTGTGTAAAAACAGTGGAGATGTCTTAATCTGATTAAAGCAATTCACTTTACAGACTGTTTCCATGCCCTGTAGACAAGCTTTGCTTTTAACTACTACCCTCAGTGTGTGAAGTGCCAACTGGTCAACTTGTTTAAATTCCCCGAATGTTAATGGTTTCTGAATCTGAGCTGAGTATAAGGCTTTAGTGCTTGTTCACAGAAAGGATTTTTACCAGTTTGCTTCCTTCCCCCTCTGTGTCTGCCATAGGATGATCTGTTCTTTAGAAGGAAAGAAAAAAAAAGAAAAAGCTATTTTCCTTTTTTCAGCTAGCTGGTATTTACCAGTGGTTTTTTCCCTGCTGTATAATCTCACTGGAGCCGTAATCTCTTGAGGTTAGTGAACAGCCTAATTAGTCCTTTGTGGTTTTCCATCAAAATTTGGTTATCTTTGGGTATTCTCTCCACATGTAGAGCGCTGCTTGCTCCTTACCAGCTCTCCCAGCAGTTGTGTGTTGTGCTGCTGTGGCAGCATTTTGCCCCTTTCTGCACATCGAGGACCTTCCTGCAGAGCATACCTCATGTTTCAGCATTAACTGCCTTCTTCACGCTCCGTTTTTCCTGAAGGGAAGCAGCAGCTGGCCCTCTCTCCCTTGGAATTCCAGACCCCCTCGGTTTGTTGAGTAGCTGGTGTTCCTGGCCATGCTGATGGTCATCCTCTTCAGGGCTGATCCACCTCTGACAAGCAGCCCTGAGCATGGGATTTTCCATGCTTGTCTTGTGTCGCTGTTGTCTCAGAGCTTCAAATCCTTTTTCCTCCTCTCCCTTCATCCGGAATGGGCAGCACAGTTGAAGTGACAGGCTGTTTCTCATGAATCTCAATCGAGACAGAGAACTCACCGGCTGCATAAAGGTTGTAGAAACTTGTTTTGTCCTGTATTGTCTAGTCATAAATGTGTTTTTAGCTTGGCTGTTTGGTTTTTTGGTTTTTTTTTTCTGCATTCAAGTAGGTTTTTTTTTTCCACCCACTCCCACGAGAAAGCTTTTGTACCTATGGTTCTGCTACTGAGTTTCTATGAACACAATGAAAGACTTATGGAGAGAAAGAGGAGAGAGGCACACGTAGTGTCCCCCCAAGGAGAAAGCTTCACCAGCAGCTCAGCTGTCTTTTCAGCCTGGACACCAATCTCCCCTTTTTTAAAATAAAACCTCTGGTCAGAGCCTGCATCTTCTGAGATGCAGGATAATCAACCACAAAGCTACAGGAAATCAGCTTGATGATGTCTCTTTCTCACAGTATTAATTGTTTTGGTATTTTCTGTGTCTATTTCTGCTCGACTTTTTCTGAACTTGTGGGCAAGGAGTTTATTGCCATTACTTTCCTTTGGGTGGTTACAACAAAGCCCTTTCAGACTCGCTCTGGTTATGGCTCGGTTTCCCTATAGCAAAGTTCTCTCTAAAGATGAACTCTGACACAGCTTCTGATCTGAATCCTACACTATTTCTTTTAAATTTATAGCCCAGAAAATATTGGAATTTATAGTAGGCAGATGAAGTGTGGAAACCAAATCACAACTGCCAGATCATCTTGGCATCGTAAAGATCACTGAGGCAGAAACAAAACTTTTCTTTTCCCTCTAGATTTTAACTGTCTCTTCAGCCAAAAAGAAAAATTAAATCTAGGCGTAATTATGAGCTTTGGATTTGGATGTCAAAAATCGCAGCGTTCCCTAGAGTGTATCTTGGGCTCCTTTTACAGCAATGCTTATCTGGTTTTCCCTCTGGCCTTGGAAAACAGTCTTGGTAGGATGTTAAATATCAGCTTAGAGTTTGCATCTCAGTGTAGGTGTGTGCAGGGGCTGGTATGGACCCCAGGCTGGGCAGTATCACTTCAAACATTCCTCTTGAGAGTCCTTTGCTGAGAAGCCCTTCAACCTGCCCTGACTGCTAGAAATTGGCTGCTCCTGTCTGCAATGGCCTGCCCTCCCCAGGAGAAGCTTTTGAAAACCAGGGATGCCTTCCCAATATCCCTGGAATGTGCCTAAAATTCCTGAGGCCATCCCACCTCCCCGGTGGTTTTGGTTTTTTCTGGCAAGCCCAGAAAACCACCCAACAATTCAGCATTTCTGTTTGTGTTCAGCGCAGAAGAAAACTGTCACAAGCAGCTGTCAGAGCCTTGACAACGTGCTGATGCTGTCTATATATGGCTTCTAGAAAAGTGGCTTTATCTTCTCCAAGCAAGGCTGCCTTCTCTCATGCTGTACACACCAGAGTATTTCCAGCTCATGCAGTGCCTGTGGCAAAACAAACTTTATACTCTGGCTGAGGTGGGAGGGAGTTTCTGGCTCTTTTGATCACAACGTGCTAGAGGAGCAGAGAAGTGGCTTTTGAAGTGATTCGTGCCGAAATGCCTCGGTTTTGCATGTGTTGTGAAATTTTTTATGAAAGATATAGTGAAATACAGGAAGACAGTGCTTTGTGCACAGAAATGCTAATTTTACTGTGAGAACTGTAGTCTTCTATTTCCCTTGCGATTTCTTTTTTTTCCAAGCGAACTCACGTGACTCTCAAATACTTTTTTTAATATAGAATATGGCTACATTTACATTCTCTTCAGCTTTAGTTGCGTTTCAAAGTATTTCTCTCCAGTCTAAAGCTGAAAAAGCACCAAGTGTTTTTGTATTTATTTTCTTAGCTTCTTTCCCTTCTGAATTACTATAGATAAAATATATATTTAAAAGTTTGTTGTCCCATTGTCTCTGTGAAAGAGCTCTAAAGGCTGGTAGTAGTTTAACGACCTGCTAAACAGCAGTTCAAGGTGGGAATAATTTGTCCAAAACCCGAGGAAAATTAATCATTACTTCGCTAAAGCCTCTCTGCTGTGTCTGTATTTGGCCAAGCAAAGCAAATCGGAATCCTTGGTTGGGATCCTTGTCGTGACCCTGTCAGCCTCTTGTTCCCCTTTGTGCCCCTGTGCTGGAAGGTGTTTTTGGCCAAGTGCTGGTTAAGCTTTTACTACGTGGGTTACAAAATCAACTGGCTGCTCCGTTCTCGCTGGGGACGCGGGTACTCGATGAGATTACAAAATTGCGTTTGGAAGCACAGGCACAAAAGAAAGAATCTGCCGAGTATTTGCTTCCCGGGCTCGGTGGGTGTGAGGAGAATGGAAATTCAAGGTGGTGAGACAAGAATGCTGAGGCTGCTTGCCCTCCTGGCTCCCTGAAATGTGGCACAGCTGGCTTTCACAAACCTCCTGGAGTCGCCTGGGTGGTGGGAGCCGTCAGAATCCCTGCGCTTTCCCTTGGACACGGAGCAGTTTCTCTTGGACACGGCGTAACCGAGCCCTGCTAACTAGAGCTAATCTTTGCTGTGAAAACAAGCTGCTGCCGTGTTAGACAGCAGCAGATGAAGTTTGGGGTCAAAGCTGTGTGGACAGGTGCAAGTCAGCCTGAGCGTTTCTGCCCGCCGTGGGGGGGAATGCCACGCAAAATCCGCGGTAATATTTCTGTCGCTTGGTAACCCTGACCTCAGGGGTTATCTGAAAGGGGCTCAGAGTGGAATTTTGTTCATTTCCTGAGAGCTCTGCAGAAGCAGCGCCATCCAAAGTACCCCTTTTTCAGAAATCAAGCATGCTTGTATTGTGGGAAAGGCTGATAACTTTCCCGGGGAGCTGGGTTTGATTTAACTGGATTCTCTATAGGGATTGCAAGCGTGAAACGTTCCTATAGTGCCTCGTAGTGCGTGTGACCTGTTTATGTGCTCCAGGGTTATTGAGAAATAACACTTCAAGCCCTGGACAGCAGAACTGGAGTCTGTTCCAAGCTGTCCAGTTGCTGGACTGAATTTGGTCGGGTTGCAGGGAGAGCTGTGTTAACTCTTCTGAGTCCCATTCCTTAGTCAGCAGCATAATAACCTCCGTGGTGGTTTGGAGCAGTTCTCCATGCTGCACCTTGCTGAGTTTGTATTGAAAATGCAGTACCACTTGAGGAAAGGAAAACCATCCTTATACAAGAAAACAACCCTGCAACAGCTGTCTGACAAGTGGGCAGGGTAGGTGGTTGGATGTTATTGATGCCTTTAGGTGCCTTTAATTAAGGTTGGTTAAATGCTTTCATAAACGCAGTCAGGGTGTGGGAAGGGGGTCCGTAAAGGCTTGGAAATGTGGGAGTTTGGGGCCAGGGGGCAGAACTGGAGGCTGGGAAGAGTTTGTGACTTCTTGTTCTGTGGATGAGTTCAGGACAGGACCCAGCTGATCTGGTTCTGGGAGCTTTATCTGGCAGTTTGGTGCTATTCAAATGGCAGGCTGTGGTCTAGGTGCCTGGTGGCTCAGCTTTTGTGATTCCCAAGTGCCCTCTGCTCCTGCAGAGTTTTCAGAGTTCTCACCCTTCTGGCCACTTTGGAAACAGCCACTGAGTGAGTGCTGCTTCAGGTCCCCCAGAAGGGAAATGCACTTGCCACAGCTGGAGGTTCCATCAAGACAGACCTCACTGGAGCTTCCAGCAGACTTGGATAAAAACTGACTGGTTTTTATCATACCTAACACCTTTCTAAAATCAAGTCTGAGTTAGGGGAGCATCTCCTTAAAAACACCAAATTCTTTGCTGAAAGTCATTAACAGCTCTGGTGTTTCCAGATATGAACATGATTCTTTCTGAAATCAGAGGGCCACGACAGCACGTGTTGCAGCAAGTTCTGGATTGCTGGTGGCATTCAGCAGGTCAGCTCGTGAGGGACAGATGCCCCCATTTCAGCACTGGGTACCCCTAGAGACACTAAAATAGTAGGAAAGGATTTGAGACAAAACACTCTGGAAGAAGGCTTAGGAGTAGCTGCTTCATGTTTCAGTCCAGAATTTTGATCACAAAGTAGTAACTGAGGACACTTAACCCAAAGTAAGCAGGTGCTGACACGAATGTCTTTGGAGCTTGCTGTAATTACTGCACGCTTTGCTTTGAAAACCGACCTTAAAGAAATTCTGCAAAGATTTGGTTGCCTGATGAACAAATCTGTATTTGATTCCTCTTTCTGTCTGGCTCTTTTGATGCTGCCAGAGATGAAATTGAACTGTGTGATAGTGCCTTTGTTTTGGTTCCAGTCCTATAAAATTTTCATTCCCCCGAATAGGCTAATGAAGCTTTGACCTGACATGTATTGTGGCTATGGGTTTGATGGTTGTTTTCTTTCCTTTTCTTTCAGCTCTGCAGTGTATGGATGACTCCAAGCCATGTGTTAATGAGGGAAAGTGCATTCCGTATCAAAATGGCACAGGATATTGCAAGTAAGTTGATTTCATTTCTAATCAATTTAAGTACCCATTTTCTTTCCTTCGGGACCTTAGCCAGAAAGGAAATGTGAATTTTTGAGATTTTCTTACTGCGTTCTTTCAGCATAGCAGTTTTAGCACAGCTGGTGTTTCTTTATATAATGCATTAGTTCTTGTGTGCTAGCTTTTTGTGATGCAAGAAGTCTGGGATTCTTGTTCAGGATTTGGGTTTGGATCTTGTCAGTTGGATTTCTTTGCACTAGGCTGGGAGCTGAGGCCAAGCCCATCACAGAGGTAAACTCTGTACCTTGTTTCCAGACCAACAAGCTAAGTTGAAACTTGATCTCCATCTTATAGCTCACCTTACTTTATAGAGCTCCAGCCTTAATTTAAATATTTTTGAGGTTTTTCAGAACTATTCTGCACTCTGAGGTGTGCCAATTCCCTTCTGCTTGAGAGCAAGTGATACCTGTGAGTTGCTAAAACACACCAAAATCCCCCCCCAACCAAACATCCACATTGGTTTGCATCATGTAAATTGATTTTGGTAAATGTTGACACCCATCTGCACTTTGTTGCTGCATGGGAAGCTCACCAGCAGGAGCTTTGGCAGGGTGTGTGTTATCTGGAGAACATCACATCTATTTAAATGCAGTTCACCTTTCAAACTGCAGTACTTAGATTTTTTTTCTTTTTTTAAATGAAGTGATATTTTGCCAAAAGATGAATCCTCTTTGTTTGGCTGGGTTCATTTACTACGTCAGCAGTAATCAGATTATTTTCTAAACGTTGTTTACTTCATCAGTTCAAGTTGTGGTGTTTTCTAGCATGCTAAGACATTATCTTGGTACCAGCATTTTTAAAATATTAGTGAATTTTCTCCTGTTGATTCAGCTTGGCGAAGAAGTATGAGAGCTCTGCTCCTCATACTTCTCTGCACTTCCATCCTCCCTAACCACAACCTTCAGTTCTCTATTAATATGGTACATAGAATTTGACACATTGAAATTGCACCTGTGATACACAAAAGGGAAATCACAGTCTAATTTGAGGTTCTCCTCAGGTTCAAATCAATACCTGAGGTGCAGAAAGGCCACAGGAAAGCAAATATGTAACTTGTTATTCCCTGTAAGTTTTTTTTGAAATTTCTAACTCTTGCTGCTTCCTATTCTTTTCCTTTCCATTTTATATATATACATACAATCTTTTATATTGGTGTCAGCTTAAAGGAGCTGCCCTTCTGGAAAGAGAGCAGGAACTTTTCCTGCTTCTCACTTGTATGTTAAGAGTGAAACAAGAAATAGGTGCCTTTTGTAGGTCATTCTGGTGTGTGCTTAAGCATGTTAGTCTGGAGCCAAAGCATGTAGGTCACAATAAAGATAATAAACAAGACTGGCATTGATGTAGGTGGTATTTTTACCTTCCTCAGGACATTTTCTCCAACTTGCATGTTCCTCTTAAGCATTGTTTTTTACAGCCTAAGTTGGTTCATCTGATTAACTTCTGCACTATTTGTAGTGCAGTCCAGATCTTGACGCATTTCCCTCATTACAATGGCAGCTTTGACCACTGTTACAGTTTTTCAGCACCCGTTTGTAATAAAAATGTTGCCTTCCTCCTTGTGCAAAGTGTTCTTGCAGGTTTTGAACCAACCCCTCCTTCAAGAAACAGCTCAGTTCCTTTGCAGGTGCTGTATTAATTGGAAAGGCTAACAAAGAGCTGTATACAGAGATTAGTAAGTGTCTTTTAGTTCTAGCTCTAGAATGCTTTTTTTGCAGAAAGGAAGGAAAAAAGTAGCAAAACCCACCTCAGCTGTGGAGTCTCTACCTTTAGCAGGCTGATTCTTAGCATCCTGTTTTGGTTTTAACTTCTTTTTTTTTTTCTTTCCTTCACTATGAGGAACTCTGAATAGAGGAACTTTCTCTCTGGTTTAGTAATCTAAATGACTTTCTGAATTTTTGATGGTTATGAGAGTGGAAATGTTTTTCTCAGGGACCTGACTTTATTACTAAAGCAAGTGGCTTGGCTTCTAAGCCTGCAGGATCTTTCAATGGTCAGCAGCATCTCCACCCCTGCCACTTTAAGAAAGTTATCTGCAGTCCTTCCTCTGCTGGGCAATAAGTTATTATAACAGGCTCTCTTCCTCTTTCTGTATCTCCTCTTGGCTGAGCTGCTTGTTGTAGTGTGTGGTTGGGCCATCCCCCCAGCCTTGCTGTCTCCTAGGTGAACTGCTGAGGGAGAACCTGCATCAGCAATAGCCAAATGTGATAAGATGTGAGTAAGCACTGATAACGATACACCTAGTCTGGACATTTGGCCCAGCAGTGGATGGCAGCATATTGCTGAAGCAGCTTCCTCTATCTGAAAAATCCTGTAGCACCTAGTCCATTAAAAGAGAGAGCTGGTTTTCTGCTAAGAAACCTTTCTGATGGTGTACCTGGCCTCTGGTATGGGAACAGTGGTTGTGACTCTTGTGGGGAAGCCGGGGTTGGGGCTTTATCAGATTGCTCCTGTGAGCGCCCTTTAAGCAGCTCTGTTCCCCTGGTGACGCTGCTGTCCCATGGCTCTCATTCTGTGGCACTGCTCGATGAAGTTACTGACCTCCTCCGACCTTGATTTTATATTTAGAAAATTACACATTCCTGTGTTTGCCTCTTCCAAAGCAGATTTTTTTTGTGTGTGTGCTGGAGCTCTTTTCTGCCCCCATTCAGTGGCTCTCGTGGTGACGATGCAGGCTTTACTCCCCAGGAAATGTCTGTACCTGCAGCAGCAGGGAAGGGGACCCGTCCTTCCAAGCTTTCTCAGTCCTACTTTGACAAAAGGCAGGTTCAGTTTGGAGTTTGGCTTTGCTTTGCACTGCGATGGGTGTTTTGTTGTGATGAGTGGGGTCGGTTTTTTCCCCTCAAAGCCTCTCCAGGCAGCCTTATACACATCAAACATGAAGGAACCTTCTTGTATCCTCTCACATCCAAAGAGAAGCAGGCTAGCAATTCCTCGTTGCTTGATGCTGATTGTTTCCACCACAGCAAAGCAATTTCTTGTCTCCTTGCTGCTGGTTGGCTGGGAAGCAGTAGCAGGAAGAGTCCCTGGGACAGGGCTGTGAACTTGCAGCACTCCTGCAGTTGTAGCAGGCTGGGGAGAAGGCGTGGGGCACAGGGAGCTGTTTGTAGGGCAAGCAGAGCAGGGGTTTTGGCATGACTGCCTGCTGTTTTCTGACTGCAGGGACCTGCTCCACTGCAGGTGGATGAAGGATTGGGCAGTGTCCCTGCTTGGAATGGGGCAGGGCTCTGGAGCAGAGGGTGTCTTAACTGATTTCCCTGTGTTCCACAGCTGGAACTGTGGAACCTCTGGCCTCTCCCAGCTTCCCACCCCTGTAGCAGGCAGCAGAAGCAAGACTGTGCCAGGGAGAGGAGCAGAAGTGAGAAGGGAGTTGCCACAGGGGTGCTGCAAAGTTTAGGGAGGAAACTGGCCCTTGCTACTTCTTGTGCTTGGCAGGCTTTGAGGGCTGAATTTTTGACCTTAGGACTGTTGCAATTTGTGTATCCAGAAGGGATAGCTGTAACTCTGTGAAACCAAGAGCTGCTTTAACACCGAGGTCTTCTGTTAGTCCCGATGGGGTAAAAAACCCTCAGAGCTGTGCTTAGTCAAATGGGGACACTGGAGTGCCAAAAGGACAGCCTCCTTCAGCACATCCCTTCGTGCCCCAAGCTGCCAGGGTCTGCACAGCTTTGTGTGCCCCTGTCTCTTCAGTGAGCAGTTTCTCTCACCGTGTGCTGAAGTTTGTGCACCTTTTAGGTAGCACGATACAGTTTCTGTGTCTCACCTGCAGACTGACAACAGGAGGACCTCCAAAAAATGCTGAACTCAAAGCAGCAATGGCAATACATTCTATCCTAATTCTAGCTGCCAGTAACTTCAGCTCCCTGGCAAGGTTTTTTGACCTACCTTTCCTTCAGATGGACCTTCATAAATGAATTTTATCTTGGATTTAAGAGGACTTCTGGGGCTGAAGGCAAGCTCCAAGCCTGCAGAACTGCTTCTGAGGCTGCAGCTGATATCTGCTGTCTCGAGAGACTAATCACCCCTAAGCTAGTGAATGGGGAATACCCATAGGAGACCTTGTAGCAGGATGAGGTCTGAGAGTTTTCCAGAAGAGGCTAAATGCAGAAGTTGACAAGTTGTCCCTTTCTGAGAATGGCCTGCCCTTTTCTGTTTCCTTCTGTCTCCTTTCAGAAGTTAAAGGAGACCCTTGAGACCAGGGCAGAGGAAAAAGGGGAGAGTACACACTGCCAGCTTGGATTCTGGGAACAGAGCAGCAATTCTCCAGTCCTAATTTCTTATTGTGTGTTACCTGCGCGCACCAAAAGCTCTGGATGGGCAAAAGAAAGCTGAGCTAAACCTCATCTGCGTGGAGCACCGTGGAGTGGCTCTCTGCAGAGGCACTTTCTGTGAGCTGGGAACAATAGTTGTGTGCTGCTTTAAAGGCAGGGCAGGGAGGCCGTCCCGTCCCATCGCTCGCATTCAAAGTATGACGCATAAATGGGCGCCTTGAGACATGGGAAGGAGCGTTTGTAAAGCTAACCAGAGAATCCTGTTCTCCCTCCTGAGAGGAGGTGTAGGTGTGGGAGTCAGAACCCGGGAGCCAGAGGGAAGTCTGGTTAAAATCTGTAACGAAATAGCTGGGACCCTTCTCATGTTAGTCATCAGGCGGAATTTTTGTTCCCCCCCTTCCATGAAGCATCTTCCAATCAAAGCGGAGGGAGTGTGTTGGGTTGGAGGGGGGAGAAGCAGGACTACGAGGAAATTCTTCCCTTGGCTTTTTAAATTAAAACCATCTGCTTTCTTCTGTGCATCTCCAGATGATATCATGGGCCTGAGTAGAAAACTCCCATGAAAATCTAACATCTGGAAGTCTGGTTAAAGTTGTCTATAAGGTGCATTTGAAGAGACTGTCTTATGAATGTGCCCAGGCAAATATAGCAGAGCAGATGAGGAAGTTTTTCCAACAGACCAGACATATTTTCCAGGAGTCTTTTGAAAGCAGGAGAGAGCTAAGTTTTGGAAGGTAGCTTTGATGTAGTTTTGTGGCAGAAGAGCCAAAAGCACAGCTTTTGTGAGTCTTGTGCTGGGATTTGCAGCATTAGGTTTTTGGAGTGAACACTGCTCTCTAGATTTGTGGATACTTCAGATTGGGATAAATACCTTTGTTTTGTTTCTACGTTCTCTTGTTTAGCTCCATGAGAGCCTGAGCTAAGGCAAATGCAGGCTGGAGCTGAAAAGGAGGAGGGAAAAGAAAAAAAAAAAAAAAAAAAAGCTGCGCTCTAAAGTATTTGTGCTGGAAAGTAGCCCAGAGAGAGTAAAGGAGAAGCTTTAATTAGAAGCAGCTGCATAGCTGATGCAGCCCACAGGACATTTTCCCATTTCAAACTCTCTAGCTTTCAGAAATCATGATTTGAATTAAGTTGTATGTGAAATTTGTTCTTAAAAGATTAAATTCCTGTTGAAGTAGGTTAAGAGATCTCATGTGCTTCCAGAAAGTGCCAGAACAAACTTCATCTTCCTGTTTCTTTTTCTGAGTGTTAGATGGAAAACTGAGGAGAAACAGTGGCTTTTATTTGGAAAAGATTTGGTTTCCTGTTCTGAGCATGTCATTTGGAGCTGACACAAGCTGCTACAATTTTAAGCTGCTCTGTAGGCAAGTGGGTTTTTTCTTCCTCTCCTAAAGAAAACTTGAAAGAGTAGGTTGGGATGAGAGCAGAGCAGGGGTGGTGGGAAGCTGGGGTTGCTGTTGAGTTTAATCATATCCTTTAAAAAAAGCCTGTGTGTTTTCAGTGTTTGCCTCTGTTTTTAGAGAAACAGTGTGGTGCCCAACATGAATCAGGAGCAAATATTTGCAGTTTTGTCTACAACAACATATAGAACTAAATGATTAGTATTTGTGCCTAGAAAAATTGATGGCAGGAGACACGGCTGAAAATCTGGACTGTAGGTTTTTTTGTTCTTTAACATTCAAAAAAGGATTGCACTGAATTGCTGGAGGGCAAAATTCCATAACTCTGTGACCAAGCACTTCTCCAGGAGGAGAATGAAATGGTTGGTACAAGAGCCATGGATACCTGACCTGCCATCTTTCCACAGGCAGGCATGTTCCTTCTTCCAAATAAAACGAGCTAAAGCCTAAAGAGGTTTTGCTGTTCCCTGTCGGGAGCACTCCCTCATGTTTTTCTGATTAGCCTCAGAAGATACCAGAACAAGCCTGGTCTTGGAGTGCTCTTCAGCTTTGTACCAAAATGTCTGTGTACAAAATGCCGGGCTGTTTGTGGGTGATGCTTGTCTCAGAGCACATCACTCAGCTTTCCTTTTAATTCATACCAGCAATACTCTTAAGCAGGATTCAGGCTCCCTTCTCCCTCTTGTCCAGGGGCAACAGTTAAATGCACCTTCCAGTGTCCCTGAGTGTCAGGGGTTGGAGAGAAGACATATTTTGGGGGCTTATTTACTTGTGGACAAAACATGAAACGTTCCTCTAGACTTCCTGGCTTGCTTTACAGCCTTCTGATGAAAAAACACTTCAGCACTTAAATTCTAGGTGTGTTTTTTGGTTCATTTTGTAGCTGCTGGTGGAGTGGGAGGTGCTGGGGGAGCTCTGGTGAGATGGCCTAGGTGGGGTCCTGTGGAGCTCTGGTTTGTTGCTCTTTCTTCCATGGTAAAGAGAGCCGTGCCAGTTGATGTATTTGGCCTGGTTTAGGGCAAAATTGGGAAGATATCTCTGAATGGGGTCCCTCTAGAAAGCAAATCCAAAGGGCCACTCCCCCAACTGGTTCAGGAAAAAAGATTTGCTTGAAGGAAAGTGGAAAAAAATGTTTATTTCACAGGCAAAGCACAAGTGAACAATACTAAACAACAAATCCTCTTGCTGCTCTGAAGGGATGATGAATTCAGGATATTTCCCTCGTAGGGTGCAGCCCAGCTCACTCAGTTGTTGTCAGTCCCTCTGGGAAATGCCAGGCCCAGGCAAGGCCTGGTGGGCCACAGGTGTGAGCTCTCGGTGTTCTTTAGGGGTTTTCAGTCCAGAACAGGTTCAAACAGTTCCAAGGAAAAGAAAAAAAACCCAGTCCTGAGAACCACTCTGCTTCAGCTAGCCAAAAAAGCTAACACAAAGCAAAGGAGAGCTCTCTCTCTCATGGTAAAGAGAGCCACAAGTGCACATGCTGTGCCATCCGAGGAGTTTGGTGCTGGGATAAGCCCCAGAGAAATCCCTGTATCCAAGCCTTGTGAGGCTCGTAGTGCTGGAGCCCAGCTCGTCTCTGCACATGGATGTCCAGAGGCACGGCTTAGCTCCGCAGCCCCTGAGCAGGCTGGAACGCCCTGGGAGTGGAGCAATGCTCCAGCTCCTGGCACAGCTGTCCCTGCTGTGCCTGCAGGCCTCCCTGTGATCCTCCAAAGCCATGCTGCAGCCTGGCTGGTGCACTGCTGCAGCAAGGAGAGGTTTGGGATGTGCAAGGAAGCCTAGAGCCCGTGGTTTGGGCCCAGCACAGCCCAAAAACTGCCTCTCGTGTGATGTGGCTGCAGCTCATGCTGACCCACAGCCCTGGGCTGTCACACCGAGGATGGCAGAGGGTGCTCTGCATTGCTATTGTCTCAGGATTTGCTTTCTGTAGCTCTATTAATCCTGCCTTGCCCTGCAAGGCAAAATCTCTCCTTTCATGTCTGTTCTTGGGTATGAAGTTGAAAGTGTTAAGGTATGGTGAAAGTAGCCTAATTTGGGTGTGGGCAATGGTAAATTACAATTATGCACATATGACTTTCCTGCTTTAGACATATGGGTAAAGCTACTTAATAAATTTTTAACATGAGAAAAAACAGTTGTGGTCATCTAGTAATGACCCCTTGCATAACTTGGATAATAACCTCTCTGAATAGCTTTGTTTGAACTAGCGTGCATACTCTCCCTGAAAGAGCCAATCCTGGCGTTCTTTTAAACAAGCATGAGTGATGGAGAAATTCCACTACAACCTTAAATGCCTTGTTCCAGTTGTTTCTCTCTGCTGCTGAGAGACTGTATATAAGTCTGTGTCTGAAAATAAAGATACTACCCTGTTTCCAATTTGAGTGCTTATAGCTTTGAATGCTCAGTACTGTTATCCCAGATCTTCTAGGCTGGGAATTATTGTTAAATCTGCGTTTCACAGTGGGCACTTGGAGCTTTTGATTAAGTGTCTTGTTCCCTTTTCCCTTTGCTAAATAGGCTGAGCCACCTGAGCTTTTCATTGTGGCCAGAGTTTTCTGTTAATCACTACTGTTGGCTTCTTTGAATTCATTTGAGCTCTTCCCTCTTAAAGAGCAAACACCAGAACTGATGTAGTGGCTTTACCAAGCATTTGTCAGGTGCAGCAAAATCTCATTTATTCCCACTTAATATTTGCTGTAAAGTATTCCTGGCCAAACCGTCACGCTAGGAATTCACATTTATCTGGCTGTTAGGAATCCCCAGAGCAAGTGTGCTGTTCCCAGCTCAGATTCTTGGGGTTTTTTTGGGGGGGCTGCCCTATGTGTTTTGTTTCTAGATGTATGACTTTGCAGTGCTAAAGTGCATTTTGGGTGCTGATTGCCTTGTTAAGCATTTTGCTGCTCTCTATCAAGAACTTGTCTTCTCTCCTACTACGTATTAGACCAGCATTGATGTTTTCCATTGTTAACAATCAATAGCTGTGTCCAATAGCATAGCAGTAGGATTCTGTTTAAAACACAACTTCATGTCCATTCTTTGAATTTTTTCAGCTGATTTTTAGAGCCTGCCTGGCTAGTTGTGGGGTTTTGTTGTGATGGTTTTTTGAGGTTTTTTTGGACGATGGTGGTTGTTGTTGGTTTTGCTTTTCTCCCCCTGGAATCTACCATACACTCACAAGTGCATAATGAAAAAAGTAATCTCTTTACTGTTACATTCCTGCTTATGGACTAGAGACTTTGTGTATTTCTTGAAGTTGGAATCTCCTGCCTTTAGATATGAGTAACTCACTGATTTAAAAATTGCCCCTTTCCTGATCTGGAACAATGCATATCTAAAGTTCTCCTCTGGGTTTTTTTGTTTTGTTTTGTTTTGTTTTGTTTTTTTACAATGAAATACGTGTTCTCTTGGGTTGCTCACCAGTTACAGAAGGCAGCTGTGCACCACAGAAAGAGCTGCAAGGGGACAATCTTGTGGGTTAGGTGCTATTTTTATCCAGTATACACCCTTGCAGCTTTCTGCTACCTGACAGAAGCAAATGGAACAGTGGTGGGCTTTGCAGGCTTGCTTGCCTGGATCCTCTGTCTCTGGAAGTTGAATGGTAAATCTGTGGTACAAAGGCCAGTAAAAAGATGGATTACAGCTGACAAGCGTAGTCAGGCTGTATTGACATAAGTTTAGGTTAGAGAGAAGTAACTGCAATTATTCTGCAGTTGGAGATCTTTGTATAAAATACTGCCCTGGCTGTAGAGAGTGTGTGTGTACTGGTTTTTCTGTGGGAGACAGAGGAACAATGACCTTGTCGTTAGGGTGCTGGCCAGGGGCGTGGGAGACCTGACTGCAGTGCTTGTGTTGCTATTTGAGTGCAGGCTTCAGCCAGTCCCAGATGCACTTATCAGCCCGAGGATAACAGTGTATTCCTGTCTCACGGGAGCCTCATGCAGAAAGAGCTGCTGCAGATCCCCAGGCCCCCAGACACTGCATTTGCACAAGGTTTATAAATATTCCTGGGAGATGGATAATACCTGCTGTTAATGCCTTATTAAACTGCTTGATTTTCCTTCTGGAATAAAAAGGGGTGCTTGTTAGAATGGGAGGAGGTGCCAGGCAGCTCAGCTTTTGCTGCAGTTTTGAAGGGAAGTGCAGAAACGAGGTTCTGCATTTGATGCAGCTCTGATTGAATGTGTCATTTATTTTGCAATGGGCGATTTCACCATTTGCACTTCAGTTTTCACTGGGTCTCATTTGAGACAGTCCCACAGGAAGTCCCTGCTGACGTGTGTGACGTCAGCCTTTAGGTTTGTTTGTGTCACCATCAATTACGAACTTCAACTTTTGGTGGCCCTGGGACATCATTCCTGGAATCTTCCCAGAATCTTCATTCGCTGCAATTCATTCCTCCTCTCTTTCAGGTGTCGAGAAGGCTTTTTGGGAGACTACTGCCAGTACAGAAACCCCTGTGAAAGCAACACCTGTAAGAATGGGGGAACCTGTGAAGCTGCATCCCTGATAGGAAAACCAACGTGCAAGTGTGCCCCAGGATTCACGGGGGAGGAGTGTCAGTACTCAGAGTCCCACCTCTGCTACGTGTCCCAGCCCTGCCTGAACGGAGGCACTTGTCACCCCCACGGCCAGGACACGTACGAGTGTGTCTGCCTTCCAGGCTTCACAGGTGGGCTTCTCTTCTTCAGACCCTCTCCTTTGGAAACAGCTTCACCCTGGAACGTTTTGGGGCAGTTGTAATATGCTCTCAAATTTTCTAGCTCCAGCACAGGAAATGAGAGGAAGTCTAAATGACTTCATGACCAAAAAAAGCAAAGGGGAATAGGGAATCAGACTCCCTACCCTTTGCACGTAAGCAGAAAAATATTTGGATCTTGTGGGGTTGTCCACATGGGAAAACTGAATGCAGAAACTACTCTGGAGTGGCTGTGACGCTTTGAATTCAGAGTCTAGTTTCTAGAAAATAAAAAAAAGCAGCAAATTTGGCCAGCTAAATCTTTCTATGGGAAAACAATATTTTGACGCCTGGGGGGGAGCATGGAAATTTGTTCCTTTCACTCTTGAAGAGGAGGTAGAAGAAGAGTGACTGGCAGTGTGTGTAGTATGACTTCAGGTTATTTTCATAAATCACAACGTTCTTGTGATTGCTGCAGCCCGGTAAATGACTTCATACTGTAACCACAAATTCATTTCCATTCCACGGTGAAACGCAGACATCAGTTTTCCTGTAGCGATGTAAGGTTTCAGTGCAGTAAAAGCTTTGAGGCAGCATATGAAAGAAATGCCATTTTCTGCAGAAATCATTTTTGCTAATCTGTCTCCATCTCCTAAAGGAAAGGAATGCCAGTGGATCGACGCCTGCACGTCCCAACCTTGTGCCAACGGAAGCACCTGCACCGTGTCTGGAAATAAATTCTCCTGCACCTGCCTGGCTGGCTACACCGGCCAGAAGTGTGAGATAGATGTGAACGAGTGTGCCACGCCGGGCTTGTGCCAGCACGGGGGCACCTGTGTCAACCTGCCCGGCTCCTACCGCTGCCAGTGCAAGCCTGGCTATACGGGGCACCGCTGTGAGAGCGTCTATGTGCCCTGCTCCCCGTCCCCCTGCATGAACGGGGGCACCTGCCACCAGACCAGTGACTTCACCTTTGAATGCAACTGCCTGCCAGGTAAAACAGCTCAGGGAAGGGGATGAAATATTGTGAATTCGATGAGCGTCGTTTGGGCAAGCTCCGGTCCGTATTTCCTGCATTTTGTGTCGTCCCATTGGCAATTCTTGTTTTTTAGTTCCTGTCAGTATTTTTTTTTTTTTCTTTCTTGAAATTTCACTTTCTATTCTGTCTCTTCATTTCCCTTTCTTCCCTGATTTTTGTGATTTCAATGGGAATCATTTGGGCAAATTTTGGTCCATTTTGCTGCAACCAACTTGAGCTCCGTGCAATTGTTTGTAGTCACTCCATTTCAAATTTTCTGGGCTTTTTCAGTGTCATATTTGTTTGATCATATATCAATTTGGAAGTGTTTGTTCAACTCTGTCCTTTGATTTCAATATTTCATTCCCTTTCCTGAAAGGAATTCTCCAGAGAGCTGGGGGCTGTGGGCTCACTGCTGTGCCCTGTCCCTGCTCTTCCCAAGAGCTTCTCCCGTGGAATTCCCGTGTGTGCAGTGCCAGGTGGAAGGGGGGAATCTCAGCTGGGCTCTGTAGGGTGTGAGTTTCTGATCTCCTGATGCTGGAAGTGTCGGGTTTCTCTGGGACCCAGTTAGAGTCAGGGAATGAAATAGGTGAAAATGATAAGGTAGGTTACAGGAGGTTGGGGTGGTGTCTGGTAATGCCCATTTGGGATGTGAAATTCAACGAGATAAGCACCTACAAATCCCTAGTTTTGTGTCAGTAAAGGCCTCAGTTCACTTCAATGTTTGAAGGATGAACATGTGCCTTTTTCCTTTTCCCCCTGTAACCCTGAGGCACACCAAGTTCTGTCCTCTTCTTCTTTTCCCTTCTCCAGGTTCTCCAAATCTGACGAGATATCAGTTCCAACTCACCACACCCTATTTTTGTCTCCAGATACATTTTGATTGCTTGTTTTCTGATGCTGTTAGCTGCCCTGAGTTCATGCTCAGCAGGGGTGACATTCTGGCTGAGGATCACTGGTTTTGTGTCACCTCTACAACTGGTCACGTGTCACCTGATTGGGATGCTGGCTTCATCCTGTCCTCCTCCCCATCCACTTGTCAGCCTTGACCACAGGGCCCTACTACTAGTTGTCTTTGCATATTCAGGGTATTTTTAGGCTGATTTTTTTTTTTTTTTTTTTTAACTGAGTAATTCAACTCCATGGGAAACCGACTGTTTGGAAATGCTTTTGACTAGACTTCCTACTTGAGCGTATTGCAGTTTGGCACACACGGACTCGGTGTGTGGTAATCTAGAAAAGTAAACTCTCTCCCCTCAAGGATGTCTCTGTCGTTATTTATGTCAAAGATGTAGCTGCCCTATTCTGTTTGGGATGAATGTAGAGTGGCTGTGTTCTCCTGAGGATCATCTGGAGTCACAGGCCTGTGTGGAAAGGGCATTTAGAACTGGTGAAAGCTGTTCTCTTTTTGGAGACCTTTGTCTTGAGGTCAAATTGTTTGCTCAAATGACCTTAGATGTACATTGCCAACCTTTTTTGGGGTATCTGAGCAACCATGTGACTTTGAAGAATTTAGGAAAGTCAGTCTTAAAGTAGAAGGATGGCTCATCTTTGTTTTTGAAAGCAATTATTCTAACTATGCTTGAAAGGAGAGTGCTTTGAGAGAGTCTTTGAAAATGCAGTATCTTAACTAAGCACTGCCCTGGAGGAATTTATTGCTTTCCTGCTTTCCATCCTTTTAAAATTAAATTAGAAACCAAGTATCTCTGGATTAACAGTCTTGTCCACAAATTCAGAATTTCCTTGAGAGTCAGATCTGTTCAGCCAGTTCAAGGACTTTAAGGCCTTGTGCAGGAGCAGTGTGGTGGGAGGAAGAGGAGAGAAAGATGAAGCTGGAAGGACTTGATCCTGTCAAGCTGATGAGACAGTTTGCTTTAGTGATTCTCCTACAGGGGCACGAGACTGAGTAGGAGCAGATTTTCCCTTAGACAAGTGTGTGGGCTGGCTGAAATACGGTCAGGAAATGAGATTACTATAGTAACAGTTACACACCTACACTCCTCACACGTTTTGGATTATTAGCTGTCTTTTTTGACTTGCTGCACAGTGTGTGTATAGTGGGGGTGACTTAATGTGGCTCTGAGAGCCTTTACTTTTCTGTTTCCTGTATTTGTTTGAGTTGGCCATGCTGTTTTGCTAGCATGATTTTTAAAACCAGTCATTTGAAAAAACAGCAAAAAAGGGAGCTGTTGGAGAGGCCCAAATGCCTATACTGAACTCTCTAAAAACCCTGATAAAAGCAGGGCACCCAGCCATTTCTTTCCCCCCTTAGTGCAGAGCATGCAGAGCAAAATTTCTGAAGTGTTGGAAAAGGTTCTGTCTGGAAAGGAAAGGTCAACAGAAAGAGAAGAGAAACGGGCCTGTCACGCCTAGGGAGGATGTGAACAAGGCCTGCTCCTCTGGAAGACAGTGCCAAGATTATGGATGAGAAATTCCACTTCAGACTCCCTCTCTGAACTGGAGCAGTGCCGATGAGACTGTGACTATAAATGGAATTGCTCTGGCCCTTCTGGACTGCCTTGAGATGCTGCCATGGCTGAGTGTTATGGCCACAGAGGCAGGAGGCAGTTACATCTCGAACTGCTGGAGTGTTTTTTTTTTTTTGATAGGATTTTGCATCTTGTGACCTGTGAAAGTACTTTGAAGAAACTGTGCCCAGGCAGCAGTTTAGGCATAATTAGGCTACTAGTGCACTGGCCTGGAAATGGGTTCTTGTTTCCTGTAGATGTTTCCTTCTTTGCTTTTCAGTGAGTTTAATCTATTTGTAGGTACAGATAGGTGAGAATGAGAGCTTGAAAAAAGAAGGAAAACCTAGAACCCGGAGCTGTGTGTCACAGCAGCTTTTTTCTACTGTCACACGAGTACTGTTTATGTGCAGTGTGGTCCAGCTGCTATTTAAAATTCCCAGGTTCCCATGTCACTTGTGGATGTACACAAACAAATCCTGCATTAGGTAATCCACGAAGGCATGTGTGCTAAGTCAGCATTTGGTAGGAAGAATCAAGTGAAGTTATATATATATACACACACTATTGGTATTACATCTATCTGGAAGGTAACCTCATTTTTTTTATCTGTCTAGCTTAATCATTTTTCCTCTAGGCTTTGTTGATTCACGTAGGAGCAGGATTGTAGACAAGTGGGCATGTTAGGTCAATCATAACAACGTAGTAGTGGGAAAAAAAAAAATTCCTTGAAGGAGACGAAACCTGAAGCATTAGCAACTCCTTTGAATACAAGAATGAGCTCCTGGTTATAAATATTTGACAAAAAAGGACTTCATTTGGCAACTAACCTTTAATGGAATGTTAAACAAGTCAATAGAGGAAGTTCTTAGCTGGGAAAGTGATTATTCATTGTTATCCATCAAAATAATTACCCATTAACTAAGATAAGGACCCTAGGGAATTCCAAGGGCTTGTTCAGGAAGTGATCTGTCAGGCTGGAGCGAGCTGTTTGTGAGAGCTGGAGCATTTCCTGGGAAGAGGAAGTAACCTCGGGCTGGTTCCTGGGGAGCTTCTGCCTGCTGGCCTTGGGGATGAGAACCTTCCCCTGAGCTCTGAGCTCCTCCACAGCTTTGGATTTCCAGGTGAGGCAGGTGCCTCTCTGCTCCAGATGCTACCTTGAGTTAGCCCAGCTCAGTTTTAGCTCTCTGCATCCCTGATTTCCTGTCAGCAGGCCCCAAGTCTGGAAATGACATGACATTTTTCAGGCATAATTTCCTGGCCCTGGCACTAACTGGCCCTGAAACCAGCCTAGAAAGACTGAGGTGTAATTTGTAAGTTGAAATAAGGCAAAGGACTAAGATTTGGAAGGAGTTGGATCAGATGCTCTGCAACGGGGTGGAGATTTCAGATGACATAGGAATAAAGTTATCTGCTTGTGTCAGTCTGTGTACTAGGGGAAGAACAACATGCTGTTAGCAGTGGGAACGCTTTTCCCCTTGAGGTTCTCATTCCTTAGTTTGATGTGCTTTGAGATATGGAGCAAAAGGCAGGATATGGACTGCAAACTGCTCTCGTGCAGGGAGAGAACACAGGATGACAAGTGAGTCCCAGCACAGGGGGGAGCAGGAAACAGTGTCAGGTGTCCAAATACATCAAAACAGTGAACTCTGTGGTTTTCTGGAAGAGAGTCAGATTATATAACTGCAAAATTAGATCCTGGGACCCTAGCTAGAGGAAAGCTCACGTCTCTCAGAGCAGCTCTTTTGTCGTATAACTGGTTAAAATGTGAAAATATAGAATGGCTTGGTGAAATTTTAGTAGTGGGGTGGCTTCCGTGCTTTATTCTGGAAACAATTGGGCCACTTTAAATTTGTGTGAAGTACAATGAGAGGGTTTAAATGCCTGCAGTCAGAAATGTGTTTACTAGAAAGTAGGGATGGTCTTCATATTATCCAAACTGAAGAGATAAGAACTTAAACCTTTCGTCTTTGTGGTTGTGGGTGTATTTCCACGCTGATCACGTGCAATATGTGGTCAGAGGGATGATTCCTCCCAAGCTGAAGCACAAGCTGATAGGACACCCCTGTGTTTTACAGCAGAGCCTTAGCTCAAGCTCAGTGGCTTTGTGTAGTTTTAAACACAGGGATCTAAAGCTAATTGCTTTCCCTGGTGGTTGCTCCTCATCAGCTTTTGCCAGGAAGGTGCTGCTGGAATGATCAGGACTCTGGCTAAGCATGTTGTATTTCCTCTTTATTTTAAGCTTCCCTACTGCTGTGAAATTTCTAGGATCTTAGGTGGAGGTTGGAAGGGCTTTGACGGGAGAGAGTAACATAGAAGGTCTTGTTAATTTTGGGTCTGTTGTTTTGTTTTGTTGGGTTTTTTGTTTTTTTTTTTTTTTTTATGCTGAGTCTGTTGTTCCTTGCTGATGCTAATGCACTTGATACAGCTTGGTTCAAAAATGCCATGAATCACCTCAGATCTCTTGAGAGCAGCAGTAGTCTGGAGAAGCTGGCTCAGAGCTTTGTAGTCTCTGTCTCATCTGCCACACAGCACGATCTGTGTTGGACCAGATGTTGCTTAGAGGGTCTGTGTGACTTGACACAGACATTATGGAAGCCTCTGGAACAGGGCATCAAAAGTAGAGGGGTTAAAGCATCATTTTGGATGAGAGAACTGTGTCATGTTAATATTACATTCCAAAGCAGTGAAGAGGCAGAGCTGGTGTTTTAAATTAACATGTGTCTTCTGGAATCATTTACTTCTTCCACATTAGCATGCATTCCACTTGTGCTTTGATAAATAGCTCTCTCATCCAGCAGAAATGGCAGGTTTATTTAATGAAGCATGAAATAAATCAGCAGGGGAAATCAAGGGGAAGACACATCACTGACAGCTCCCTTCCCTAATGTCCCCACTCCTCCTTCTTTGAAAAGGAGAGGGAGCTCTAGCAAGGATGTTTTGTCAGTGTGTTCATTTGGAGCCTGGATTTTCATTGGGGAAGGGTATCTGATTTCTTCTGCTTTTCAGGCAGGCTTGTATGTATGTATGAATGTAAGCATCACTTGGGTGGTGGCTGATTTGTTGATTGACAGACTTGTCTAACACTGAAGAGAGCCAGATCAGGACTTCAGAAGCTCCTTTTCAAAGCATGAAAGACTTGACTTTGATGTCTCCAAGGCAGACTGTGCTGAGGTATCCATGAAGTGAACTTTATTTGCCATGGGAAAAACTTGTCCTGGCTGATGCTTTGTGAGCAGTGACAAGTTTATCTCATGGTAAACGAAATGTCTTGGTCTCCACTTTGTTTGCTTTGAATGACGGCGCTCCTTAGTCACTTAAAGAGAAACTCCTCATGTCTTTTGGGGTGTGAAAACACAGTTGGCCATCTCCCCATGGTGGAAGTGTTTTAACTGTGTCACCTGACTCGCATGCTATTAGCAAAGGCATTCAACAAAGCCGTGCTAGGTGGGGGATTCATCAGGATTAGGTGAACAGGGCAAATGTTTGAAGAAGAAAAAAAAAAAAAAGGAGGGGGGAAGCTGCCTGGGGGGTGAATTTTCTTCAAAAGAGGTTGGGAGCCTGTCTCAGCCTGCTGTTGTTTCTGCTTTGTCCAGGTTTCGAGGGGAGCATCTGTGGCCACAACGTGGACGACTGCCCGAACCACAAGTGCCTGAACGGGGGCGTTTGTGTGGATGGGGTGAACACCTACAACTGCCGCTGCCCACCCCAGTGGACAGGTACGTCCTGGGGACACCCTGAGCCCTGCTCCTGGCTGCACTCAGGGCCACATGCCAGTGCAACACTCCAAAGGAAAGCTGCTGGCATCAAAACCATTTCCCCGTGTGCCGTGCTTCTCGTGTGGATATGCTTTGTAACTGGATCGATGTTTTCCAAAAGCACAAAGCGTGGCTTTGCTGTTACAGCTATATTTCCTGATAGGTTTAGGGGGATTTCTAAGATTGGATAATGATTGTGTTGATCGTGCTGAGAAAAAGTGCAGATCTGAAAGGTAGGGGGGGAAAAAGGAGGGAAGAGAAATTTATGTATGGGAAACTTACAGGTTTGTTACTGTTATTTTCCTGCTTGGCTTATTTTTATCTGGAGTTCTCTACCTATCAAAGCTAGTCGTGGTTTTCTGGCTAGCAAAGCTTCACAAATGAGTCTGTTTTTACTCTTGAGTCTGAACGGGAAAAAAGCGTGAATTTCAAGAAAGTGTTATGCACAATATAAGGAAGCAGCTTACAGGAAACTCAGTGTCATATTTAGTTGCAAAATGTCTCCATACCTCAAAAATAAACAAACACCTCCGGTTATGGGGTGAGTTTTTTTTGAGTCATACTAGTCTTTCTTAGTTGGTGCACTTTTTCAGCTGAGTATGGTTTTGCCCATATTTGAAAATCATAGGGAAAAAAACCCCCAACCCCTAAAATCAGCTTTTAAAATGTCTTTTTCCTCAGAGAACATTCATTCTGGTTGTAAACAGTTTGTCATTAACTGCAAAGGAGGCTGCCAGTTAAGAGCCTTCATTAACTTAAATGAATTATATATTCTTAAATGAAGTTAAAACCACATGAGAGTGACGTGCACCCTAGCTTGCATAGCTCTTTGAAACTCTTTGTAAATAGGAGAAAATGAGTCCTCCCCTCAATGAGCAAGTGTCCTTGTACAGAAGTACTGCTTCTCCATGTCCTGAAAGCCTGCAGAAAGTGAAACCTGTGAAGGAAAACACCAGAGCTTGGGTGTGGACACAACAAACCCTTAGTGACCCCTTAGTCTTGCTCCATTCCACAGGAATTATAACCCTTGTTATGATTTCTGGTGTCTGTTTGTAGCAAATTAATCTCTCTTCCTCCCAAGCCCAGAGGATATAATGACCACACAATCTCCAAGGGATTATTCTGGCATCAGAAATTTAGCTTGGCTTACAGGATTCAGGTGGATGTCTGCTGTCAGCTGGGGGTGACCTTGGTCTCTTGGTCTCTCCATCATGGGCAACAGGCTGTGATTCTGTTTGCCTTTTTTTTTTTTTTTTTTTTTTGTCTCCCCAGTCAACTCTTTGCAGTGCAGCCCCTCTCTTATGGGCTCTGAGTAGAGTTGGGACAAGTTGTGCGACACTGTTGTGGCTTTCTTGTGCCCTCTTTCTCCTGTGTGGATGGTTTTCCCAGCAAACCTTGTGTGTGTGAAGGATGCTTCCTTCCTGGGAAACCCTGCAAAGAGAGAGGAGCTCCCCAAGCATTTTAGGTTCCCATGGCTCTCTAACACAATTTAATTTGGGCTTTCTGAGAATTTCCTTGTTTATGGTACAGCTGAGGTTATCAGCGCAGCAGTGCTTTTAGGTGACAGCTTCTCAAGGCCGTTGTCTTTCTAGGCTTAGGTCAGTGTGGAAATAAAAATGATCTCACAATTTAGGAAGCAGCAGCTTGGCTGTTTGAACAATGAAGGTTAGAGCCTTTATGGAACTCAGCTGACCTGTCTGAAATGCACAGTGCAAATTTCTATGACTCCTCTCTGTCATCTCAGTAGTGTTTTTGTGAAAGAAGCTTTTCTTTTTTTTTTTTTTTTTTTTTCTGCTTTTCTGAATGGACTTCAATCCAGTTCATGCATCTTCAATTAGAGACCAAGGAGGTGAGGAAAACAATACACATCCAGCTTGGGGATGTGAGAGGTGACACTGAGGCAGGGCACAAAACAGGGAGGATGGATAGAGGACTTCTGCAATAGCTTGGAGAGAAAGATGATGTTTTTTCAAGGTTAAACTGCTGGTGGTGCTGACAGGAGTAAACAATAAAACATATTCAGTAGAAAATAGTTGCAGGTCCATCCTTTACACAAAGAGGGTTTATAACATTTTAAGTCATCTTAAAGGTAAGTGAAGAGCGGAGAGCTGAGCAGGTAACTCTTTTGGGGTCTGTCCTGATGAATGTTATAGCTCAACAGGGCCAAACTGTGAGAATAAGCACTTCAGGAAAACAAAAACTTCCAGTGAGATCATGAGGTTAGAGGACATTGTGTGCTGCTTAAAAAAAAAACCAAATCAAAACTGACCCAAATACCTATAACTGTAAGGAAACATCAGCCAAAAATGAATGGATGTTAATTTTTTTAAAAATACCTGACAGTGTAGATGTGCTGTCTTTGTAACAGTCTCTGCTTTCAAATACTTGTCAACTATCCTTGGGGAAGATTGAGTTTGTCTGCAGTTTTACTTAATCTTTGTGCTGTGGGTGATGCTGTCTCATGTTTATTAATATGGTTTGTGCTTCATGGCACAGTGAGTGAAACCAGGCCCATTCCTTGCTAGAAAAATCAAGAAGCAGTACTGCATCTGATCGAGACAAGTTTTGTGTAAAGTAATATTGAAGCAACCTTTACTGAAACAGAATCTGTCCCAGTTCCTTTTGGTAACCATCTGCCTCCTGTAATTCCCTGACAGGTGGTAGGCTGGGCTACATAACTATGCATTTTTTTTTTTTGAAAATACTTTTTTTTTTTCCTGCTTGCTCCTACCTTTTGTGATGCTGTTTGCCTTCAGTCTTATTTCCTGCTCCTCAAACAGAACTGACTGCTCCTTTTCTGTCGAAGTGCCTGCCTTCTCGTCCTCATTTTGCTGGGGTTTTTTTTTCCGGAAAGATAAAATCTTGCCTTTCAAAAACAATGATGTGAAATTCCTGCTGTCACCAGCGTTTTTGTCACCTTCAAGCTTCTCGTATTTCGTATGGTTACAATGATTATCAATCTCATAAATTGGTAACTGGCAAGGCAATCTCGGGTGTGTTTGGGTGAAACTGCCCCAGATCTTTCCTGTTGCTGAATGTTAACTGATTGTTGGTTTGTTTAAAGATGACTTTATCTTGTCCCTGGATACAGCCTTTGTGAGAACCAGTGTTTGTTGGCTCCTTTCAAAGCTGGTGCAGATGTGTAGTGTAGCTCCACCTTTCCTTGGAAACAGTCCTGGGTGACTTTTGTGAAAGTGTGAAATATTCCTCTGTGCTTGACAGGCCAGAGAATTTGGTTTAAGTGTGGTTTGAGTCAAAGTTAGCCAAAAATCCTGGCTAAAGTCAGGATAAAGTGCCATGTGAAGACTGTTTTATGCTGTTCTTCAGCCTCATTATGGTCTGAGGAGGAAAGTCATTACCTTTTCTCCCTGCTCACAGACACTCTTCCCTTTCCCTTGAGCTGGCTCTGGGATTTGTTGGAGTGGGCCACTTTTACTCACTAATCTAGTAAAAAATCCTGGCCAGCTGCCTTTTTTTTTTTTCTGTCCCTTTCTTGCCTTCTTTTTTTTTTTTTTTTTTTTTTTTTTTCCCTGGGATCAGAAATTAAAAATCACAGAGCAGTCTCACGGTGGGTGGATGCAGAGGGAAGTAATGGCAGTCCAGGGCTGAAAGGCATGTGGAAAATTAGGGTGCCCTTCCACACACATGGGGAAACCATGAGAGAATTTAAAGGCTGCCTAATATCGTTCCGGTTACAATTCATCTAAAGAAACAAAGCTTGGTTTAAAATGCACCTGTTCATTCTGTTAGTCCAACCTTTGGGCCAAGAAAGCTGGCTTGAGAATTTGGGTGCCCAAGTGATTACCAGTATTAAATCCTATAAATGCTGATGTTTTTCTTGTGTGTCTAAGAAAGGCTCCTGCTTCCCTGGAAAGCCTGCAGTGTTCCAGAGGCTCACCATGGACCTGTCTTTGACCCAAATCTCGTTTGGGGCTCACCATGGATCTGTCTTTGACCCAAATCAAGTTTGGGGCTCATCATGGATCTGTCTTTGACACAAATCAAGTTTGGGGCTCACCATGGATCTGTCTTTGACCCAAATCTCGTTTGGGGCTCACCATGGATCTGTCTTTGACCCAAATCAAGTTTTGGGCTCACCATAGATCTGTCTTTGACCCAAATCATGTTTCAGGAGCAGTGCACAGCAGAGACAAAGATTTGTGCCCTCCTTGGAGTTAAGCCTTTTGCACAGTTTGCTGTACCAGAAGCTGTGGGATGAGTCTCTGGGTTTGGGGGACACTGTGCCCACTCTCAAGAGGGTTTTGGAATACCTACATTATAGAATTTTGGTTGCAGGCCTGGTCTGCTCACTCCCTTTCATTATTTCTACCCCTGTGGCTGGGAAGGCAGGACTCCCATGGCAGTTGTATTTATTTAGGCTTTGTTTTCCCCTGAAAAGAGGGCTCCAGTGAACTGTATATTTTAAAATCTAGGCGACCTTTGTCTCTAAGGGAAGCACAGTGTGCTAACAGCTGACTCCACCAAAGAACTCCAGCACTGGGAGCTAGCTTAAGCAGCAAATGTTTGTCTTGAACAGAAAAGCTCTTCAGGCAGCAGGGCTGTGCTTTTTAATTAAAATAGCTGTTAGCTTGGTCATATGCTTTTAAACACTAGCACAAGGGTTACTTTTTGTGCAGAGCTTTAGGCAGGAATTTTCAAAGTGGGGTGTTAAGGGTTCAATTCCTGTTTAATTAGAGTAATATTTGCTCCTTACCTTGGTTTTCTTTGAAAATCCCAGTCTTAAACTCAGGGCAGATGTGACTTTTCTGTGCTAAGAAAGGGGGATAAACATCAAAAGGCTAATATGTAACATCTTAATGTAAGATCATATGCTCCCGTGTTTTGTTTCTCAAAACTTTCTTTGCCAAATACCACTTTCCTCAGCTTCTGAGGAAAGCCTGAGCTTGTGTCACCAAAGTACACAGTGACAAGTCACATTAGTTAGCGTTCAAAAAAATGCTTGGCCTACTTAGAGGGTCAAAATGTAGAGGAACTAACTCTGACAATAGGTGACATGGATGATAAATACTGAACATGCCAATCTCCTAAATCATTAAAGAGACATCCTTGCTATTTTCTGGAGAGTGTTGATGATTGTGACATGGAGCCCTGTCAGGGCTGTTCCCTTTTCCCTCCTGGTGATCCCAGATGATGTCCCAAGACCTTTGTGTTAGTTCAGGGAGGTTGGGTCACGCTCCCATGAGAAGTGCACTCATCTTCCCCAGCAGTGCAGCAGTGATCAGCTTTCTGGTGCTTTTCCAGGCTTTATTAAAAAGCAGAGTGGCCTCTTTGGTACTGGCTGGGATCTGTCTATGCCAAGCCTGACGAGTTGGCTGGTGTCACTGCAGTAGTATCTCCAAGAGACAGCTCTGAAAGAGGCCAAGAGGGATTAGGATTCGTTTTCTTCCGTCATGTTTGAACTGGCAGATACAAAGGGAGCAGGGAGCACGTGGCAGCCTCCAGAGCTGGCAGCTCCAAGTTTGAGTGTACAAATGATTTGAAGTGCTGGACACAAACAAACTTTATCCTGTATGTTGTTTGTTTCTCCTGTGGCCCTTGATCTCAGTGTCGTGCAGAGGGGATGGATTTCAGAGGCATTAAAAGTTACACCCTCAGTCCTTTATCCTGTATGGATTCTGGAACACCTACCACAACCTCCTGTTTGCTTGGTGCTGCTTTTGATTTCCCAACAGCAAGCCTTGGGTGGGAGGCAGCAGTAATAAAACACCTGAGGTGTTAACAGCTGAGCTGATCTGATGACAGAATGACAGCATCCAAAACTCAGACCACGCTTGCTGCCTCTTCCTTTACGCCTTTGGTGACTTTCCAGCTGGGCAAGTACTCTCAGTCAAGTGTGCCAAATGAGCTCTTATGGAGATGTCCTTGGGTTTTCAGTACATCTTTTATGTGCTTGGCACTAAAACGTGATAGGCCAGACCCCTCTGGTGAGGCTGGGCTGGTGGGTGTCTGCTGTGAGGCCAGACTGATAGGTAACAGTTGTTCCATCTCCAGCTGACTTGTTTCTGGCAGTTTCTGTCCCTTCCCTTGTACTTAAAATGAGGTGATTTGTCTTTGGGTAATTACTGAAGATGGGTTGCTGAGATAGCTTGAGAATGTGAAGCTTTCATTGTAAGTTTTGGCTCCGGCCGTTAATTTTTTTTTTTTTTTTGCCTTGCAGATCTCTTCACTTGTTTGGTATTTCCCTGATTCACTGGATTTTCCAGAGGGGGGTAAAGAAAAGGACAGAACAGAGAGTAGCTTGATGCTGTGCATTTCCTGTGGTTTACTTCTCTGTCCTGCTGCTGTCCCCAGTCATTTCACCTGCCACCAGCATATTAAACCAGTCTGTCATTAGTGCATCAGGTTTAATGAATTTTTAATGAGTCGTGTCCTGACCATTTGTATTACTGCCTCTGAAGAGCTCAGTCAGGACTGCCTTCTCTACCCAGCAGTCTGTGGGGAGTGATTTAGGGCAGTATTTAATGGATCAGGCCGTGCATAAGTCTCTTAAAGCCCAGAGTTTTGTATTTGGGGCTTGTAAAATCCCTAGTAAAAGCCCATTAGTTCCACTGCATGCTTCCCAGTGTGGTTATGAAATTAAACTCTTTTCTCTACCATATTAGCCTAAAATAAACACAGATGCTTGCTCTGCTCATTGCAGTTGTAGATTCATCTTCAATTGTTCAAATTCTATATTAAGCTATTAAATTTTATGATTTCTTTGATGATATTTGACATGTATTTGAGATCTAATGAAAGCCAAACCAAAACCCCAGCACCTGAGGTTTGGGAATAGCTGCTATGGCTGCTACTGCTTTGCTGCTCTGGAAGAAAGATGCTGTGAGATCCTGGGGAAGGAGCACATTTTTGAGAGTTGTGATGCTTCTTCTTTAGAAAACTCCTGCAAGGGGAAAAATAGTTGGCTTCAGTCCTTTTTTCTGGGGGATCTACTGTAAAACTTAAGCAGGGTAGACCTTTACTAAACACACGTGCAACTCTGGCAGGTGCAAACAGTGTAGTCCATGGGATTCTGTGTGCCCTTGGAGCTGAAAATATCATTGTTATTTGTTGAGTTGCCTGCAGGGAGCTGTGGAGGTGGCCTTGTTGAAGGGTCTAGAATTTGGATGTGATCTGGGCATCACACTTGAGATCCCTCTCAGTATTGCCTGTTAATTGCTTGGGACATTTTGGTCTGGAAAAAGGTGTTGCCTCTTTCAGAGAAGTGCTCTGCTTTGAGATACTTAGTGTCAATAAAGGAAATTATGTAAACAATCAAATAGTTTCTTTCCTAGACTTTGCCATGTGCTGTATCTTCCCTGCAATAGCTGATGGTATTGTACTCTTCATTAGCTCTCTTTCTCCCTTTGTAGGTAGCAATTCTTTTACAAGTCTCCTGGGAAGTTCTCTCTACTGGTCTGTCAGACTATGAGCTCTACCTCTTTTTTTTATTCAGGGATGGTGGCTTCAGTACTGCAAAATGTGCCCCTGACTGAGGCTGTGCCATCACTGTTGCACAATGAGTGTTTGCATTGACTGTTCCTTGCAGTCAAATGCCTGCTCAGCGGTGTTTATTTTGTTGATTAAAGCTGTGATTGAGCAGAGGTCCCCGCTGAGCTCTTCCAGGGAAGCTGATGTTTCCTCAAGGAGTGCCTAACCCAAGCCTTCTGCAGCGAGTCTGTTTGCCTTGGTGTTTTGTTTGGCCCTTGTGCCTCGAGCCTCGCCTGCTGTTGCACTGCCCAGCAGCTTCCCTTGGTTGGATCTGTCTGAAATCCTTGGCTTCCTTTTGGAAAATGGAAAGGTTATTTTGTTAAAGCCACCGCTGCCTACTGTTCAGCACCTTCCAGGTCATTAATTAGACACTCCAGTGCCTGTATGTGTTAATTGCTGCTGTACTACTTCAAGGAGTTTGGAGAGCTCCGTGGGTTAAAGATTGAACTGAATGCTTTTACAAATGTACAACTCAAAAACATGGCAGCTGAAGTGTTTTTTATAGATACCATTTTCCTAGAAGGGCTCAATGGATCCATGCAATCCGTCCCGTTTGCTGAGGAGGCTGACACAGGAGCGTGAGGAAACTGAGCTCTGAGCTGATGGATGCACGTTGGGTTCCACTGTCAGTGCAGACATTTTTCTTGTGTTACAAGACAGAACTGGAGGGAGGAATGTCCTTCCCCAGCCAGCTGGCATCCCGAATATACACACGTGTGGTTGGAGAGGAAAGGAAACGGAGTGGTACTTTGGAGTGTGGCTCTGATGACCTTGTGCCACGATTAGATTTGGTCATTCATACAAACACTGCTCCTTTTCTCTTAGCCCCTTCTTGAGTCTCGATAAGATGCTGTTCACCTTCTCTCTCAGTAGTCCTTTGAAGCTTGGATTAAAAATGCAAACAGTTGTAATGAGCCATGCTTCATTGAGCTATGCTGCTTGTACTCAAAACCCATACAGCAATCTTTGGAACACTTTATGAATTAAACTGCTCTTTTTGAGAGTTTTTGTCTAGATCTGGTTTAGAGCTGCCAGGTAGCCCTTTCAGGAGAGCTAGTGACCTCTTTCCTGTATCTCAGCTGTGCTAAGTGACAAACTTCTTGAGCTACTGAGTGGATGATGGCATAAAAGCTTCTTGAAACCTAATGCTCCCCTTCCAGTCAGAGTCTCCTAAGACCCTGAGGACCAGTTTGTGATTCTCACTAAGCTGCCTTTCCAGTATCACTAAACCTGTAAGGTATTCTGATTTCCAGTTCAGTCTAAGCCCAGTACTGGGTGATTTTGAGAGAAATGGGATATTGCAGTCTCCTCCCAGCTCAGTTTTCAAGGGGCTGATTTCTTTTTTTTTTCCAAGGCACAGGAAAAGTATTTGCACCCTTTGCCCTACAAAATGTTTTTAGTCATTAAACTGTATTAGATCTGCTGTCAAGAGCTTTAGCCTCTCATACTCCAGCTGTGCATCAGCAGACTTCCCTGCTATAAGAGACCAAAAAGATCTTCTCCTTTATGGAAAACTCTGTTCTGCCAAAGATAAATTCCTCTGATTGAACTGTCTGAAGGTCCTGCATTCAGCTGCAGGATCAATGCAGTTGGAATTGAGGTTAATGCAAGCCCTCTAAGGTTTGGTAGGATCAGCTTTTTGGAGACGTCTGGTGCTGCTTTCCAGGGTGACTGTTTCACTGACTGGTTTGTTCAAGCTAATGCTCCTCACTTTCGGTGTAGAATTGTTCTCATTTTGTGTGCTGCTTTACCTGTATAAATCAGGCTTGCTTTTCTTTCTAAAATAGAGAAGGGCTGGCTGTTTCTCGTCAATGAGATCTGGTACAACTGCTTGAGGGAGGTTTTGAACTCCGTGTCTGCCAAAAGAGAAGCTCCTGGAGTTCCATGCAGTTCCTGAGGGTCTGAAAATGGGAGCAATCAAAGCAGCAAACATGTCTGACTTAGTCCATATGGCTTTTCTGAGGGGAAATATGCAGGAAGTAACTTAGTTTCATAGTGGGCAAAAAGTGCTAAGAGTTGAAGGCTGTTCCCTTTTTCTACTTCTAGTTTTCAATTTTGAAATACCACATGGACTAGCTGTTTACTTAGTACAAGGTCACTTAGAACCTGAGTCGGCATTTTACTGATTTCCCAGGCTCTGCAAATATCAAGGTCAGGCTAGGTTTTCATTACCTTCTTGGAGTTAACTGTGTTTCCCTTCCTGTTGTCTTTTATCCATGTTTTTCTACATTTCCATCAAAACATTGTGCTGTTAGTGTGTTCACACTTCACCAGTCCAGCCTGTGTTTGCTATGTGTCTTTTAGAAATGTAATTGAAACTAGAGAGAGCATAAGAAAAGAAATACCTGCACAACTTGCAGCTAGATGAATTAACAATCAGTAGCTGTAGCATTCAGAAGTTACTTGGGCTATGGGTATGTGTTACACTGTGCAGTTTGTACAATCCATAATGGACTTTGCTCTTGGAAGTTGAATTTCTGTTCTGCGAATGAAAGACTTGATTCTTCCTAAAACTCTTAACAAGCAGAAAACAAGCTTGCCAACTGCATGGCTACAAATAAATATATTTGCTTTGTTAAGTCAAAGCAGCATCTCATAAGTAAATTGTTTCAGAGAACTTGTCTCACGTGATTTTAAATCTAACCTGGCAGAGAGAAGTCTTCAATTAAGAACAAGGTCTTTTCATTAAAATACTCAATAGTAAAATGCAAAAGTTAATTGATCATTTATATCTCTTAATATATTGAATAGAATTTCCTTTGTTTTTAAAACAAACTGCATTAAGCTGTAGCTCTGATTCATATTCATAATTATAAACAAATACAGTTGTATTGCAAAAGGGGCATTAGAAATCGGAGAAGCCGAGTGAACGCCAGCTTCAAGGAGCTCAAATGTGGTCTGTCTTTAAAATACAGTTCAATTGCTTGAAGAAACTTAGGCTCTGTATTTTTCTTCTCTTGTGGAGGCGTTGATAGACCTTTAAAAAGTTTGTTTTAGTTTAGGGCTGCAGAAAAATGGAGTAGCCGAGGACATAGGGTTATTGCAAGGACATCAATGATGTCACTTGGTACTGTCCTTTTTTAGAGGTGGAGGGTGAGTGCTAGTGAGAAAAAATACTAAACAAAGTCCTAAGAGTTGGTATTACTAGTGACACTTGAAATGGGAAGTCAGAACCAAGCCCTGATAGTTTACATGGGGGATTAGTTAGCCCATCTTTGCTTAAAAAAACATCACAAACAACAACAAAAGCCCCCCCAAGAGCAAAAAAAGATGCAAATTAAAAGCATGCACTCCCATGCTCAGTCGCCCTTGCCAAAAGCCCATGGAATGTTACATTTCATACATTGAGTCCTGTTCTATTTCATATATTGAGTCATGTTACATTTCATACATTGAGTCCTGTTATATTTCATATATTGAGTCACATTACATTTCATGCATTGAGTTCTATTTCATACATTGAGTTCTGTTATATTTCATACATTGAGTCATGTAATATTTCATACATTGAGTCATGTAATATTTCATACATTGAGTCATGT
>CM031864.1:31220146-31282925 GCA_018697195.1 Certhia americana | reverse complement strand
ATATTTCATACATTGAGTCATGTAATATTTCATACATTGAGTCATGTTTTATTTCATGTATTGAGTTCTGTTACATTTCACACATTGAGTTCTGTCCAGCCAGTCAAAAGGCAGGTGACTTTTTTTGAGAGGCACCACGTTGAAGGAGTGGTGTGGCTGGAAACCTCTTCACACTTCGGTGGCAGCAGCTCAGGCTGGCTGAGCCAAAAGGATGTGAGCACTGCAAGAGCTCCTCAGAGAGGCTGTCCTTTGATCTGGGCTGGGCCCCCTCCAGGAACAGAAGGAAAATTACTTTTATAATAAGCAAATAACGTCTTGATTATTTTTTCCTGAAGGAAGGCGATTGTGTTGGGCTGCAGATAGGTGTGACTGCTCAGAGCCAGCCCCAGCTCTCTGACTCTTTTCTTTTCACTGATAAGCCAACACTGACAGCTCCTGAACAAACCACTTCTGGTGTGACAAATGCCTGGTTTGTTTGTTCATAATGCACAGAGGTGTTTTACAGGTAACAATAGCAAGGGTTCGAGTTCTCCCCAACTGTTTCACTAAGGAAAAGTGGGAATTGAAGATTAATTCTGAAAACTCTACTGTAACTATCATTGCTGTCAAAATTTTGTTATGGTTTTTCAAGTGATAAAATTATTGCTTTGAAGTAGTCCTACCAAAGAATGGCACATGTGCACAGAACACAGTTGTGCAACTTATTTTTTAATAATAATTTTATTTCTTTGCCCTGAAATGGAAAAAATCCAAGTCTCGTGGGATCAAAGGCTAGAATTTATTTACGTGCTTTGAAAACAAAAGGAATCATGAGTCTAGAGATGGAGATGGTTAAATTTGGGCATTTTTTAGATTACTGCTCATGATAAATGTTTCAGTTTGGTGTATTGGAGGAGGGTGTGTCTGTGCTCTTGCATCATCATTATTTCTGCACCATTAATAAGCAATGTGACTTAACAACATTTAATAAGTGTTTTGATTTTGGCAAGCCTGAATAAACTGGAGCCCAGGTGCATTGGCAGAGAAGACCTGTGTTTGGCCTGCTCTTGAATTCTTTATTTTTGGGATACGAGGGGAATTCCATGCAAGTGTAGAAGTGCAGCAGATAGAGTAGCTGGAGAAGAGAAATCTTGTGGTAGAAGCACATTCACTAACGAGCCTTGGCCCAAAAAACAGAAAGCTGCTGGAAGCCAGTGGGAGAGGAGATGGTGTCAGCTGGGGAAGAGGGGAAGGTGACATCAAACAAATTAAATCTTGCTCTCTGATAAAGGCCGTCTTCTGCTGCTGTGTGCATCCTGTCAATGTTTTAGGAAGGGTGGCAAAAGCAAGTTACCAAGAAGTGTCTAAAAAAAAAAAATAAATAAAGGCAAGCTTTCCGTGCTTAGAGAGTTTTTAATGTAACTGAAAAGAGAGAAATAGTTTATCAAGAAGAAGATTGTGGACTGTGACCAGTACTCTGTGGTTGCCCATGTGTACCCAGATGCCAGTCTGGGAAGAAATGAGCTGGTGCTTTTGAGGTTTTATCTGTTCAGGAAACTCAAAATGACTTGAAACTTCAGCTAAACAATTTTGGCTTAAAATAAACTCTGCAACTTTAATGGGAAAGATGAATAACTGTTGAAGCAAAATATTATTGCAAGTGGTAGGTTCTCCAAGTTTTGATGTCAAAGCAAGACGGATTTCAGCAAAAAAATACTTCACTAAGTGGGAATTGCAGAACTTTCCATAGATGTGACTGTAAAATCCTTTGAAAATTATTTCATACTTACTGGTCCTTTGGTCCTTTTCCTTAAATCTCCCTGAGAGAGTATACGTTTGTTTTCTTCTCTCTAATATCTCTGGTCATAAGAACATTATTAGATTATTTATTTTGTCACTGAAGAGAAAAGAAAGCCTCTTAACAACTAAGAAACCGCCAAGTATTTGTGGTTATCCATACAATATCTGGGGCAAGAAAAATTAGTATTTCAGGTGGCAGAATTTTAAGAATTTTATTCTCCCTCACCAAGTAATCATCATTGAATAATTATATAGGAAAGAATTAAGTTCTTCCGTGCTGCTAGCCTATTGAAACTCCTTTGGCCAAGATTTTCTTGTCATGCCATCTTTTCTCTTAGTCCCTTGGCTGCCCTGCAGGCAGCCCTTCATTCTTTCTGCTTCTCACCTCCTTGCAGGTGAAATCTCCAATATGCTACAGGCTGCCTGCTGGCTCTCACACTGCACCTTTTTGAAGTCAATCATTCTTTTTAAAGTAATTTGCAGCCCAGCTCCTGCTTTGGGGACGTTTGGTTGTCTTTCCCTGGTGTGATTACAGTGCTGTGGAAGTTCTGTGCTGGAATTAAGGAGCAGCAGTCAGGGCACTGCAGCATTCCCTTTGCTCGTGTCGTCTGCCTGAGAACCCCCTTGAGTCTGAGCATCTGAAAGGCCATTAAACCTGCTTGTTTCTGTTCACCAGGCCAGTTTTGCACCGAGGATGTGGATGAATGCCAGCTCCAGCCCAACGCCTGCCAGAATGGGGGCACCTGCACCAACCACAATGGGGGCTATGCTTGTGTCTGTGTCAACGGCTGGAGCGGGGATGACTGCAGCAAGAACATTGACGACTGCTTCACTGCCTCCTGTGCCAATGGCTCCACCTGCATCGACAGGGTGGCTTCTTTCTCCTGCATTTGTCCAGAGGGAAAGGCAGGTAAGGGCACAGAACTTGTAGAAGCCTGGCACCTCCATGGAAGGTGCTTCCTGGAGTTTGTGCACTTGTTTGAAGTGGTGTGTTTATTTTTCACACTTCGCCGCCAAAAGGAAAAGTACTGTCCATGAGCAAAGAGCTGTTGAGCCCCTGTAGCTTGGGACAAAGAGGAGTTTGTGCCAGGCTAGAAGAAAAATTTACTACAGTTTAGGTTGCAAGGAAAGATATTTTTCTAGCCCTTAGCAGTCTGTATTTGCTTGAGAAGTTGCACGGGAGTGTGACTTGCTGTATGCCCCTTATAATAATTGTATGAATCCAGAAAGCAAATTTAGGTATTTTTATGTGATTGTGTTAGGATCTGGGCATCCTCACTAGTACAGAGGAAAATTTTCTGGTATGGTTTAGGTGAAAGTGTATCTCCTAACTACATGGAAATAAAAGTGGTCTGCATATCTGAATTAAAGTGAGCTTCATGTTCACCCTTTCAGCTGTCAGAAGAATTATCATGCTAGTTTGAGAGAAGAGCTAGGTAACTGCTCCAAGGATGAGATTTGATAATGGCCAGCCATTTTCCTGATTCAGAAGTGCTGGAGGCACCTCTAAAGTAACAGAACTTGTATTTAAATATAATGTTATATAAGTGTGTGATGAATTCCTTATGGTAGTTCATAGGCTCAAGCCTGTAAGACGTTGTTCCAGCTTCTAGCTGTGGGAGTCTCTACTTGAATTATCAGGATATGGAATTTGTGCAAAATGCAGTCTGACTGCTGCATCTCTCTATTTTAATAAACTATTGGATGCTTCTTTAGGTCTTCTGTGCCACTTGGATGATGCCTGTGTTAGCAATCCGTGCCAGAAAGGTGCTCTGTGTGACACCAACCCTGTGAATGGGAACTACATCTGCACCTGTCCCCAAGGCCATAAGGGAGCAGACTGCACTGAGGATGTGGATGAGTGTGCAATGGGTGAGTTCCTGTTTGCCCTCTGTGAGTGCAGGAATACACATTTTTGTTCACATGGCTTCTCCACACACATGGGACTCCTTTCGTGCTCTCCCCTTTCCGTTTCAGCATCTTTAGATGTGTTTTGAACCTCGTGTGAGTCCTGGGGCCAAGGGCTGAGCTGGAACAGTTGTCCATGTTTGAACTGGAATATGACAAGCAGAAATTCTTCCTTGTGCAAGAGGGCTTTAGCATGGTGTGGGGAGTGCATGCAAACAGATGTGATAATTAAGCTGTCCCTTAGAACTGCAGGGTACAATGAGAGCACCACAGTTCATGTGGGAGCTGTTGCAGCTATGGCCTCGGTAGAAATGTATCAAGGCTGCTCCACAGCCAGAATATGGCTGGATCTTTTGAGTGCCTTCCAAGACTGGTGACCACGTGGGCTTTTAAAGCTGTTAGTTCTCTGATGGCATGCTGTTGTGTTATTGTGGGGATTAACTGGACTCTTACAGACTTACTTACAGTTTTGTGAGTGCTCGTTCATGCTTCTAGAGTGTGATGCGTGAAGGTAATGCCTAACCAGCACTCATGGAAGGGTTGGAAAGAAACACTTCTTTTAATTTTGTTCCTCAGTCTGCCTTGGACAAGAGAGCTGTTCCTTTTTGAAAACACAAAAAGGACAAGCTTGGTTGTTTTGTGGCTGTGGCGGCATCTCGTCAGCCTCAGGAATGAAGTAAATGTAAAATGGGATCTGGAAATAAGGCCTTGGAAACATCATTAGTTCTCTAATCCCTGCTAGCTGATACTTTTCTCTGAAGACCTGTCGTTAGTAATATGAAGCAGAGTTACTCCTCTGGTCCCTGACAGTGACAGCAATCCTCCTTTTTGCCCCTGACAAGTAACTGCCACTTTTCTTCAGTGGCCTTTCCCCAATATTACTTGCCAGAAAGGAATGCCCACTGGAAAAGACCATGACTAATAAAGAATGCTGTGGCTTTCCTACTCTGAGGAGAGGTTTTAACACACACGCACACATGCAGACATGTCTGTACTTTTCTTGCAGCAAACAGCAATCCGTGTGAACACGCCGGGAAATGCGTCAACACAGAGGGCTCTTTCCACTGTGAGTGTTTGAAGGGCTACACAGGACCTCGCTGTGAGATGGACATCAATGAGTGCCACTCAAACCCCTGCCAAAACGATGCCACCTGCCTGGATAAAATTGGAGGGTTCACGTGTCTCTGCATGCCAGGTGAGGGGGTTTCTGACAAAGAGCTGACTTCCAGCAGGGGAAGGAACACAAAGGCAGAGCTCAGGAAGGGCTGAGGGTTCCTTCACAAAGTTGCCAAGGGGTGAGGCTAAATGGTGAGAGAGAGCCTGCTGTGGTGGCACCAGCCAGGAGGACCTGGCATTTGTGTGTGGGAGGGAGAAAGCAATTAGAGGGCTGAGAAAGAAACCAATCTCTGCATCAGCAAAGGAAGTTAGCCTTCTGAGCTGGGTATGTGTGAAGGTGTTTGTTACTATACCCGGTAAAGTAATGCATGTGCAGAGTCTTCTCTTTGTGAAAGCAAAGAAGGTGCCACCCTTAAAAGAGTGACTGTGTTTTGAGGTATGCATATGTTGATTTTGGATAATGGTGTTCGGGGTTTCACTTTGCTTAAAACATCCCAAATAATGCAGGCTCCCATTGAACTGAGGAAGTCACTGTAAAAAAAGCTACTTGATTGAAATTGTGCTTGAAAAATTTGCATGGCCAGTGTAACCAGTGGCCAATGTTAATCTTCTGTTTTACACTCTGACAGAAAGTGGTGAAAAAAGAAAAGGATGCAATTGCCAGCTACACAGACTTATAAAGTACTAAAAACATAAATATGAAAACATAAATATGAATAAAGAATTGTGACCCCTGCAGGTGATCAGCTGATACCGTGAAAATTACAATGAGTTTTTATTAATATTAATGTATAATATGTTCTGAAAGGTGGAACAGGAAAGGCTAGTTCCAAGTATTTTACCCTTCTTAATGTTTTTCTTATACTCTGCCATAGCCAAAAGCCCTTCAGTTAAAACTGTCTGTTGTGTTTCTTTATATACCTTTTACAAAGTAATTAACATAACCCCTTCTCAAGTGGAGGAAAACATTAGATGTGAATTCAGTGTAGACTTCTGCTATTGCTGCTTAGGTGAGCATCTTCAACAGCAATGAAACCTACACAATCAACATCCTTTTTAACCTCTGGTGTGTATTCTTACCTCAGAGTTTCTGTCCAGACTGCAAACTTGCAATGAAGCTCTGCTTAGATTTTCAGCACTGGTATAAGAGGCAGTTACACTCTCAAGGGCACTTTCTACTGAGCCTTAGTCACCTCTTCTGATTTATTTTTCTTTTTTTAACAGGTTTTAAAGGAGTTCACTGTGAAGAAGATATTGATGAGTGTCTAAGTAATCCCTGTGTGAACAATGGAGTGTGTCTTGATAAAGTCAATCGCTTCCTCTGTGTCTGTCCTCCTGGTGAGTTCTTATTTCTGGGAGCTTTTCCTTCTTCAGCCTACCAAGAACTGCACAGGTCTCATGGGTGATATGGTTCTTGGGAGTTTCTGTTGTTCTTAGGGCAGCACCTCTTCGAGTGAGCGAGTTGCAATTGCTGTTAAATCAGAACAGTTTCATATTGCTTGCAGTAATGTTGTGCCTGTGACTGGGTAAGCATTGATAAACGCACAGCTGGACACCTCATCTAAAAGGGTAGCTGGATACACAAGCTTCTGTTGTGGAAACTATAGTGAGATCCTCAGCATATTTTAAAGACCAGAAGCTTTAAAATAGCTTTTTGTCTTTTTCTGCAAGCTTTTTGTCTTTTTCTGAGGTTTTTAGGCAGAAGCTGGTTTTGCATCGGTATAGTTTATGGTGCTTACATGAGGAGTGAGATGAATTGGGAAAAGAGCTGAGCTGAGGGATCAGTGTGAGCTGTAGAGTGAACATCACTTGGTTTCTTCATGGTTCACAAAAAATTTCGAGTTCAGAATATACTTGACAAAAGCCTGCTCTGCATCCCTTCTTATTGCCTAATGACATTCAGGCTTTTGCTTTGGTTCCTTCCTCCAAGAAGAATTCCTGATGGGTTTTTTTTCCCCCTCGAACTGCCCAAGGATCTGCATCACCTGCTACCACCTGTCCATACTTTGTTAACTATTCCAAGGACTGTATTGAAAGTTTCAGTGCTGTATTATAGCACATTCCATACTGCTGTAGTAATTCTAGTCTGAAGGCTCTAGTGATGTATGTACTGTTACTTTATTTTTAGCTACTTGCTTTGATTGCCTCAAAGATTTTTATTGGTGGGCTCTCAGTTTGACAGGCAGACATACTGTCCAGTGGTGGACGCCACCTGAGCTCCATCTGCTTTATTTCTGTTTGATTTGGCTGTCTCAGTTTTCAAGCTGAGGCTCCTTTGACCTGGAAGACAGAACCTTTGCAGGGTGGGTTGGACAAGGAGCCAGTCCACCCCGGGCATGGTGCGTGTGCCTAATGATGCCATTGGACGTGGATTTGCTGAGTTTACCTTTGGGTGGGCTGGAGGGTTTGCTAATAGGCAATTCCTGATGGTACAGCTGTCTAGATGAAATCCTTCCAGTGACTTCTGGCTTTCCATGTGCTCCTGTGCCTTTCAGGATTCAGTGGGGCCGTGTGTCAGATTGACATAGATGACTGCTCCAGCACGCCGTGTCTCAATGGAGCCAAATGTATCGACCACCCCAACGGCTACGAGTGCCAGTGTGCCACAGGTCAGTCTCGTGTTCAGAGCCCCTAGGTGGAGGTAACACGTAGCCTAAATACATGAAAGGCTGGTCACAAAGATGTCAGTGGTTTTTTCCTTTCTTCCTCTGAAATGCTGCTTGTTTGTTGCAGAGCTTTGCCTGCTCCTTCATGCGGGGAAGGAGTATTTAAATAGAGAAAGCCTTTCAGTTGTGGCAGTGAAGTTCACAGTTGATGGGAGTTGCGGCCTCCCTCTTTCAGCACCATCTTTTGCTTCCCAGAGGATGGCAGCTTCTTCAGTATTAGCCATGGAATCCACATGAGGAAAAACATCAGCATGAAGGCTCTTGTCTGTGGTTTGCCTCCCTTTCTCCCAAGTCATATTATATCATGTGCAGTTGAAAAACAAGAGATTGGACAGAGCAGTACTACTGTGCTTTCTGATTTCTGTTGCATCAGGCTTGTTTATGTCTAAAGACTGAGACTGAAATGCAGTAGCAGTTGTGGAAGAAATTCCACTCAGGAGCTGCCTGCCCGAGAGTAGCTGAAATGGTTTGTCAGGTATCACACAGAAGTTCTGACAGAGCTGTGGCCAGAGCTCAGGTGGGTTTTTTAATGCCTGGCAAATTACATATTCAGAAGCATCAGGTTTAATTATAGGATTTCCTTATCTTCACACCCTCAGGGGTGATGTAGGTATGTTTTTATCTTCATTTTTGCATAATGGTCAAATAAGAGGGTTCAGAGCTGTTATATTCTAATCCACAGTAAGGAGCTACTCCTTCAGTTAATGGTGCCTGATGATACAGATTCAGGTCTGAAATGCCTCAGCTTTAGCTCTTCCATTAGGGAAGAAGTTGAGAAATTCCTGGAGCTGTCTTAGTCCCAGGAATGTGCAGTGAGGTTGGTTAGATTTATGTGCAACTTTTCTCACTTTGAATCATCCCAATAACCAAATTATTAAGGCAAATTTGACTTCACTGCTCAGAATGCAGCAGAGATTAGCCTAAAAATAGCCTGTTTTTTCTCACACATGGTCTCCAACATTCCCAAAGTCCCTGAAGTGCATTGAATTTGTTGGAAGAAGGAGAATGCAGTAATTCTGACAGGAGAAGAATAATTACTGTGGTCAAAATTTTCCCTTTGACTTCTTCCCGTGACAAACTGAGCAGGCACTTGCAAAAAGAAGGAAAAGCTTGAATCTTCTCCAAACTTGGAAACTGTTTTAGTCTTTCTCAAGCTGGTGTGTGTTCAGGTTGCTTTCATTCACTGAGAGTGCAGAGCTTGTCAGGCCTGGGAGGGTTTTGGGTTGTGAGGAGGACAATGTGGAGAGGTGTGCCTTGAAATGCAAGTTCTGAATTTGGCACTAAAACTGCAAAAATCAGCCTCAATGCAGAAATTCTAGGTATCCCACCTGGGGAGGGAAGACAATTGCATCCATGAAGGCAAATGATATTATGGGGCATTTTCAGGCTGAAAGCAACCAAATGCATGTTACTGAACAGCAGTTCTTAGCAAAATCCTTGGCTAAATCTTTGCCTGAAAATGGAAGAGGGACTCTGTATTAGGGTTGTTTTCCATCCTGTCTGAAGGATTCTCATAGTCAAATGGTTTTTTCCTAGTCTAACTCTTGTCTGCAAAGAGAGGAATGCTGTTTTGGTGAGGTGTGTTCAGTTAAGAGATCCAGAAATATTCCTGATCTCTAAGTGGCTCAGTTGAGCTGCAATAGCAGGCAAGGTTAATAACTTTTGAATGAATGTGTGCTAAGTACTATATTTAATATTGACAGCCTTCTGTAAGACTGAAAGGTGGAATTCCTCATGGGGGCAGGTCAGTTACTGGATAATAATGTTTGAGTATGTTCTTGCTCTGCTAATCTCATAATATGAGTGATGTGTTCCCTGAATGGTAATCGCCAGCAGCCGACGTGATTGAAAACTGCAAAATGTTTGGCCAAATGCTGTACAGACACCTCTATTTACTGCTTGCTTTTTGTCTTTTCTTTCCCTTCTGGCATTATTCCACTTCTCCTTCCCAGTGGTAGATCATGGCTTTTCTTTTCTTGGGTTGTTTCAGGTCTTTCCTCTTTTATTTGTCTTTTTTTTTTCCCCCCCGCCACCCTTTGTCTTTTTATCAGTTTGTTTTTCCTCCTTCCCTAACATCTTTTTATATCCATCTCTCTAACTAGCTTCCCTTCCCTCTCCCCACCCACTTCCACACCCATTCATCCAAGCACACGTTCGCAGAACTTGGAAATGTCACCTGGTATGTTTGACCACAGAAATAACCACAAACCTGTATGAAAAATGGGGAGCCTCTTATCCACTTAAAATGCTCAGGTGAGAACCACTCTTCAGCTGTTGAAATTCCCTGCAGCTTGGTTTGTATCAGTCTCCAGCTGGTATCGTGAAATTTCAGGTTCTGCCTTCCTGATCTTCAGCTGCTGGAAGGCAGTGTGAGCTGTTGCTCCAAAACCTCAGCTCTGAAAACCATTTATTTGAAATTGTCCCCATTTTATATAGCTCTGCTCCACCATGGAAAGGAGGGCTCTTGAGGGAGTTGTTTGCTGCTTTTAGCTCCCTGAACCCTCTAGCCCTTTTTGCGTATAGGTTCTGTCCTTCTCTGTTGCTCAGGATGTTTCCCAGCTGAAGCAGAATCAAACAGGCCAAATTGCTGCTTGTTTCATTGCTCCTAACCAAGAGGTTGCATGCAGCCTTCAGTGAGTTTGCAGTTGGTGCTTGATTGCAGTTACTTAAAAGTTTCCCAGTGAAGGAGGCAAGAAACTTTCTAATCAGCAGAGTTGCTGAGCTTTGATGTGAGCCAAGGGAGTTCCCTTGGGAAGGTTCCAGCAGCATCTTTGCAGTAATTTCTCATTCTAACAAGGTCAGCCCCACTCCGTCCCCCTGTTACTGCGTAGTGGAAATAACGGCAGGAGTGTGCCTTCAGATAATTTATACTGATGCAAGTAATTATTTCTGAGGGAGATTTACATGTTTCCTCTCATGGCTGCTGCTCCAAATAAGCTGAAGGTGGCCACTTCCAGTGCCAGGGTTCTCCATGCATGATGTTGTCCTATAATGCTGTGAAGAGAGGAGAGTGTTGTGTTCCAGGGCTGGAAATTCAGTCGAGGTGCCCAGTTACCCTTTGTGCTCTCTGCCACTTTGCTGATTCATGATGCAATTCTTCCTATACCTGCATTATATTCACTGCAGCACCCTACCAGTTAACTCCTGCCTTACTCCTGCTCGTGGTTTTTCCTCAGGTTTTACTGGCCTCCTGTGTGAGGAGAATATCAACAACTGTGATCCCGACCCGTGCCACCACGGGGAGTGCCAGGATGGCATTGATTCATACACCTGTGTCTGCAACCCTGGCTACATGGGTGCCATCTGCAGTGAGCAGATAGACGAGTGCCACAGCAATCCTTGCCTCCACCAAGGGCGCTGCATTGACCTGGTCAATGGCTACCAGTGCAACTGCCTGCTGGGCACTTCAGGTATGGAAAACACAAGGGGAAGGCTTGGATTCCAGCAGGATCCAATTATTTCTTACGTGTATGCTAAACTTGAGACAGATTGTGGCACGAGAGTATCATTTTCACACTGCTTTTCCTTGCTGAACTTTGGTGTGTTTGTGTGGATTGCCTAACCCTCACTGGTGCTGCGACTGATCTTGGGAGGATTTGCTTCCTCTTCACTCCAAAAAACTCAGGCCTGCAGAAGAATTAGTCATAGCGTTCAAAAATGTTTATTCCTTTCTTTAGATATTTAGTACAAGTTCAGGGTCACATTCAGCCAGCACCCAGTGGCTCAGGTGACATTCTTTGGTGCTGCAGTGCTTCTGCACCATCACCTGTGTAAGTTGCCCCCAATGTGACCTTGAAGCAGGTGAGATTCTTAATTTGGCTCTTTTGGGAAAACAGTTTTGCTGCCTTCTTTGTAAGATTTACCCTCCTTATTCCTCTAACTGTTTTTTTTTTTTTTATTGTTTTGTTTTGTTTTTTAAATCCAGGAGTAAACTGTGAAAATAACTTTGACGACTGTGCCAGTAACCCGTGCATTCATGGGGACTGTATTGATGGCATTAATCGCTACAACTGTGCCTGCAAACCTGGATTTACAGGTAAAGTCAGCTGCCCAAGAGCTCTGAATTGTTTTGAAGATAGTTATCCCAGTAGCAAGGGAAGCTGTTCTTTGCATACTTGACTGCAAGGGATTCAGTTGGTATCTCAGTAAATCCTTCTAATCTTTGGATCTTAGCATCTTACATTACAGCCACTTCTAGCAAGCAGGAAAATGGCCTAATCTGTGCTGTGAAATGCCATTCTTGTTAGGTAATTAAGTCCAATTCATGGTTCTTGGTTTTATAACAAATAAACCCATGTGATTTTGGTTTATTATTTACAGCCTCTTTCCAGGGACTGAGAAGATTGTGGACAATATGGAGAGGTGCTTGATTAGACTCTCCCTTGGGCTTTGACCATGAACAGTATTTGTATTTCTGTTTCTGTGAAATCAAAGCATTAACTTGGTGTTCTCATGAGCTGCTTCCCACTCTGAGGTCTTCAGATGAATAACCTGATTTTTTCAGTACTTCTCTCTCATAGCATGGTTTGTTCTGTTTTCTTTTTAAACTACAAAATTTCTCTGGTACAGTAAAAGTGGGGCTTGAAAAAAGTGGTTTGACCCCTCTGGATCCATGTTTAGAACTCTGAGTCAACATCAGGACTGTTTCTGATGACTAAAGCACATCTCACCACTGTTTATAAGGGCATTTGTGTTTTGAGCCATGTAGGGTAATACAGAATAATTACTATGAGGCAGTTGGTACTGTTTATTACAGCTTTCTCATCACGTTTGTTACTGTTTCTTACTGAATGATTCTAATTAGAATAGATCTGAAATGCATTAGAAAGAGCACTAAAAGGTTTCATGAGTCTTGTACTTTTCTCTTGGGGTCTTTCTAAACTCCTGATGTTCCTTCTTTCTTTCCTATGGCTCTGGCATGGTGGTACTCTCTAGTGCCCAGAATAAGATGAGGGGTGATGCTGATTGCTCTTTCCTACCACTCTTCTATGTTGCTGGCATTCCATATTTGTTATCCTGCTGAATCTCTTACTGTCACGCTGTTAAAATAATTCAGTAATATGATGAAACTTTGGCATATTCCAGTCTTTCAGGAGCTGGCCTGTGTGGGGTCTTGTAACTTTGTCATTTCCTTCTGTTAAAAATGCTTTCAGCTTACTGCATCATTCACTCTGTTAACTTTCCAGCCTCACAAGTCCTTTTGGTCACTGCTTCAAGGATCTTGCAGTCGTAACCAGAGGCAGGCAAAACAGGAAACGGTGTTTTTTAGAGCCCCTCTTGCACAATAGACCACAAGAACTGTATTTTCTGCAGACATTTGGGCAGTATTGGTTGTTCAAAAGGGTAGGTACTTCAAAGCACAGGAGCAGGGCTACAAACAAGTGGAGCTCAAGAGGTTTGTTGCAAGCATGATACAGCTGAGTGAGTTTTGCTTTTTAGTGGAGGTTCTGGAATGGTTTGTAAATCCTTGCTGAGTGTAAAGTGCTGTTTTCCAGGCACAGGAAAGTGCTGCATGTAGGCACACAGTTTGTGGTGATTGGGAGTGGGACTGTGGCCTGAGCCTCATCCCTAACAGGCTGCAGCTGTGTAAGACAGGAGAGCAGTGAAAAGTAGAGAGCTGGAATATTGAGAGGTACCAATCCCAGAAGGGCGGAGAGGACACACAGGTATAGTGCATGTGAGATGAATGGTATAAAGGCTGTAAGGCAGAACAACAAGTCAGTAGTCCTTGGAACCATTTGTGAGGTCAGTCATACGTTCTCCTTCAGCTGCATCTCTCAGAAATGCTGCTCTTGGCTTGAGTTAAAGCACGGAGGCATGTGAGCTCTGTGCTGCTGCCTTGGCTTCCCTGGGCTGTGTCTCAGCGTGTGTTCTTGCAGAGAGACACTCTTTAAAGAAGTGCTCAGCTCAGTGAGGGCTGTGTTTTCCTCCCCAGGCCCCCGGTGTAACGCGGACATCGATGAGTGCACGTCCAGCCCCTGCCACAACGGCGGCACGTGTGTGAATGAGGTGAACGGCTTTCGCTGCGTGTGCCCCGAGGGTTTCCACCATCCCCACTGCCAGTCCCAGGCAGATGGCTGCCTCAGCAATCCCTGTGTGCATGGCAACTGCACACACATTGCCACGGGGTAAGGACTCCTTAAACCTCCCTGCTGCCTTCTGCGTTATCGCTTCTTGCTTCGTCTGGACTAACGGCTTCCGGTTTTTCTCCCAATTTCTCAGATTAGGTTCCCAATTTATCTGGTGCTTTTGACGTAATCACAGTAAGGTGTAAACCTTCCTTCACCAGCTGGGGTTTCAATATAGGTTTTTCTCTCCTGCCTTGTGGTGCTTGCTGGTTTTGCACGGGCATGTGGTGCGGGGTGTAGTGCCACCATCTAGGGGGTGGGCTTGTTGATTCTAGTGAGCTGAGCAAATGCAGTTGAAATAAAGAAATTATTCCAAATTCAATCTTTGGGGAGCTGCAGCAATCTATTCAAGCAAAACCTAAAGCTTTAAGCGTGGGGACTGTCCTTATTGGCTTGTGCTGTTCTTTCTAACCAAGCACTGTATCAAGTTAAAAGGCTGACAACTTTAGCACTAGAGATGAGTATTTCACCCAGGACACTTTGTCCACTGCTGAGATTTTGTCAGCTTTACTCATATTGTTGAATGTCTGAGAAAAGAAAGGAAGATTCTCTCTGGGCATTTTGATGGCAGTTGTTACTTCTGAATCTTGCCATCCAGGAAAACCAAATGCTGATTTTGGGAGCCCTAAATCAGGCTTCCTTTTTGTAATGGTAAGTCTGGAGATGTTTTGCTTTTGAATGTTCTCAACTATACATGGAATAACCTCCCAAACATGTGCTGCATCCTGGGAAGTGTTGTCAGCACTTGGGCAAGGAAACGATTTGCTGCAGCAGGTAGCTCTGTAGGGCTGGATGCAGCACTTTTGCTGGAGCTGGAAGGAAGGCTGCCTTTATTGCTAACTCAGCCTCCTTGTAAGCTTGGAAAACAGATTTTTGTTTGTCTCGTCTGTCTTCTGTCACTTTGCATTTACACCTCAGCTGTGCCAGGTAAAAGAAGCCGTGTTGGCAGGGCAGGGGAGAGAGGCCAATGTGTGTTGTGTGGCCTGAGTCCAGGGTGATTCACCAAGTCCTTGCTTCTACATCATGTGGGTGGGGTGTGCTCTACTTCAGATTTTGAAATGTGACGGTGAAGATTGCTCCTGCTCCCAGCCAGCTGTTTTCATTTGAAACCACTATTTGGTATTAAATCAGTCTAGTTATCTTTGGAACCTATTGTTCCCCTCCACTTCTTTTTTCCCCAACTTCTTTTCTTTTCTGTCTTTGTTTGAATATGTGAGATGGTCTTATCAAAGCAGAAACATATTGCTGGTTGACTGAACACTTTGTGAAAAACTGTAATGAGGGATGTGTGGTTTTAAGTCTGGTTTTATTTTCAGTATTTTCAAAACTATACAGCTGGGGGAAGAAATCCAAAGTAACTTAGGGCTCTTCTAAAGAGAGTTCTTCTGGTTTTCTCTCCAAAACTAATCTGCAGGAGAAACTGGTAGAGGAGTTGCTTCAGAATGCTCTAAAATTACTGCTGTTTTGCCTTTCAAGGTACAAGTGTGTCTGTGACCCAGGCTGGATAGGAGATTACTGTTCAACAGAAGGGAATGAATGTAAATCAAACCCGTGCCAGAATGGAGGAACTTGTGAGGATCTGTTGAATGGATACAGATGTACCTGCAGGAAAGGATTCAAAGGTGAAAATTCAGAGAAAATTTATTATCTTTTCCCTTTTTGCTTCATTGCACCTTTAGGGTCATTTCTTTTCATTAAACTTTGTGGAAATAATAATTGATGTGGGAAATGCCATGGCTGTATGAAGTTAAATTACAGTCAGTTCCTGCAGTCATGATAACAGTAATAGAATATTTAGCAAAGGCTTGTCTGAGCCTTGCTTGGATTCACTAAGAAATGTCCTGATGGAAGCTTAATTTTCTTTGTAAATGGTGAAATTTACGTAAATGCCCGGAGGTTGGAGGGGCATTATACTCATAATGGCTGTGGCTGCTTCTTCACTGAACCCATGAGGAGTGCTCTGCTTTCCTTTTCCTTCTGCTGAGATTTTTCAAAATGTGGCAGTGCTGTCCACTGCAGTGTGGGAAAATCACGTGAGTTACAACCTCCTTGCTCATTCTTCCAAGAAGCACCAAGCTCTCAGCAGCACATTCTTCTTCTTTTTCCCCATTCTGTTCTCCAGGTGTGAACTGCCAGGTAGTGGTTTCCCCTTGTTCCCCCAATCCTTGTGAGAACTCGGGGATCTGCCAGGAATCTCCTGACTCTGAAGGCTACACCTGCCAGTGTGCCCCTGGCTGGGAAGGTAAGGTGGGTGGGGAGGTAAGGTGAAAGCTTTGTGCTTTCAGTGCTGGGCAGTGCTGGCACTGAGCCTCTCAGCCACTGCTCTATGAGGGGTCTCACCCTTGGGCTCTCCACCTTTCAGGGGAAAGATGCACGGTGGATATTGATGAGTGTCTCTCCAAGCCCTGCAAAAACCATGCTCTGTGCCACAACATCCAGGGCAGTTACCTGTGTGAGTGCCGGCCTGGCTTCACCGGAGGGGACTGTGACAGTAACATCGACGACTGCCTGTCAAGTGGGTATCAGCACATTGCTCAGCCTTTTCCACTTTTCCTCAAAATAAACTTGCTGACTGCTGTTTGACAGATCTTTTATGATCTCTTGCCCAAAAGTTAAAAAAACCCAAACTTCGGCTTTGTGCTAGCTTTCGGCTTTTTTTTGAGACAGTCAAAATCCGTCGTGCTTGGCTGCAAGAAATGGACCACAGTGTCCTGCTAGCAGTTGTTGTTCCCAGATCTTTAACTTGAAAAGGTGCTTAGAGTTTACATACTTTAATAAGAAGCACTATTAAATGCAAAATTGTATTTGCCTGAAATTTTAATGCGTCAAGTCGAAGTGCCACTGCAGGGCCTACCTGTATTTCAACGTTAAGTTTGATTGAGGTGTGGTGGGAATCTGGGGTGCAGCAGTCTTTCCTGAAATGTCTGTCTGACATTAATATTCTGGGAAGAATGGGTCCTGGTGCAGTTCCAGTTAGTCCATATTTGAAAACAAATTAAGCAGCAGGGAAGGCCCTCTGTTCTGGAATAGGTATCAGTTGCAGGAGGGTAGCCCATACACTGATGAGTACTGAAAGTGCTCAAATTACAAGAAAACAAGTATTAATTTCATGTCCTTGACACTGCTGTTTATAAGGGAAACCAAATGAATAGTAGCTTTTTTTTCTTACTGGGCATATTCTATATCATCAGATAAAATCAGAGTCTCCTGAGAAATGTCATGTGTTTAAAAGTTCATTTGTTACTATTTAAAAAGTGCTTTATCAAACCATGGAGGAGTTCACAATGCTATAATTCTGACTGGCCGGGTCTTTAAAAAAACCCAACCAAATGAACAGGAAAGAAATAAAAATCCCAATCCCCTATTTTTTACTATCAGCTTAAAACCAGAATGGAGTTTCAAAGACTTTAGGCATGAACTTAGCAAATTGTGTTTTGCATTGGAAAAAAAAAAATGTAAATTCATGACTGCTGTAGAGAAAGATCCAAACAAGCCTATTAGCAAAAGTTACTGTGGGAGCCCCCAAAGCTCAAAGAACTTCTGAGGTGTCTGGCTCAGCCTGAGCTTTTGATTCCTCCTTTCTGAGCAAACAGGTACAGTACAAAAAGTGTCAGAGTGCAGTGACCCAGAGCTTTGCTTATTGAAGCCAACAAAATCATTGCCTGTCCTATTAGTTTTTGTGTGGGTGTCTGGAGATAAAAAACGTTCTCCAAGTGTTCATCTTTCACTCTCAAACAGCTGGGACATCTCTCTCCCTCCTCTTAAGACTTCTGAGAGCTGTGAGATTCACCCCGTGTTGTCTTAGGCAGCACACCCATGAGGCTGAAGAAGCATTTCACATTACTGCCACAGCTGATTTCACTTAGCATAACAAAAACCTTCCATGCCTTGAGCCAAATGTCTTTAATCTGTGAGGCAAACAAACCCTCCAACAACAGGAACTTATTGAAAAGTTGATACCCGAGTCTCCTTCTTCTGTCAGTAAATGTGTGGCACAGAGAATTAATGCACAGCTTTTGGCTTCACTCATACGTGGCTGACTGCCACAGACACAACATTTTGTAGCTGCCAGGGGTCTTGCTTTGAATGTGCTTTTTCTCTGCAGTAGTCAAATGACCTTTAAATGGATGCAGGTGTGTCTCATAACACAAATTTTTAACATGTGAGCATATTTCTCAGTCAATAAATGAGCTTTAATTGCTTTTCACATTTCTTTTCTTCATTTCCCAGTAAACAGAATTAGCTTATGATACTTACGATAAACTGCAAATTTTTGGTGGAGTCTATTTGCATTTTCAAGTCCATGTTTTAGTAGTATTAAAGATAGACCTAAGTCCAAAAAAAGGCTCGGTAACCTTTTTTTCAACTCCCTTGCTTTTTCCCTTTTTCCTCCCCCCTCCCAGTTTCCCTCTCTGCCTTCATATATTAGGCTTTTGCTCTGTGGAATGCAGAGTAGAAAAGGAATCTGGCTTCAGGAATGTGGGTCTTAAATCCAAAAGTGGAAGGAGAAAAGCAGGAAGAAATAACTGAATGACAGAAATCTTTCAGACAGATTGGTACTTCTGGGAGCAGAAGGAATACAGTAGTAGGAGGTGGCTTAGACCAAAAAACAGTTGTATGCACAGAGATATAGAAAATATTAAGAAATGCAGTGAATGCAAGGTGGTGTATGAGTTTGTGAACTTTTCTGCCAGCCTTTCCCCAACTAGTCTGTGATGCTGGGAAAAATGTCAAGTGCTCAGCAATGCATAAATGCTCAAATGTGTGCTAATATACACATACACATTTGGTTTGACTGGACTGCTTTCATGCTGAATATTAAGCAATGAGTTCTCTCTTGTGTTAAGCAGAGTCTGGAAAAGAGAGAGAGTGCTGAGTTCTCGGATGAACAAAACCTGCTAAGGGAGAAGAAACAGTTGTTGCTCTGTTTTTATTGTATCAGTAGGCATCTGTCACAAAAGCAGCATTTGAACTTTAAACCAAGAGGCTTTGGGTTTTGGTTGAACAATGAACCAAGAGGCTTTGGGTTTTGGTTGAACAATGAACCAGAAGGCTTTGGTTTTGGTTGATCAAATTCCAGCAGAGAAACCTTTAGGCCCTGAAGGTTGCTCTTGATCCACACATTCTTGTCAATTTGTTATTGATAATGCTTTGCCTGTTCCATAAAGTGGCTCAGAGGAATTTGTCAGTACTCTGTCACGCTCTGGGCTGTGTGGAACCTATTTTTTTTCTGCAGAGACAACCGCTCTGGGCCCAGTCCTTCACTATTGACCCATTTTAACACTCGCTGTGATGCTTCTGTCCCAGATCCCTGCCAGAATGGAGCCTCGTGCATGGATGGGATCAACTCCTTCTCCTGCCTCTGCCTGCCTGGATTCCATGGGGATAAATGTCAGACAGACACCAACGAGTGCCTGAGTGAGCCCTGCAGGAACGGGGGCACCTGCACCCACTATGTCAACAGCTACACCTGCAGGTGCCCGCCGGGCTTCGAGGGCACCAACTGCGAGAACAACATCGACGAGTGCACCGACAGGTGGGTGAGGCACATCCACACCTTGCCTGCTCCTGCCCCAGGAGAACTTCTTGCTTTATTCAGTTCTTCTTTTCAGGGTTAGGACTGAAAGTGAGAGAGAGGGAATTTTTGTTTGGATTTGGATGTTTGTTATTTTTTTTATCTGCTTTATGGCTTCGCTGACTGGGAGTGCTTCTACGGGCTAAGTTTTCTTACCAATCTTACTGGATTTTTCTAACCAATCACACAAAATCACCTAAACTTGTGAAGAAGAAGATTAAACTTTAAACTCTCTATCTTGCTATATCTATTATTATAATCCACTACTTTAAATTTTACATTTCTCACTTTGTAATATAACACACTTCTGTTTATCTTCTACACACAGTCTCAGTGCTATCACTCAATTTTGGAAGCCTTTTCCTTTGGAAGTCAAATGCAGTGTATCTTTGAGGATCATTTTTTGTTCATACAGAAAGTCTGGAATTCTCTGAGTCCAGGGTTCCAACACCTGCCTTCCAGCCAGTCCTGCTCAGAAACAGCTTTTACCCAGGGGGATTCTCTTTTCATGGCCATTTGTCACAGACATACTCGTGGTTCTTGCAAGGAAAGCTGGCTTAGCTGAAGGACAGTTGCCTGGTCTTCAGTTTCTTCTAACAATTCCATTATGGGATGAATGTGACAGTGTTTAAAAAAGGTTAAAACAGTTAGAGATGCTAGCTTATTGAGCTATAAATAATCCATATTTTTACAAGACTATTATCACATAGAGGAGGGGAGATAAATGGTTATGAATGGTTACTCTGTTGAGAAATACAAAGGGTGCAAAAATGGAAGCAGTGGCCAACTATTTTAGAAAGGCAGCAAAAATGATTTAGTCCTGAATTGTTGACAACAAATAATATGAAGAAGGAACCAGGAGAAACACTAAATCCACTGAATGCTGTACTGGAAAGATTTAATCATTAGAGATCTTTTAATGTTCACAAATTCGATGTCGTTTAGCAGTGTTGAGATAAAACCTGAGGTCGTTCTAAAGGGGGAGGTGTGGAACTGAGTTAAAAAGCCCAACAGCTGGTCCTTATATAAATGTTCATGTGGTAGTTTTAAGAGCTCTGTGAGAGTTAAACATGTGATTCCATCATCTGCCTGCATATTTATTTTAAACTTTGTTAGGATTGATGTAGGTAACTTCAGATTCTCAAATGGGAAATAATTCTAACAATTTCTTTAAAACTTGCAATGGTTAAAAAAATAATTAAGAAGTAGCCTGTTCTAATCTAGTTACCAGAGACAAATTTTGCAAAACTCTTGGTTTTCTGAGGTATTTTCTGCACAAATAGAAAAAATCTTCCCTACCTTTTATAAAATTACATTTGAGAAGGAGGTATTTTATTATCTTTTTCTTAAGAGCGGGGTTGTGTCATTGATGAGGGTGTGTTTGATTTGCACAACAGTTGTTGAATCGAGCTGGGTGTTTTAGCAGAACTCCTGGCTCTTCCTTGAGGTTCATCCTGTTTTTGTTTTTGTTATCAGTCAGGACAGGAACCAGTCTTGCAGGTATGAATTAAGGATGTAGCAATTTTCAATGCTCTGCCAAACTAAACCAGTCACACCTTCCCAGCCAAAATTACCAAGCTGTGCTTAGGAGCACCGTGGTGGTTGGCTAATTTGAATTTGGGTCAAATGATTCTTCCGTGTGTTGTGTGAGAAGCTGCCTATGAGAGAGTGCCCTCTCGTTTTGGTACCTGATTTCAGTGGCACACACCAGGTGATTGGCACTTCTTCCCTGCCTTACCATGAGCATCAACGACAGTTTGTTCTCCCTCTAAAACAGAATTCTGCCCCCAAGACAGAGGAACTTCTCTGACAAGCAGTTTAATGTTTGCTAAGTAGGTTGATGTTGACATCTCCGCTGTAATCAGAGTCAGAATTTCGATAATTCAGACTTGCTTCCCTGCACTGTGAGTTCAGGGAGGTGAGTCAGTGGCTTCTCTAAAAGGTGGAAATACCCTTTGACAGGGCACAAAGCAGATAGCAGGCACGAATTTGGTTTGTGTACTTTATCAAACTGATTATCTCAGGTCTGATCTAGAGTTATTCTCAGAGGAGCAGGAGCTCCTTTAGAGGAAAACTGAGTCAATTTTGCATGAGGCATCAATTCTCCAAACTTTCCCAGTCACTTCTCCCTAGGACACCTAATCTGGCAGAATTTCTTACAATCAGAAGATTGTGGGGGGAGGGGGGTAATTCCTTTGATCTGAATTCTGCCAGGGCATGTATGAGTAGTTTTACAAATCAGGACTCAAGATTCTCGTGAGAAGAGAAGGAAGGGATTTAGCAATACCAATACTTTCACATAATTTCAGTAAAGAACATGCTTGTGTTTTGCATGTTGTATGAACTTTTTCCTTGAGAAACCATACCCCTGACTCCTTTGAAGATTTAAAAAAAGGCAAATTGTTTTGTTTCTCATAATTTGTAATACAATTGTAATAAAATGTATCAGTTTGAGCAAGCTGCACGAGGTACTGTTTGTGGTCACATTGAAGCTGAGAAGATTTCATTAAATAAGTTACATTCATCACTAATGACTCATTAAAACCCTGCTTTACTTTCTTGGTCTGCTGAGGTCAAAGTGAGCTGGAGGGTGAACTGGAATCCCTTCGGGACTGCTGCTTTCTGATTTATGCTTCTTCAGCCAGAAGTTAGCAGTGGGCAGAAGATCCTGTTACCTGATTTTCTCCCTTATTTCAGTCGTACTTATGTTCTCTTTTGCCTGTGAGCTAATTGCACTTTGTCTCAGCTTACCTTTCTTCCTTCTCTCTTGCAGCTCCTGTTTCAATGGAGGCACTTGTGTGGATGGAATCAATTCCTTCACCTGCCAGTGCCCACTGGGGTTTACAGGGCCCTTCTGCCTCACAGAAATCAATGAGTGTGACTCCCATCCTTGCCTCAACAGGGGCACCTGTGTGGATAGCCTGGGCACATACAGGTGTATCTGTCCCTTGGGCTACACTGGCAAGAACTGCAAGGTGGGTGACTTCTGGTGGTGTTGTTGTTTGAGCTGTCCAGCAGCAAAGGTGCCTGGGAGAGGTGTGAGATGCCAAACGTGGCTGAGCTCTTGTTCCTTCAGACCTGGTGAGGGGGGGTTGGCCCATTAGGTGCCCCTGTTCAAAACTGGAAATCACAGAATGGGCTGGAAGAGACCTTAAAGATCATCTGGTTTCATCCTCTGTCTATGTGCAAGGAGGAGAAGAGTGGTTATTTATGAGAACAGGTGTCACTGGAACTTTCTAGATTAGTTTTCTTAAATGGAAACCAGCTGTTACCCTGGCAAATGGCTGCATTTCATTCGAAGCATAAAATTGCCCTGATTGAAGACAGAGTCCTGTATTTAAAAAAAAAACAACAAACAAACCAGCAAACAAGCACAAAACAAAACACAGAGTATCAGTCTGATTGTCAGGATTTAGATTAAACTGGTTTGTTTTTTACAGGGAGGTAATTTTTAATCAGGGTTGATGGTAAATTTTAGTTTTCATGAGAAGCCAGAAAATGTTTTGGGGCACTAAATGACGTGCTTGTCCTAGTCACAACCTCAATAAAAAATCTCTAGCCTTACTTGCTTGCTGAAGTTCAGGCAGTTTACAGTTTTCCACAGGAGCTGCAAACCCTGTATACTGTAAATGACTGACTAGTGCCTATTAAAAACTCTGACTTGGCGGGGCACAGTGGAAACAGAATGATGTTTTTCAAATCACAGTTCTTTCTTTCGATTCAGTTCTTCTTATCAAAAACAGCAAGAATGATTTGAGACCATTTCTGCTTTTGGAATGGTAAACTCCATACTGGCTTCCTTCTCCAGCAGTCTTGAGTGCTGCCATTTTAAAAAAAAAAAAAGGTGAATTTCTTAAATTGCTGGAAAACACTACGATTTTGTAAGAATTTTGCAGCTCTCTTTGGTGCCAACTTGTCTTTGTGAAGCAGCCAGTGTTGGAAAGCAGCACATTTCAGTGGCAGTGGGGGAGGTGCTTTTTGCTTTTTCAGAAGTAAATGTTGCTAGACATTAAATTGTCAGGTCTGCTTCTAGGTATTGCTAATGGAGGAAGTGAATGCAAAGTAATGAAGTGCTAGAAAAAAGCAACCCCTCTGCTACCCTAATTATGCATTCTGGGCACACCACTTAAACCTCATTGGGAGAATTAGCATGGAGAGTGATGGTGAAGTACTCTGAAGTTCAGTAGTTCCTATTCTGTTATGTTTGCTTTGTTTTTACTGGAGAAAAGGATTAATGTTCCTTTCCCCAAATTAAACCACTGTGGGTTCTCAGAAAGTCTGCTTTATGTTCAGAGAAGCTTGACTGTAATGTATTACCCATTTTACATAAGGAACCAGAACTTTCTAAATTTATAAGTACTATTCAAAGCTGTATTGGGGAGATTTATAGATTACAGCTACACTGTAGTTCTTGTCTTAGTGGTAAACTGGCTTGACCTAATTAGCCAAGCTAAATAAGCAGCAGACAATGATTCATAAGTTGTAGAATTTGCATGTAAAACAGTCAGCTACTCATTACAAATGCAGAAGCAAGAGGCTCGGTGTTTTTTCTTCTTCACGCTCAACTACATGTGATAAAACTTAATTCCAAGTTTCCTTTTGGTTGCCTGTGAAAGCACAGATTTTTTTTTTTTTTTTTTTACTTTAATCTTTGTGACGAGACAGTTTGCATCTGAAAAGCAGAACTTTCTGCAATTGAAATTGCATTTTACAGCCAAAATTCAGTGCTACTCACTTTGAAAACCTCACCCTTCCTCAAGTCAGCTTGAAATCAATCAAATAGCTGTATTAATTTGAAGATGAATTGCTTAAAAAGGAAATTATGGTTGGTGGCTGGTTTGTATTACATCAGTTATTTTAGGTCTTCACTTTCATATGATTTACTGAGTTTTAGACTCTGTTTTTATATGAGAAAAGAAGAAAAGCAATATACTTTAACCCGTCTTCAGTTCATAAATCTGTTGTGGGGTTTTGGTCGAACCTTGGAAGAGACAAGAAGTCAGAGAGACCATACAGCAGCAAATGGGGCCAAAAGCAGGTATAGTGAGCTAATGACAGAAAGGAGAAATATGGATCAAAAAGTGGAACATGTGTGCCAAATTCACAGGGCAGTGAAGATGGGGGGAGTTAGGGAGAATAGCTGGAAGCCTCCTGCTCATGTGGAACTGCAAAGCTAGTCTGAGATAAAACCTGATTTTCTCCAACTAAGCCACGCATGGTGAGCTGTGAGACTTTTGAAATAATGCTGCCCTCTGGGCTTTATTCCTCTGTACACTTGCACTTTCCTAGGCATATGAGACTGTCAGTAAAGTACCTGGCTTAGGCTTGGGAAGTACTGTCCTGCTCTTTCCAGTGCCACGGGGAGCCAGTATCACAGAGCTCCCTTTCTTTGCATCTTGAACTTGTTCTCTGAGTGCTGCTTCTCCTGCCTTTGCCATATTTCACGTGGGGTTTTTCCCTCTGCAGTCACTCGTGGATCTGTGCAGCAAGTCCCCCTGTAAGAACAAAGGCACGTGTGTGCAGACTCTGGCCCAGACTCGGTGCGTGTGCCCACCCGGCTGGACTGGCGCCTACTGCGACGTGCCCAACGTCTCCTGCCAAGTGGCAGCTTCACAGAGAGGTAAATCAGCACCCTGTGAGCTTCAGCTGGAAACATTTCCCCAGGCATCTCCTTCCCCCCTGCACCTGTGCACATCCCAGAGAGCTTTGCTTCTAGGTGGTCAGTGATGATCACTTGTCGAGCAAAAATACTCTGCAAGGGTGTGTTTGGGAGTCAAGGCTTTCTTGATTCTCCTCCATCACAAAAACATCGGGAAAGAAGAACTAAATACTTTATGAGGTCCCGGAGTTTCTGTAGTACTGTTTTACACAGACTGCCTTTTTGGAAAATGCATCAGCTCTTCATGCTAAGCCCCAGGTTTCTGCTAAACCCCAGGCCAGGTTTAAGACATGTTGTGCTTGTACGAGGAAGGCATCTTGGAACTCATGATAAGTATTTTTGCAGAGGATACTGATTGCTAAGTGCACTATTTAGCCTTAGAGGTTATACCATGGCCCCTCAAAGTAGTAATTTTCTACTTCAGATGATATATATGTAAAAGATTTGGTTTTTAAGTGCATTTTGTCCAGCAACAAAATGGGTTGTGGCCCAGGCAGATGGATGCTGTCGCACCACTTTTGTCCAGGAAATCCAGACAAGCAGATTCAGTGTCAAAGGAGAAAGGTGTCAAGCTCCCATGCCTTTTGGGGACATTGTAGGTACAAACATTGAACCTCTGTAGAGCAGTAACAGTACTATAGATATATTTTCACCAGCCAGTGCTAAAGCAATACAGCTGTACAAATACTTTGTGCCAGTGTTGAATCCAGTGATCCAAAGAGGACAGAGCAGTGACTTCATTTGTAAGACAATTTTGGTTCTGGTCCACTGTAATTTAAGGAGTAACTCTTTGATTTTAAAGTTGCAACTTTTCAATTTGTTGGCCCTACCCATCTCCGGTCCTGTCTGAGCTATCAGCAGTGGCAGCAAGCGTGTTTTCACCTGTTTGCTCACTCGATTTAACTTTGGTTTCAGGAGTCCCCGTGGACCAGCTGTGCCAGCACTCTGGTCACTGCCTCAACGTGGGGAACACCCACCACTGCCAGTGCCAGGTGGGTTACACAGGCAGCTACTGTGAGGTGCAGCTGGATGAGTGTGACTCCAGTCCCTGCCAGAACGGAGCCACCTGCCGGGATCACCTGGGTGGATACCAGTGCGAGGTAACCCCAGGAATAAATACTCGGGGCACAGTGATACAAAGGGTTAAAGAGAATTCCTAGGGGTGAATACTTGGGGCACAGTGATACAAAGGGTTAAAGAGAATTCTTAGGGGTAAATACTTGAGGCAGAGTGATACAAAGGGGTAAACAGAATACTTGGGAATAAATACTTAGGGCACAGTGATACAAAGGGGTAAAGAGAATTCTTAGGGATTAATACCTAGGGCACAGTGATACAAAGGGTTAAATAAAATTCTTAGGGATAGATACTTAGGCCACAGTGATACAAAGGAATCAGAAGAAATCAGAAACACCTGCAAGTGGTAGAGTACCTTCAGCTGGGGAGGGAGGGAGGAATGGATAAAAGCAGCCTGCACCTGGAAGGAATTTCTAATTTGGCCGTAGCAAAAATGATGCTTCTGAGAGGTTTTTAGGACTGAATTAAGAGGTGTGATTGGAAGAAGCTGTCGTTGATGAGCTTTTGAACTCTTTGTGTCATTGCAGAGGGGGTTCTTATCTGGAAAGGCTATTTGCCTGAGGTGTTGTTTATAGTAAAATATTTGTAAAATGTACTAAAGGAATATTGTATTTTGCCTGTTTGATGGGCAAAGTATCTCAAGGTGGGAAATGCTTTGCACTGCTTTCTGTTTCCTAACACTGATGCAGAGAGCAGCGTAGGCCATGAGATTATTGAGGTATATCATACCTCAATATCATACCATGAGGTATATCATACCTCCCTAAGGCTTTTCAGGATGGTGGAACACCTTGGAAGCCCATGCCCAGAGGGAAAGGATGAGTTTCATGTAAACCTTAAGCCAAAACTACTAAGCCAGTTTCAGTGCTAGAGGGTATTGGGATTTGATCTGCTCTGTTTCACAGCAATCAAATCACTTGAATTTTGAAATTTGCAGCGCCCTGTTATGTGTCACATGGCCAAGTTGTGTGCTTAAACTGCTGGCTGTGCAGCCCTTGGAATCTGTTGCTCCCAAGGCAGTCCTAATCTTCTCCTCTGTCTGGGTTAGCCTTTCTGAGATGTCTGCTGATGTATCTGCTGGGGAAGTGTTCACACTTTTTTCTCTACGGGCAGTGTGTGGCTGGATACCAGGGTGTCAACTGCGAGTATGAAGTGGATGAGTGCCAGTTCCAGCCCTGCCAGAACGGAGGGACATGCATCGACCTCATCAACCACTTCAAGTGCTCCTGCCCTCCAGGAACTCGGGGTAGGAAGCTCAGCAATTAATTGAACTGAGTTACAAGAGGGAATTTTCCTCCCTGACTGCTGGTTTCACGAGGTGCAGTTTAAAGGGAATGCATTATGTTCTTTGAGGAATGTTCCCAAAGTACACTGGGTCCCTTGAGACACATATTTTCTCTTTAAAAATAAATGCTGCTTTTTTTTCTTCTTTTTTTTTCCCCTCCCCTTTAATTTTTTTTTTTCTTTTAAAGGAATAGGTCATGGCAGTGTCCCTTGGGAATTTATGATCCCTCTTTGGCAATGTGGATGCACAAGATTGCTGTTAAGGTCTCTCCCAAACCTATCTGTTTTGATACAGTAAATCCAAGGTTTCTTTTTGGCTGAGGTGCTATGAAATAAATAGGAAACTTTTCTTAGTTCTTGCATAACTTCCAATGTCCTTTGCTTCCTTAAATTTTTGCCCTTCGTTGTCCTCTCTCTTGGAGTCTTTTGTGGAAAAGAAGTTGAATGAGTCTAGGCTACCTTAAACTATTTCAGAATATTTGAGCTCTTTTATTAAAAGCTCCTTAGGGGAAAAGAAAAAAAAAAAAAAAGAGAGTAGTCCAGAGTTTATATCAGTAGTTTTCAGCAAGCATGATTCCACAGCCTGTTTATTGTCAGGTTTCTTGAAACCTAGCCTTCCCTTTTATATCTGATCTATGAACCTGGCTTCTACCTTTGAAAATATTCAGAATTTAACATTTTAACCCATCAGTAAATGCTTTCTTAGTTTATGTTCTTTTTTTAAGCTTATTTCTCAAGTCAGTTAAAAATTTTACATTGCTCTGAACTCTTTCTTTCTGAAGTGTATCATCTCAATGTAGGCAAAATCTTCAGATGTCAGATAGAACTAAGTTCTTGGTGGATAAAGTAAATTTAAGTACAATTATAAAATAATACATTTGCCTCCTGCCCATGCATATCACCACTTCATTTGCTTGAGCATGGCTCTCAGCACATCTCCCCACTCTGGAGAATTGTTTATTTCATTGTAAATCATTGCACTACCAATTCTTCTTGCTCTTATTATTCTTCAATTAAGAAAAAAAAAAAGGGGGGGGGGGGGGGAAAAAAAAAACAAAGAAAAAAAAAAAAAAAAAAAAAACCTGCTTTTTAGGTCTCCACATCCAAGAGGGTATTTATATACCAGTATCTGCATTGCCAGAATTTCTGTATTCCACTAAACCCCCCACCATCCTTTGAGAGGTTCTAAGTGTACTGCTTTTAATCCTTCAGTCTTCCTTTGTTGAGATTAATTACTTTTTGGATGTGATAGATTTTTTTTTTTTTTTTTTTTTTGGTAAATGAAAGGAATTGGAGGAGACTTGATACAGTTATTTAGGATAGTAAAACTTGGCTTTTTTCCCTGGCCCACTTTGTAATTAACACTTTACTGATGCCAGTATAAGCATCCTCCATATTTAGGTGAAGGATTTAACTTGCTGTGGTTGGAACAGCAATAAACCTGCTCAGCTTCCCCTCTGTCCCCTTGTGCAGTAAAACCAGAACCAGCACCAGACCTTGTCCCTTGAAAGGAAATCCCACACTGAGCAGAAAAAATTGCCCTTCCTGGCTGCTGGTGAGGGTTTGCTGTAGGTCCCCAGAAGCCAGACTGGAGCAATCAGTGTTTTATCACTTTTTTTTTTTTGTTGGTTTGCCATTGCTTGTTTTAATGCTCTTTGCCTGGTTCCAGGGCAGCCTGGTGGCAGCTGGTGGCCTTTCAATGACAACATAGGGGTCCCGGGCTCTGCTCAGCCTTGGGCATAAACCAAGTGCATCTTCCTTGGGCTTGGTTTGGTTTTCTTTTTAATTATGCCCTTAAATTAAGTATGAAAGCTGCCAAATACCAGCATGGCCTAGCACTGAGGGCAGTCTGGATGGAAAACACACGTACCCTAAGCCTGCTCTGAAGCTGGCTGTCTGCAGAGGGTGTGGAATGTATTAAGCTGGGATCTTTACCTGCTAATTTCAGGGACACTGCCTTAAAAGTTGATGAGCAGTGTAGGTGATGCCTGAGGAAGCTCCCTGGAACAGAGGCTGGACAGTGCTAAAGGAATAAAGTGGGGATTTATTAAAAGGCCTTCAAAGGATACACCTTGGGCAGAACAAGGCTGGGGCTACACTCAAGGTGGACCCAAGATGGACTCAGGATGGACCCCGAGTCAGGAGTTCTCACACTTTTATCAGTTTTGCTCCATTTCCAGATTGGGGTTCATTGTCCAATTCCAGCTCCAGGTTCTGCAGTCCCACCCTCCCAGATTGCTCTCCTCAATTCTCTGCTGTTTGCACTTTTTGGAGCTGAAGCTGCAGCTTTGGTGTCCTTGGTTCTGGGGCTGGGAAAGGATTGTTGTGTGTGCCTGAGCTGTGAGGAGAGCTCGCTGACACTTTATATGGAGTTCAGAGTTACACACCAATGCAGTGCAGAACCTGGAAAATGTGACAGCTAAAACTGCAGGCCTCACAGGAAAGGCAGGCACAGTGCTGTGTGCTCACACTGTCACTCTCTGCTGTGTTCACAGGCCGCTTCTGTGAGGAGAATGTGGACGACTGCACTTCAGACACAGGGCTTCCCCGCTGCTTCAACGGAGGGCAGTGCATCGACCAGATCGGGGGCTACAGCTGCCTCTGTCCCCAGGGCTTTGCAGGAGAACGCTGTGAGGGGGACATCAACGAGTGCCTCTCCAACCCCTGCAACCCCCGGGGCAGCCTGGACTGTGTCCAGCTGACAAACGATTATAGGTGCATCTGCCGCAGCGCTTTCACTGGTGAGTGGTTGTAAACACGCTTCCAGTTTAATGGCAGCATCTTGAGAAATGGTGGTCTTGTCCCTTCCTGGCAGTGCTGTTATCTGGCCGCTTCCCTTCACAACGTCTGGCTGTTTCAATTTTTAAACCAGTCTTCTTTTCAACCTTCTAAGAAATTTGGCTTCCAGAGCTGTCTCAGACAAAGGAGTCTCCTTGAGACGCTTGGCTTCCAGAACATTTCTTTCCCTGTGGTACTTTTCTTGCCTTCATAATTTCACTTGTCTAATATTGAATGCACAGTTCATGTGTCAGCTTATCTCAGGCATTTTCTTTAGCAAAGCAGCCATATGCATTTTTTCTGTACATCAGTGTCCTGGTATCATCATTAGCTTTTAGCCTCCTTTTCTGCTCCTCGCTGCATTTCCTACTTTACACTGGTGACATGGTCAGGATGGAATATTTTATACATAGGCTGTACATTTCTAGCTTGGTGATCCTTCCACAATCCAACTTTGAATCACAACTTTGCAAGAATTTCACACTGTGCAGACTTATGCCTCACTCTCGCTCGATCTCCTCTTTGTTAGCATTACTGCTATTCTGCTTTCTGCCTCCCACTGGGCTTAAGTTTGGTCTAATAGTCTCCAGATGTTTCTTAACTTTCAGCTTTCCATTTTCCATGTCAGTTTAACTTCTTATGCCTTTAGTTTTCCTCCATTGAAACCTTTCACTTTCCCTGCTTACCAATGACCTTTCCTGCATGCTTTACCAGCAGTTTTTACTCTTCATTTTTTTCTTAAAATTTGAAGATGCTGTGATTTCCTGCTAAATTTGTAAGTTTCAGATGCAAAGAAGTCACAAAGATACATGTTTGAAAGATTCTTGTAGTAGTTTAGAATGCATTACTTAGCCTGCCAAAAGAAGTTCCTGAAAGAGTGATGTATGAGGGAAGTGGAGCTGGTGGGACACTGGTGCTGGCCACCAGATGGGTTTATTTTAAGCCTGTCTGTTAAGGTTCCTTTTATGAATTATTCCTCATGTGGCTTCTGACCCTCATGGAAGGGTTGCTGGATCTTATGCTGCGGGGAGTGCTGCACCCCTGGAGGAGCAGGGAGAGCTGCTGTGTCTCAGACATGGGGTCTGTCTGGAAATGTTAGGCACAGAGGGGGAACATGCTTCCTCCTCTAGCTGTCTGTCTTCTGCACATTCCACACTGACCCTTCTGCCTGGGAGGGGACAGGGTGGCTTTGCTGTGGTCTGGGTCTGGGGGGATGCCAGGACTCTGTGGGCTGTCCTGCCCTGTCTGCAAAGTCTTGGCTGCACATGTCTGGAGACTTCTATTAATGTTTTCCTAGGGGGTCCAAGCCATGCTTAGATCATTCCCAACTTTTAGAAGTTTGGTGTCAGTTTTACTCTGGCAGCTGCTGCAAAGCTGCTTGGTGCAGTGAGAGCTCTGTCTGCCTGATCAGTCTGAGGAGACTCTGCTAGATGCTCGCTGGTGGTACCTCTGGTCCTGAGGGGTGTTCATTCATGTTACAGTGGGATTTGTTCTTGGACTTACTGAGCATCTCCCAATAAGTAAAGAAGTCTTAGGAACCCCCAAGCTGGTGTGGTACATCACTTTCAGCCTCTGTGCCTGGCTGGCTTGGAGATGACAGCAGCACATTCTGGTTTTGGGCCGTGTTTTGTGTGTTTTTGAGGAGGCAGACACAGTCAGCTGTCTCCAAATAAATCCTGTGGGTTCTGGGGTTGTGCCTCTCACTGCTTAGGCAGACTACATGTTATCCAAAGAGATGCTCCCTCCAGAAAAGTCTCACTGAAGTGCCCAGCTTGCTGGTTATTCACAGGAGTTCTCTGCCTTGTGATGGCTTTTTGGAGTGATCTCACACACGTTTCTCTGCTCTCCTGTCCCTGTGCTCCACCCCAGGCCGTCACTGTGAGAGTGTCATCGATGTGTGTCCCCGGAAGCCGTGCCAGAACGGTGGCACCTGTGCCGTGGCCAGCAACATGCCCGATGGCTTCATCTGCCAGTGTCCCCCGGTAAGCACCGTGTCCTCACACTGCCCTGCCTGCCTTAGCTCCAGGTTCCTCTGCCTCGACTCTCCCTGCTTCACTGCAGGTGAAGCACTCTTCACCCACATCCCTTAGTTTATCTGCTTAGCAGGGAAACCCAGGGCTTCCAGGTGCTCCAGGAGAGTGATGCTGCCTGTTGCTACCCCAAACAAGTATTGTCTTTAATTATCACAACTGGCTTTTTTGTCTTAAACCTGCCATTAAATTACAATTTTTATTTTTTTTTTGCAGTCCTGTGTTCTCTGGGCTTGTTGCAAGATTCCCCTTGTTTGTGACTCTTCTAGGCTGTTTTTGAAATGTAACAGAGTCTTGTGATTTCCTAGTTTATCCGTGTGGTTAGGTCCAGAAAATTGTGGCTCCTGCAGTCAGGCTAGAGGAGTTAGAGGGGAGAAGGGATTTGCACATGACACCTTCAGGCCTCCAGTCCTCAGAGTGTAGAAGAATAAGCTTGTGACACTGATTGTTTTATCTTTTTTTCTGCTCTGTAGGGTTATTCTGGAGCAAAATGTGAATTCAGCAGCCACAGTACCTGTGGACAAGTGAAATGCAAGAAGGGGGAGCAGTGCATCCAAACGTCTTCTGGTCCACGGTGCTATTGCCCCAGGCTGTCTGTGGGAGAGGAATGCCAGACAAACCCAGGCTGTGCTAGTGCCCCCTGCCAGAATGGGGGCAGCTGCCACCCTCATTCTCAGCCTCCTTACTATTACTGCCAGTGCCCTGTTCACACCCAGGGCAGCCACTGTGAGCAGCCTGTAACTTTCAGCCCGGAGCCCCGGGGCTGTCTGGATTCCCAGTGTGCAGAAAAAGCCAGGGATGGCTATTGTGATGAGGACTGTAACACCCATGCGTGCCAGTGGGATGGAGGAGACTGCTCCCTGACAGTGGAGGATCCTTGGGCCAACTGCTCCACCTCCCTGCGCTGCTGGATGCTTTTCAATGGACAGTGTGACGAGTTCTGCAACACGCCCGAGTGCCTGTTTGACAACTTTGAGTGTCAGCAAAATAGCAGGACATGCAAGTAAGGCTCGATGCTGAGAACATTTTCTCTGTGTGACTAACACAGCTCCTGCCTGTTGCTCCCTTCTTTCCCATTGTTTCTCTTGCTGTCCTTGCTGAAAGCTTGGCATCCAGCAGTTTCTGCTGCTTTGTGTGCTTCTTGTCTATTTTTGGAATCTGTGCGCTAAGTCGATAACCTGGACAATGTTAATGTGGAAACCTGCTTGATGGATGTGCCCTGCTTTCCCTGGAAATGTAAATAAGGAGGCATTTCACCTTGCACTAGATTTTAACAGTACTGCCTGCTATCCTGAAGTTTGCTCCATACCAGCAATACCTGTATTTTAATCCCAGCTGTGTTCTCTGTCTCTGAACACATTTTCTAGCTTATTTGTAGTGGCGCTTCTTTCTTTTCAGTTATCTGTCACAAATGCTGCTGCTCTGCAGTGATGATTCTCCCTTGCTGAGGCAGGAGGTGTTCTATATCTCAGTAAACAGAACAAGCAGTTCTCTTATGCTGTTACCAGAATTAAATAATGGGTCCTTGGGCTGTTCTGTGCTTCCTATTTTCACCCTTTCAGGCTGCAGGCTTATCCTGGGGTTGTATTTCTTCTCCTGATATCCCGATTATCCCGACTTTCCCTCAAACGATGCTGAAGGGTGTAAGAGCCAGGCCCCTAGACTTGCCAGGTGTGCTGTGCAGAGCACACCAGTGCCATGTGCTGCCCGTGGCCCTCTCCCTGCTGCAGGTATGACAAGTACTGCGCCGATCACTACGCGGACGGGCGCTGCGACCAGGGCTGCAACAGCGAGGAGTGCGGCTGGGACGGGCTGGACTGTGCCGGTGACAAAGCCGAGAAACTGGCAGAGGGCACCCTGATCATCGTGGTGCTGATGCCACCCGACGAGCTGCTGGGGGATGTCCGCAGCTTCCTGCGCACTCTGGGCACGCTCCTGCACACCAATCTGAGGATTAAGCTGGACTCCCAGGGAAACCCCATGGTGTTCCCGTACTACGGGGAGAAATCGGCGGTGCGGAGCCGCCGGTCGCTCGTGGTCGTTCGCAAGCACAGAGAACTGGAGCAGGAGGTCATTGGGTGAGTGGATTGCTCTGTCTCCTTCTGGCCTCAATGTGCTGCTAACTCTTGCTTGTAGCTGTGTGGGGCCTTCTAGACTTTCTTGGGCTGTAGGCTGGTTTTTATATGGGAAACTATAATGCTGTTGTAGCTGCCCAGCTCAGCGTTGGGTTAGAAAGATTAAAGTAAAAGGCTGCTGCAGTTTAACCTACTGCTTTGGCATAAGTTTCTGTCACTGATTTCTGTGCCCTTTCACTGTGTCTCTGCAGCACCAAGGTGTTCCTGGAGATTGACAACCGCCAGTGTGCAGAGGACTCAGAGCAATGCTTTCACAACACAGAAGCTGCTGCAGCTCTCTTAGCTGCTCAGGCCATCAAGGGCATGTTGCCCTATCCTTTTGTGTCTGTCCAAAGTGAGTAATTGCAGAGAAAAAATGGCTTATTGAGGGAGGCAGTCATCAAACTTGGGCTTGCAAAATACTCAGATTATTGATCATCATCTTCTTGTGTCTCGCTGTTCAGTATGGTTTCTGGGAGGTAACTTCTTTGTCCCCAGTTATAGGAGTATGTTTGTGCAAAGTACACAGAGGGGATGTCTGGTTAGTAAGGCAGGACATGTAATTTAGAGCCCAGTCACTTTAATATTTGTCTAAATAATCTCTCGTGCTACAACACTGCAGTGGTGATCTCTGCACTAAAACCATTCATGTGCTTTTAGCCATGAATTTGATGGAAAAGGTGCCATTTAGAGAGAAAGACTGGGAGGCATTCCTCAGCCCAGTCTAGCAGATGTTTCCTCTTCTGGCAATATACATGCAATCTCTTTGATTTCTGCTCCATCTCCCTCAGTCTGAGGCTCAGCTGGAAACCTCTTCTAGATTGGCATTATTGCTTTTCCTAGTTGGGTCATGCTTGTACCTTCTTGTAGACCAGCTCTCTCTATGCCAAGTGGGGGTGGCTGGAGGAAGGAGGAAGATCTTTGGTTCAGCAGCCATAGACTCTAAAAAATACTTGGAGAAACCAGACCAAGGGAAGTCAAAAAGAAGTGATACGTACTTAGAGCAGTCTCAGTGGAGCCTAAAGTCTGTGTAGAGGCAATGCTTCCCCTGTGGGGAAGAAGAGAGAGAGAAAAGAGTCTGTAGGTTGAAGACTGTTAATCACACTGTGTTTTAACTGGAATTTTCAGGTGAGCCCTTGTTACCACCAAAGACCCAGCTGCTTTACCTGCTGGCTGTGGCAGCTCTGATCATCCTACTCATCCTCCTCTTGGGTGTGATGATGGCCAAACGCAAGCGCAAGCACGGTTCTCTGTGGCTCCCAGAGGGATTCATCCTGCGCAGGGATCCCAGTAACCATAAACGCAGAGAGCCCGTTGGGGAAGATGCTGTTGGACTCAAGTGAGTTTGCATTTAGGCCACTGACATTCTGGTTTATTAGTGGCTTGAGGGTTTTGAGGATGTGGCTGAAATATGTTTCATCAAAGGCACCAGTAGCTCCTTAGAGAAAGCTTCCTTTTAAGCTAGAAGTTCTTAAGCTATTCTTCTAAATTTAAAAACATCTGGCCTGGACTGAAGAATTTTAATTAACTGGAATGTATAAAATGCCAGCAAGGAATCTGATCTCTTGGTTTTGTTCGGTTTTCTGATACTGAGCAGTATAGATCAGCAGCCAGGCACTGTTTCCCTAATTTTCTCCTGAAACAGATGAGACATTTTTAGGTTCATGGATGAGAACAAACTCCTAACATCTCCAGCTCAATGCATCAAAAAACGTGACTCAGAAGTAATGGAAAGTTTCAAAAGTTTTATGCAGTTTTGGCTTTCCACTGCATTAGACAACTTCGCAGTTCTAAGTGCATTTAACGCCACTGTTGGCTGCCTGAAATTTGTAATTTCTTGGTTCTGCTGTTTGCAAGCTACCAAAGTTGCAAGCACCCCTTAGTCTCTGCAGGATGATGGTGTAAGCAGCAGCAGTGACACCTGCTCAGGCTGCAAAGTGATATGTTCTCCTTGTTTGTCAGAAATCTGTCAGTCCAGATACCAGAGGGTAACCTGGCCGACCCTGGAACCACTGAGCACTGGGCAGGTGATGGTGGACCTCAGCCAAAGAGAGCTAAGGTAAGGAGCTCCAAGATTTAAATACCACCTGAAACTGCTGGTGAGACAACCATCTGCATGAACCTTCCTTGCTCAAAACCTCCCTTGGCCTAGGGATTGGTAATATATTCTTAATGGTATCCGAGGAGCAAATCCTCAGGTTAACACTGCCACCACAGGCCAGTGGAGAAAGCAGAGAAAGTCAGTGCCTTCTGTTTCAGTGTCCCCTCCCTACAGCAGCAGGAGGGACAAGGAGGTTAATGTCATGTCTTGCATAATGTATGAAAGCTGAGAATTCCAAGCAGAAGTAAATGGAGACCACCATTTGCTTAAAAGAAAATAAACACCCCCTAAAACAACAAAAAAGCATACAGAAACACAAAATACGACAAAAATCCCCTCCCAAACCCTGAGAAACCCCACCAAAACTAAGATCTGAGTGCCCTTGGCCACTTGGTGGGCATTTTGGAGCAACTGTTTGTTTGCTGTGCTCAGGCTGAGGACCAGGCCCTGCTGCCAGAAGGGGATGAGCAGATTGACCAGCGCCAGTGGACACAGCAGCACCTGGAGGCAGCTGACGTCTGTGGCAGCACCTCTCTGGCCCTCACACCCCCTCAGGCAGATCAAGAAGTGGATGTTCTGGATGTCAACGTCAGAGGGCCAGGTCAGTACTCACAGTGTCTGTGTGTCCAGCCAGCCAGCCTCCCCTGTCTCCAGTGGCTGGGGCTGCTAATGTTACAAATTCAGTTCCCTGCAGGAACACCAGCAGGGATTTTATGGTGCTTGAGGAGGAAAGCACAGCGTGCACTCCTGGGGGAAAAAAAAAAAAAAAAAAGCAGCGAGCTGGAAATGTTAAACCGTGGTCTGTAGCACATGGAATATCATGGAGCCAGGAGGAAAAGAGTTCACTTAGCAGGCTGTAGAATCTTACTTATAACAGTGTGTGCCTAAGTGATATTGTCAGAAATTTTGAATGCATAATTGTGCTGGAAATAACCCCCCAGTTTCTCCAGTTTGATCACTGCAGAGATCTATGCCATACTTTTCTAAGGACCAACTTGGCAGATTTTATACCTGAGCTGTCTTTTATTGGTTGAGGAAGCAAGGATGGCCTTTTCCTGAATAAAATGGCTTTTTGGCAGACAGTTTACCCTCATTAGTGGTGTGGGAGGTGTCTGTCCTGAACAGAGCAGCAATACAGCAAGATTGTTCATGATTTTTTTTAATTCCCTGATTTATATCTTCATCTTATGATGACCAAGTCACCAGATTCACAACAGAACTGTGGACTTTGAAGGTTTCTTTAACATGCACGCAGGATTGCTTTCTCTCAGTCCCAAAGGCCTAGATGCCCTGGGAACCCTCTCCTGCTTTTTATGAGCATAGCACTAAAGCTGTGTAAGCTGGGAAAGGACTGTGTGGGTCATCTGGTAATAACTGATCTCTGGGTTCTGAGAGGAGACAGTTGACCAAGAACCTTATTCTGGTTGGAAGAGCTGCAAACATGGCTCTTGTTCATATGCAGAGGGGTGATGCTGCTGATATTGCTGCAATTCCTTTTCTTGCTGAGTTTTGTGGGAATATTTCCATGCAATTTAAGGATGACTGGGCCCATTCTCTCAGTTCCTTTCTATTGTCTTTTCTGCTCATTGACCCGTTAGCTCTCCTAAATGCAAAAGGAAGGAGGGATTTTTGTGTAACGAGTGTGAGAACATAAACCATCCGTTTCTGCCAAATTTAAGCTTTTCTTTATTTCCGCTATTGAAACTTCTAGTTGTGTGGCAGGGTAGAAGCTTTCCAAGTGCAGGCAATAATGTTCTTAAGACTCAGACTGCTTATTTTCATGTTCACCCAAAGCTTAGTCCAACCACAGCAATGAAATAATACTGACCTGGGAGTTGTTTTCCTGCCATCCAGATATGATTGTGAAGCTTGCAGCTCTAAGTTATTTCTCTCTGTGGCATCAGAAGCAAGCAGCTGTCAGGAGCAGAAATAATTTTAAAAGTCTGAGAGATGTTGGAATAAAGGGTTAGTAAGGAGGGGTAGGATTCCTCACAGTTAATGTGGTTGTTTCTCTATCCTGGCCTCCCTCACTTTTGCAGGCAGATGGAAAAAATGGGCCCTTCTGAGAGGTAGTTCCCCTCTGTCCCAAGAAGTCTGCAAACTGGATGGTTCACACCCCAATAATGCTTTGCTGCCCCTAATTAATTACAGAGAGTGTTCAGGCTGACTGACTTGAATGCAGGTGTCTGGGCTGGAGCCACCTGGAGCTGGGTGAGTTAGCTCCTGGCTGCAGGAGCAGGCTGAACAGCAGAGATCTCTTCTGGAGAGGGGAGAAACACCTCGTTGTACCAAGGGTTTGTTCCCTCTCTTAACCCACCACCTTCTGCAGCCTCTCAAATTTAGGGGGGTTCAAGAGCTCCAGTGTCCTCCAGAAGCACTGCCTAGAGATTTTTCCTGTGGGTTCCTGAAATCACAGCTTTCAGTACCTTGTGCCTGACCTTCAGCAGCTGTACCTGTCTGGTGAACTCCTGATTTTACTATTCTCACTCTGCATTTTACATGTACTCAGGGGCTGTCCTACTGAAAGACAGCAAGCAGCAGAATTTTTTCTAAAATGCTGCCACCACCTTTGTCTCCCCGTGCTATTCTTTTGCTGTGACCCCCAGAGCAGTGAGGACATTCTTTTCAGTGGAGTTATTGTGAGTGTGTAACCAGGGTAATGCAATTATAGGCATAACTGGTAACACCACCTATAATTAAAATTGATGAACTGTCCCTATTATATGCCCCTCTTTTTTTCTGTTACTAAAACTTCAGTGGTTTAGACTGGAATTTTCCATGCTGGGTGCCTGCCTCCAGCTGGATGCTTTTGGGTTCTTTTCCAGCTCTTTGAGAGAACAAGCTAGAAGGAGGGAAAAAAAGACATTGTGTCCACAGTTTGGTTTTTTTTCTCCTCCAGTAGTCCATCAAGCACTTAATTGTAACTGTTTAGCTGGATGTGCTTTTGCTAGCCTCATAAAACCAACAGTGTGTGGCCAGCTTGCTGGGCTCTGAAAAGAGCTTCACGTACCTGAGAAACTTGTGGAGGGTGGCAGTGAATTCTTCCAGGGATTTAATGCTGTGCTGTCCCTGTGGAGAAGCTGGGCACAAAAATCCTGGACAACTGCAGTGACTGAGCAAGCCAGACTTATCCTGTGAGTGGTTTTTTTTTTCCCAGAGCTGTAGTGCTGGAGGAAAGGAAATCTCCTTTCTGTGCTCTGTCTCTCTGCTCTTTGTGTTGAGGCAGTGCAGAGGAGACCACAGCCTGACTGGAATACTGAGGAGTGTTCCTTTGGGGCAAGGGAGCAGAGCCAGCAGGGGCAGGGAGAAGCACAAAAGGAGAGGTATAGCCTTGGAGAGCAGCAGAGCGAGTCTATAGACAGGACTGGACCTTGGAAATGAACCCGTGCCCATGCTTTGCTGCTGTGCATCCAGCAAATCCTGGGAAAGGAGCAGGGTGGAAGGAAGGCTGAGTGTCCTGGGGTGGGGAGCCAGCCACTAGGAGGAGTGTGCAGGCTGCTGGAGCCTGGGCAGAGCCTGCTCCTCCAGTGCCCCAGCTGGAACTGCACATTTCTAGAAAATTTTGAAACTGTCCTAAAGCAGAGAGCCAGGAAGACTCAGGGATCAGAAGCTGGGAATTGGGAGCAGGGTATTAGAGCTGTGTGTGTCCCTTCCAGTAGGAGATGTCACCATGTTTATGTGCACAGAAGCCCAGTGTGGCTTTGTGCAGAGCTCTGTGATTGAGAGCTGTGCAGGCAGAGAAGCTGTAGTTTGTCCCCTGCTTGCCCCTGGGATAAATCAGGTACTTGCTGAAAAGTTTGTCTTGTATTTCTGCTGCTGGGCTGCTGCTGTCCCAAAACAAGATGAAGAAAAGATAAAAAAGAGAGTGTGCAAAAAAGTACCTTAAATCAGAAAGGAAACCAAAGAAAAACATGAAGCTAAATCAGATATTATATATATTTGTGCCTTATTACTTCGTTGTTTACCTTAAGTAACATGATCCTGGCCGTGAGTCAACCAAAAATCAAACTTTAAGTGACCTTAGCCAATGCCTCAAACTTAAATACCATTTGTTTAACTTATTCAAATCCAAAAAAGCCATTCTTAACCTGCTTGGTCAGTTTACCAGTAAACAATTGGCCAATACCAAATAACTTCTCTCCAAATCTTTCACGATTCACTATGAATCTCACTGAAGAATGAAGTGTCTAGACCAAATTTCTTCCTGAAACACCCTATAAACCTCAAGAATTAAAAATCTTAAACTCAGTGAAAAAAAAAAATCATAATATTTGATTTTCCTAAATCAAAACAAAATCAAATCACAAATATCAGTACAAATCACACCCTGTACAAAAATGCAACATTGTAGTACAATTTCACCTCAGTCTTACACACAACACTCAACCATGTCCCTTTACAATTACCATAAAAAATCTGTATCCTTTGTAGAAATAAAATTAAACCTACCATTCCATCAAACCTCAAAAATGGTCCACATAACATTAAAAAACTTACTTTACTAATACCTAACACAAAAACAATGAAAAAAAATAAACATAAACCCAAGAAATTCACCTCACAGGGCTCCAGTGGAGCGATTAGCAGAGTGAGGTTCCCTTCTGCTGCCATCTAAGCCCCTCTTGCTTTCCAGGTGCCTCTGAAGGAAAAGCAGTAAAATCAGCAGGGAAGCATCAGTGCCTTCAGCTGCAGTCTTGGGGTTTTAGGGAATATCACGTAACTGCTGCTGGAACTGGAACTGAAGCACTCGGCATTTTTAGGGGTGACTGAAAATATGTGGAGATGTTTTAAATGTTAATTATTCTGCATCAAGGAGGGTATGAACAAGGGTGAAAAATCAGCAGCATGAGGTGATGTTCCTGCACTGTCCTTTCTGATTAGCAGAGAAGGAGGCTCATCAGAGGGAGCTAAGTTAAATTAGAGGTTTGGAGGAGCCTTTCTCCTTCCACTGACAATGCAGGGATCCTGGTTGGATGTGGGTGACTTTAGCCTTTGTGGATATCCCATCACTGGAGGTTTGAGGAGATTAAGACCAGTACCCACCAAAGACTGTGTGGGAATATTCATCCCGGGGCATTTGTCACCTTTCAGTGCTTGACTGTGACAACTTCAGGATCCTCCTGATGATAACCTTGCTGTAAATATGAAGGTTTTTGTCTGCATTTCACTTCAAGTTAATATCTGAAGTGAATGTCACCAATGTCACCAGTAACCAGTGGTTAGTTGTTCAACATTTTTTCCTTCAACTGTTTCTTTTCCCCAGGGATGTGATTAGAACATCACTACAAACAATTACACTTAGCTGTCAGATGACTTCGATTTTTATAGCCCTTGCTTCTCTAAGCTAGCCTTAAATTTCTGTGGAAGTTTCACACTTTTGCTGCCAGGTTTTTCTGTTTTATGATGAACTTAGTCTTTAGAGGAATATCTTAAGCTCTGCTGGGTTTGCAGTAGGTACTCATGCTTGGAAGGAAGACAACTCGCAAACTGTTGGGTTTTAAGAAGACGTCTGGGTTAAGGCAACCGGAGGGATTGCCTGTAGCCCAGGGCAGAAGGATTGTAGGAAGCTTTCCACGCCTTTGCCAAGTTTCTGTATCCCCATCTCCCCATGGTTTCTGTATCCCCATCTCCCCATGGTTTCTGTATCCCCATCTCCCCATGGTTTCTGTATCCCCATCTCCCCCTCTGCAGATGGATGCACTCCACTGATGCTGGCGTCTCTGCGCGCGGGCGGCTCCGACATCAGCGAGGACGACGAGGACGGGGAAGACTCCTCAGCAAACATCATCACTGACCTGATCTACCAGGGGGCCAACCTGCAGGCACAGACAGACCGCACAGGGGAGATGGCCCTGCACCTGGCAGCCCGCTACTCCAGAGCAGACGCAGCCAAGCGGCTCCTGGACGCCGGGGCGGACGCCAACGCCCGCGACAACATGGGGCGCACCCCTCTGCACGCAGCCGTGGCTGCTGACGCCCAGGGCGTCTTCCAGGTACGGCCAGTGCAGAGCTCTGGGCTCTGTATTGCTGTGAGCCTGTGCTCTGCTCGCTCACAGCCCTGCCCTGGTGCCTCCCGCAGCGTGGTGGCCAGGCAGAGCTGTTTTACAGCCAGTTTCCTCAGGTATTCGTAGTGACGCCTTCTGGAGGCTGAGCTGGAACAGAGACTAGACAGGGCAAAGGATAAAGCAGGGATTTATTAAAAGGTCTCAATGGGTACTCTTGGGCCACACAAGAGTCCAGCTGGACCACACCCAAAATGCCCCAAAGTGGTCACAAAATGGACCCCTGGGTCACGAGGTCTCACATTTATATAAGTTCTGGTCCATGAGTATATTAGAATCAATTGTCCAACCATAGCTTCAGGTTATGAAGCTCCATCCTCCTTGGTTTTCCTTCTCACTTCACTGTTGTTTTCGTTCTTGAGCCTGAAAGTTGTCCTTGGTATCGAACTAGAGAAGGAATTGTTTTGTCTGTATCTACACTGCGAAGAGAGCTTAGTAGCACTGAACATGAAACCTAAAACTACCCACCAAAGCAGCACAGAGTCTAAAAAATATAACAGCTAAAACCTAAAGGCATCAATAGGTTGAGGAGCTATGAATCATCTGGCGTGTATTTATTTGGTCTGTTTGACCTGTTTTCTGGGTCCTTCCGTTTCCATGCTCAGGCTGCTTTGTCATTGTACGAAAGTTTCTCTTGAGATTCTGCCAAATCCTCAGTTTTGGTCTGTAGTGGTATTGGAAAAAAAAAAAAAAATCCATCTTCCCTCTGTTGTCCAGATCCTGATCCGTAACAGAGTGACAGACTTGGATGCTCGGATGAACGATGGGACGACCCCGTTAATTCTGGCTGCACGTCTGGCTGTGGAGGGGATGGTGGCTGAGCTCATTAACTGCCAGGCTGATGTGAACGCCGTGGATGACCACGGTAATGGGAACACCATGTGCCAGGAGGGCAAATATTTGCCATGGTGTGAGCAGGGAGGGGTGGGTTCTGCTCTCCCACAGTGGGGGCTTCTCATAAGTTCTGTAGCTAAATCACTGGGCTCTCCTGCAGTGGTAGTAAACTCCAGGCTGCTATGCAGTGGCTTGGTTAAACAAACCTGGAATGAGAAGCAAAATAGCTCCTTGGTTTGTTCCTGACGTTGTTGTGTTTGCCTGCAGGTAAATCTGCTCTTCACTGGGCTGCTGCTGTCAACAATGTGGAAGCAACACTAGTACTGCTGAAAAATGGAGCCAACAGAGACATGCAGGACAACAAGGTACAGTGTGGTGGTGCTCAGCAAGCCTGTGCTTCCTAGCTCAGAGCATCTCTTCACTGTTGGTGGTGAACTAAGCTCAGATTTTCTTAACTGGGTGCTTAGTGCAGGTCTTCCAAACCCAGACTGTTGCTGGAGCTCTCCCCAAGTGCTGGGTTTCTTACAGGGTTTCTGATATGGGAGAGCAGTTCTCTTCCTGGTTTGGCCAAGTGCTGGGCATCAATGAGGCTGTCCTGCTTTCCTTGCAGGGAAAGAATGCAAGACGCAGCCAGTGCTGTGTGAGAGCAGCAGGTGAAGTGCTGCTGGTGTCAAACAGCTGGATTCCAGTTAGCAGACAGAAAAACACCTGGTGGCACAGCAGCAGTCGTGTCCTGTGACATTTCCAGGGATCTCAGTGCAGGGTGGAGATGGGGAACAAGCCCCTCTGTTTGACAGACTGTCTGCACTGTGCAGATGTCTGCACTGTAGCTTCTCTCTTAGTTTTTGTTGTGTCTTATAGTCCTTAATTTTTCTCCTCTGCCTTTTGGGTTATTGTGTATCTCTCAGTGGATTTTAGAGCTACCAAGCTCTAGTTCCTTACTGGGCTGTTTTAGCCTTTGGTACCATTCCCTCAAAGGGGGGCAGTAGGAGAAAGGCACCAGGTGCTTTCATGGATCCCAGGGCACAAGAGAGCCCTTCCTGGCAGGAAAGTTCAGCCTGTGCTGCAATGCTGTGTATGAAATGATCTGTAATCTGCCCTTTTCAGCAGGCAGCTCTCAGGGCAAGGGTCTATTGGGGACTGTCAATGTGACACTGCATTACCCAGTGCTCACCAGGCTGCCACACCATAAGATATTGGGAGTTGTCGGTCAGTCCCCCCACACTGAAGCTGCTAAAATATTTACTCTGTGCTTCCAGGAGGAGACTCCACTCTTCCTCGCTGCTCGGGAAGGCAGTTTCGAAGCCGCAAAAATCTTGCTGGACCATTTTGCCAACCGAGACATCACGGACCACATGGACCGGCTGCCCCGGGACGTGGCCCAGGACCGGATGCACCACGACATCGTGCAGCTCCTCAACGAGTACAACGTGGCCCACAGCCCCGCCGGGCACCCCGGGGCCATGCTGAACTCTGCCCTCTCCCCAGTCATCTGTGGTCCCAACAGGTCCTTCCTCAACCTGAAGCACGCCTCGCTGAGCAAGAAGTCACGAAAACCGAATGCCAAAGGCATGCCCACCAGCCTCACCAAAGATGCAAAGAGGAGAAGGAAGAAATCCCTCAGCGAGGGCAAAGGGCAGTTCTCAGAGAGCTCAGTGACCCTGTCACCGGTGGATTCCCTGGAGTCTCCCCACGCTTTTGCCTCTGAACCAACCTCTTCTCCTGTGATGCCATCACCGGGCGTGCTGCACTCATCGCCCAGCTCGCTGCTGACCGCCCCGTCGGTGCAGGCTGCGCACACCATGTCCTTCTCCAACCTCCACGAGATGCAGCCCCTGGCACGAGGCTCCAGCACGGTGCTTCCATCTGTCAGCCAGTTGCTCTCACAGCACAGAACCACCCCTCCCAACAGCGGGCTGGGCAGGCTGCGGCCGGGCAGCGTCTCCACCGAGTGGATGAACCGCATGGAGGTGAACGAGTCCCAGTACAACGAGATGTTCGGCATGGTGCCCCAGGTGATGCATTCCCACCCCAGCGTCTCTCAGCAGAGCGGCCTGGTTCAAGCAGATGCCAAGCACCTGGGGGTGTCCAGGGAGTCCTTGCCCCCCATCATGACTTTCCAGCTGGTTCCCAAGGGCAGCATAAACCAGCAAGCGCTGCCGCAGCAGGCCCAGTCAAACTGCGCTCAGAACATGGCTGGCCCTCTCAGCTCCATGTACCAGATCCCAGATCTAGCCCAGCTGCCCAGTGCCTCGTTCTCCATGGCTGCCATCCCCCAGCAGGACGGGCAGGTGGCTCAGACGGTCCTCCCGGCCTACCACCAGTTCCAGAGCTCCATGGGCAAGTACCCCACGCCTCCCTCCCAGCACAGCTGCTACTCCTCGGCCACAGAACGGACTCCTAGCCACAACCGGCACTTACAAGGGGAGCACCCGTACCTGACCCCATCGCCCGAGTCTCCAGACCAGTGGTCAAGCTCTTCACCACACTCTGCCTCCGACTGGTCTGACGTGGCCACCAGCCCCAGCAACAGCCAGCGTGGGCCAGCGGCCGCCCACATGACGGAGCAGCAGCGGAACAACATGCAGGTGTACGCCTGAAGGCTGTCCGTGGCACGTGCAGCCCGACTAAAACGGACTCCAGAACTCATGAAGGTCTTCCAGGATGGAAATGAAGAACCATTTTAGTATCCAAGAGTCTTAATGAGCCCAGGATGTTCTTTCGTTGGAGGGACTGTGGTCGCTGTAGACTTGTATGCTTTTCTGCTAAACAGAGAACTGTAGAAGCTGGTGATGGAGAAGACCAGCTGGGTCGCTTCTTACCACCTCCCACGCACCTTGGACGTGACTGCTGTCTGCACTGGACTCTCCAGTCTGCTTCTAAACGTGTTCCACCGTTGCTTTGGGGAGACAGCTCTTCAGCTTAGTACATCTTGTGGTCATTTCTCCAGAAATTTAGCCAAAACCAGCTTTGTATCCTTATTTTGTTACTCCTCCCGTTACCCACGTAACCTCTCTGAAGCACCTTCTAGTAGTTCTCCTCGAGTTCAAGTTGCCTTGTCTTGACACAGCTCAGAGCTGCACCCACATTCCTAGCCCCCTTCCCTCGTCCACCCTTGCTCAGCAAGCGAGCCGGACCTCCCGAAACACCTGCAGGTCAAGTGACACCTCCTGTCACACAGCTTCACCCCTTCCTCTTCAGGAGTCTTTGTCTTATAGGGACCCACTAACACCCCTTAGCCTTCTCACTGCCTGCTCCCCAGGTATTATGAGATTATATATACATATAGTCTTTTTAGGTTGTTGGTTTTGTTATTTTCCCTCCCGAAAACGCTGGTCTGACCTGGTCTTCCCGCCACGGTGCCACTGGGCCCATCTCTTCCCTGAGACACCCCTGACCATTTTGACACACTACCCTCCCCGTGCCCCCATCCTGCCAGGAGTGTCCACGACTGCCTTCGTGGGCTCCCATGCCAGAAGAGATGCACTGCAACTGATACAGGCCTTTTTGGGATGAGCACGAGTGCTTCAAAAACTGCTAACACGAGCTCCCAGCGTTCTTGCACAGTAGTCCCCTCCCCTCCATCCAAGGGTGGCTGTGTCCTATCCTCCAGATACCATATGCTGCCTCTTTATGGTATTATCAAGAAGCGTCAAACATGTGGTTGCATGTTTGTGGTGTGTGTCCTTCTGCGTCAGGAACGACATCCAGCCCTTTGAAAAGTGTCCCTTTTGCTGCAGCCCTGGGTCAGAGCTGCCTTGTCTTCCCCTCCTGGCGCACGGAGGCCGCAGCAGCCGAGCAGGCTTCCAGGAGCTGGGCTGTGCCAGCAGACCAAATAGCTCAGAAGCCACTGCCTCCTGCAGTTTGGTGTGCAGCTTTGGGGCTGTCCTCTGCTCTCAGTTTCAGCCTGCGTGGAGATTTCCCAGCTGAGGTGGCTCTGTGGGACAGCAGGGCCGCTCACAGAGCGACTCCCCCAATAATTTTGGAGCTGTGGAAGCCAGCTGTCACTGACCCGAGGCAAACAGCCGCTCTTTCTGCTCTGTCCACAACAGCAGCGCTTCTCTGAAGGGCTCCAGAGCAGCCAGCAGCCCCAGGAACACTTGTGGGGGTGGTTTGCTCCCACCTCCTCAGGAGAACGCTACAGACACGTCTTCCAAAGAGCTTGGGGCTGCCGGCTGCTGCCAAAGGACTGAAGGCAGCTCCCCTCTGAGCAGGCCATCCAACACCCCCCTACCATGTACAGTATTGTCTCTGGTCTTGCTTTTCCATTCTAATCAACAGTCAAAGTCGCTTTCCTTTTTTTTTATTTCTTATTTTTATTTTTAATTTTTTTTTTTTTTAATTCCGATTCCACTCAATGGTACATGAAGGCAGGGCCTCAGGAGGAGCTGGTTGCCAGGGCCGTTGTTCTGGGCTGAAGTTTTTCAATTCCACGTGAAGTCAGCGCTTCCCACGGCGCTCCCCGGCACGCTGGCTGCAGTGTGGCCTCTGCCATGCACTGTCCAGATACACCTTCCACTGCAAATAATGAAGTGTTGCTACATCCATGCTAAAGAAACAAAGGGCTTTTGCTCCTTAGCTCCAGATAACCAAGTGCCTTTTTATATATGTGGCTACCTTTTACAAGGTGAGTGCTTTCTGTGGAATGAAGCCGGTTCCGTGCCTGGCCTGTTAATATGATGGCCCTCTGCCTTTCTTATTTTTTTTTTTTTTTTTTTAAAAACTACTTGTAAAGATAATATCTCCTTAAGGTGGTATTTTATCTCGTAAGTTGTAGAGTAACCATTCACACAGCAGCATTTTCCTACATTAATAATGGAAAATATTTGCTTATTTTTACATTTTTTATAAAAGTCTTTTATGAAAATAGTTGCTGCCAAATGTATAAGCAATTTTTATCCCCAGAATAAAAAAGTATGTGCCCAGTGTCTGTGCACTGCTGGTTTTCATTTTGCTTTCCTGGCTACTGTGGCACAGCTTATAAATGAATCAGGGGTGCTCTGTGTCAGCACCACGCAAGCCCCACCACCTCGCTGCACCCAAGGGTGCTGGAAGCAGCCTGCTGTGGGTGTAGCAGATGGATTTGGGATCTCTTGGCTAGCTGAGAAGGGGGCAGTAACCAGCAGCCACGCAGCTGGGTGATCTGGGAAAGGTGGGGAGGGATTGGGATGGGTCCTTTCCTTAGGCACTCTGGATCAGAGCTCTCACTTGCCTGTGGGAGCCTGGGAAGGGCTGGGGTGTTTGTGTGGTTTTTAGGAAGGTGAGGCTGTGGGGCTGTGGGTTCCCTGCTTGTTTCCTGCCCTTCCAGCAGGGAAGGGGATCCTCATCCCTGGAGATGGGGCTGCATCCCTAGCTTTGTCTCAGCAGTTGATGCAGGGAATGCTTAAGGCTGGAGCAGCCCCCTGAGATCGAGTCCAACCTTTAACCTGACACTGCTGTGTTCACCCCTTAACCATGTCCCCAAGTGCCACATACGGATGTTTCTGGAACATTCCAGAGATGGTGACGCCACCACTTTCTGGGCAGCCTGATTCCAATGCCTGACTGCCCTTACACTGACCGTTTTTTCTCTTCTCTCCTCTCTTCTCTCTCCTCTCCATCTAAATATCCATATCCTATCTATCTAAACCTCCCCTGGTGCAACTTGAAGCCATGTCCTCTCATCCTGTCTCTGTCTTACCTGGCAGAAGAGACCAACTCCCACCTGCTCCTTTCAGGCCTCCTTTCAGATTAGTGTAGAGTGATAAAGGAGCCCCCTGAGCCTCCATTTCTCCAGACTAAGAGCATGAAGCTGTGAGATTCTGAAACAGGGAATCGTCCCTCCTCTGTGCTGGTCTCTGGCTTCAAGAGTTTGACTTGAGCAATCACAACACAAGCTGTCAGTAGCTGTCCTGCTGTCTTTGGAGCTTGGAGGTGCCACGGAAGCCTTGGTGCTCACCTGGCTGCTCTCCAGCTCTTGCTGTGGACTCCGATGGATCCAGCCAGTAGCTGAATGACGATGCTGAGCTGGGGTAAAGCTGCTGGGGGCATTTTAAGGGTTTAATATTCAAACAGGGCAGCTCCTTTATCTCCTGGTCGAGCCAGCTGGGCGAGTCCAAACCTCCGGGAGGCATTCCTCCACATTCTCCCGCAGCTTGCACATCTGTGCCAAAGTTTAGCCAGCTCTGCCGAGGCCCTGGCACAGCTGCATTGAGCTTTCTGCTGCTCAGGCTGAGACTTGAAGCTGTGTCTCCTCGGGAGTGCTCATGCCTCTTCCCCAGCCCGGGATGGATGGCCAGGGGCTTGTGGAAACTTGCTGTGCTGCAAACTGAACTTGCTGTGTTTGCATCCAAACTGAACCATCCAGGCAGGGAGCTGCCTCGTCCCTTATCTAACTGAGGCGTAGTGGAGGAGCCTCGGGCTCTTTGGGGGAGATTTTTCACGGTTTTTCATAAAGCTAGGGCGAGGTCCTGTTCTCTGGGGTGTTGCTGTGTTTGCAGGGTTTCACCATCGATCAGGGGAGCTGATGTGTGGCAGGTTGTTTCTTTCGGAACTGATAGCGGGCAGCAGCTGTGTTTGGACACGAGAAAGTTTCACCCCTTGGATCCTAGAGGATGCCTAGCAAGCAGAAGCAGCTCTAGCCCGCTGCGTGGGTGAAGGAGAGGGGTCTGATCCTCCTCCCTCTCCGGGGCAGAAGCCAGACATGCCTCTGCACGCCGGCAGGGAGCTGCTCCCTGTGGGTGTAGCAGCGTTCACCGGCTGCGTGTTTCAGCAAATGCTGCCGCAGAGGAGATCCCTTGGCAGATCTCTGGGCTGTTCATGGTTTGAGCCTGACAGCGAGCTCTCTGTGTGCGGAGAAGCAGGGCTCAGCAGGTAGCTGCCCTCCTGGGTCACACTAGTGCTGCTGAGCCCTCGAGGGCAGCTCCTCTCCTCCCCTCCACCGAGGGTGCTGGGGCCGGAGCTGGCCAGCAGCAGGAGCCACGGGACAGGCACCAGGGTGGTCTTCCAAAGCCGCTTTGGTGCCTCCGGAGCCAGCAAAAGGACGCTCCAGGGCGGTAGCAGGAATGGGGAGAACTGCAGGGACAGAGGCCACCCGAGGCGAGGAGCAGGGAAGGCTGTGCCAGACCTTGCTCCAGGAGGGCTCCAGGAGCTCAGCCCCGTGGCTCCATGCCGGCAGCAGCCTCGCCAGGCCGGGGGGGCAGTGAGGGGCTGCTGCGGGAGCTGCCCCTTCCTCCCGGAGGGACACCGAGTGACAAAGGCTTGCGTCAGGACCGGGCACCCTCCCCGCTATCTGATGGCACCGCCAGCCCCCGGCTGCAGGCTGTTCCCACATCCCGGCGTCCCGCATCCTGCTCGCAAACATCCCCCGGCAGTTCAAACAAGGGCGGTGTGTGGGTGACGCATGGCAGAGCCGGGCAGGGCACGGGGCCCGGCCGGGTGCCATCCCCTGCCTGGGGACAGCGGCAGTGCCAGGGGGTCGGAGTCACGGCCCGGCCGCTGCTCGCAGGGATGCTCTGGCCGGGATGGGGGGGATCACCCCCGGGGCTCATCCCCCCGGGCAATACAGGTCCGGGCATCCCTGCCAGGTGCCAGGCTTGCTCTGGGCTGGAAGATTACATCTGTATCGCGGGAGCAATTAATGATAATTGCAGGGGGTTTATTGACCAACTAGGACAGGTTCTTCCTGTCTGTTTCTAGAGATACGTTGAATACAAACAAGAGCGGAGATCTGGGCAATTTTCCAGCAAAAGGGGGGGGGGGGGGGGGGGGGGGGGGGTCAGCAGTAAGATTTTTATGGTGAGAATCACCTGAGTTGGGCAAACAGAGATGATTAGCACCAGGCTATAAAGGGCAGCTCCTCTCCTCTCCTGTCCCCGTGACCCGCGACGAGCCGCTATTCCTCACCATCTCCGGACAACAGGTAAGGAAGAGGACCGTCACCCTGGGGCCTCGGGATGCTCAGGGCTGGCTCACGGGCGGACAGGAGCTGGTCGCTCTCCCTGGCAGTTCCTGCGGGAGCTGAGCTCTGCCCTCGCTGCATGGGGCGGGCTGTGATGCTGCATTTTTCAGCCCTGCGTTGACTTTTGTCGCTGCTTCTTTGAGGGGAAGACGAGCTGAATCTGCAAATCGGCCCCGCTGCCCAGGGATTAGCCCAGATAAAGGGGAACTGCGCTGATGTGGCCGATTTGCCTCCCCAGCCTGGGCAGCGCTACGAGCTCAGGGCGTGAAAACGCCGCCGTGCACGTTGTCCCTGCCGCCCCACCTGTGCCATTGCCCGGCTGGGATCCCCCGACAGCAGCCCCCGCTTGTCCCCGCAGGGCAGCCTGGCTCTCCCAGACGCCTCCTGCCGAGTCTGGCACTGGTTGGGCCAGAACAATGTGGTGCCACTGTGGGCTGGGGTCCCCAATCCACGCGGTGCAGACACAGAGCAGTGACCCTGGGGAGCGGAGAGGGAGGCACAGCCTGTCATCTCCTCCGGGCGGCTCGAAGGAGCCAGGCTCAGCCTGGGGCAGGTTTGCACTCTCTGGGCACAGGTAGCATCCTCTGTCCTCAGGGTGACCCTCCCGAGCCTTTACAGGGAGCAAGGAGGATGGCGGCTGCAGCCAGACTTGCCCTCCTGCTGCTGGGCTTCGTGGGGCTCCTACGGCCGCTCGGTGAGTGCCTCGGCTAGGGGGGCAGCGGCTTTTGGAGCTGGGCCAGGAGGGAGCCACGCTGTCCTCGGGGGCGGTGATGCCGCCTGTGTCTCACCCCTGCCCGCGACTGTCCCCGAACAGACGGCAGGTACATCAACTACTGCCCCGACGGCTGGTCCTACTACAAGCTCAGCTGCTTCAAGTACTTCCCCGAGCCCCGGAGCTGGGACGAGGCTGAGGTAAGCCCTCCGGGGTACACAGGGGAACAGGGACCCCCGCGTTTCCCCGAGGCTCCCTGGCGCTGAGAGCTCTCTCTGCAGAGTCGCTGCCAGGACTTCAAGAAAGGAGCGCACCTGGCCTGGGTGGAGGACGCCCAGGAGGCGGCCACCCTGCGGAGAGCCATCTCCTACTACCAGCGTGTGCAGCCCGTCTGGATTGGCCTCCAAAGGAATAAAGAGGTGAGGTGTGGGCGGCAGGGATGATGGGGGGCTGGGGGACAGCAGGGCCGTGCCTCTGGAACTCCCTCTCCCCGCACAGAGCCAGGCGTGGCAGTGGACGAGTGGGAAGGACTACAGTGACACCCGAGGGATGCCTGGGAACGGTGCCCATGGGGGGAGCTGCGCCGCGCTGACCCATGGCAGCGGTGAGTGCCCGGGCCCTGCAGCCTCCTCCAGGCGCTCCGCCGCCTCCCTCCTGCTCCAGGTGCATCCCCCTGGGGAGCTGCGGAGGGCACAGCTGCTGCCCGGACCCCGCCAGACCCCGCCCGTCTCTCCGCAGGCTTCTCGGTGTGGGCCAGCGCCGACTGCTCCCGCCAGCATCACTACATCTGCAAGTTCTACCCCTTGCACTGAGCACGGCCCTGGCCCGGGGGAGACCCCGCGCCCGCGATGTCCCTCCCGTGCCACCCCTCGGACTCTCTCCCGCAACTCCTATAAATATATCTTATAAAAAAAGAAGCATGCAAGTTTTGTGTGAGCTTGGTGATGCTGCAAAGCCCTGGGCTGCTCTGTGAGAGAGAGAGGGAGGGGTTCTGCCACGGCCCCCCGAGCTTCCCGGCTTCCAGAAGCTTCTGCCGGGCGGGCAGGGCTGTTTGGAGATGAGTGCCCAGGAGCTGCGGGGACAGTCACTCTCCTAGCTGAGCGCTCGTGTTTGCTCATGCCAGCCCTCGGGAGCCAAATACAGCAGGTGTCCCTGGGGGGGACAGGGGTGTCCCCAGAGTGAGACACAGATGTGGGTGGGGACGGGAGTTGTCGTGGGTGTGCAGGCATGGCGACAGGCGCTTCCCCCCCCTCCAGGTGCAGCCAGCTCCGCAGGGATGTGGGGGCTGCAACCCTGCCCCAGGGCCATGTTGACAGCAGCCCCGGGACCAAAGGTCCCTTTTGTGTCACTGTTCTGTTGCCACAGGCGTCACGTGGCTGTTTGCTCTGCTGCTTTGAAGATGGCTCTGCCCCCACCCAGCCCGTGGGGTTTTTACCCCCCCAGAGCCGCCGCACGTGTCAGACGTGGACCGGGGCCCGGGCAGCGCGGATGCTGCCGGCACCAAAGCCCGGCCGCCCTCTGCTCCCCGCCCGGCACGGCGGGGACAGCCGGGGAGGCCAGCCTGGCACCGCCCCAGGGCAGCCGGGGCTGCAGGACAGGGGCTCCGTGTCCCCAGGCTTTGGGGCACAAGACGAGGACACCCCGCACGCTCCCCCCTCCGGAGCTGCGCTGCCCCTGTCGTGTTGGCTGGCGCCCGGCGACCTTTGAGCGCCAGGGTCCGGCAGGCTGATAAAGGCCGGGAGGGCTGTGCCGAGCTGCCCACGCAGTTTATAAAAGCACTACGCAAAGCCCGGCCCGCTGTCCGTGTGTCCGGCCGGCCGGCCCTTCGTGCGTGCAGCGGAGATGTTGCGCTTGGTCGGGCGCGCCGCACGCTGCTGGGGGGCGAGGTGGGCACTGCCGGGGCCAGAGCGGGCACCCCGGGGCGCCCAGCATCCCGCGGCATGGCAGAGGGCATGGTGAGCATCCACAGGGATCGGGGGGGATGGCTGGAGACACAGCCAGCGGAGGGGTGGGGAGCTGCTGAGGTCTTCAACCTTGGTGGGGAAGCGGAGCCTCTCCCTCCTCCGTGCAGCACTGCCAGGAGCTAGCGGGGATTTGGAGCACTCCCAGCCTGGGCTACTCGCTGGTGGCATCTCTCCAGGGCCACCCTCTGTCCCCAAGGCTGCCGTGGGATTATTGCCACTCCCTCTGTCCCACAGCCTCTCCAGTGCTGCTGGGACAGGTGCCTGGCCCAAGGATGTGGGCATCCTGGCCCTGGAGGTGTACTTCCCTGCCCAGTACGTGGACCAGGAGGAGCTGGAGCAGTTTGACGGCGTGGAGGCCGGCAAGTACACGCGGGGCCTGGGCCAGAAGCAGATGGGCTTCTGTGCCGCCCACGAGGACATCAACTCGCTGTGCCTGACCGTGGTGCAGCGGCTGGTGGAGCGCGGGCGCCTGTCCTGGGACGCCATCGGCCGCCTGGAGGTGGGCACCGAGACTGTCATCGACAAGTCCAAGGCCGTCAAGACCGTCCTGATGCAGCTCTTCCACGACTCGGGCAACACTGACGTGGAGGGCATCGACACCACCAACGCCTGCTACGGGGGCACGGCCTCGCTCTTCAACGCAGCTGCCTGGGTGGAGTCCAGTGCTTGGGATGGTGAGTGCAGGCAGGGGCCAGGCCAGGGGGCTGGGTGCTGGCTGGGTGTCGCTGTTATTTATGAACAGAAACACACAGTCTCCGAATAAGTCTATCAGAAGGCTGAAAAGAGAGGTTTTATTAGCAAAATGGAATACCTTATATAAGGTAGTTCGCTAAGTAAAAAGTGATTGGTGAACGGGAACACCACCTTCCCTGTTACCATTGGCTAAGTCAGAAAAACAATATATTCTATGTTATGGAAAGCAAGGATGAAAAACACCACCTGTTGTTTTGAGAAAGAATATTGTTTAGAGAATATACTTACACAATTTCTCTTGGGAAAGTGAGAAGCTTTCCCTTGGAAAGAAAGGATCCTGCCAGGCCTTTAGCTATGAAGTTTCAGAGATAAAGAATTGTCAGCCCCACAGGCCGGGAGCCGTGGGAGAGGGGAAGGAGACAGGAGATGGCCTGTAACCCAGAGATGGCTTTCCAACTGCAAAGGGAGCCACTGCGCCTTTGGGCTCTCTGTCACCCATTTCTTGCCCATCTCGGTGTGACACCTGGCACCATAGAGATGGGGACACACCAGGGCTGTGGGATGGAGGTTTCCACCCGCTGGGAGCCCTGCCAGTCCCTCTGTCCTGCCTCAGGTCGCTATGCTGTGGTGGTGTGTGGGGACATCGCTGTCTACGCCACGGGGAGCGCACGGCCCACGGGAGGCGCCGGTGCCATCGCCATGCTGGTGGGACCCAACGCCCCGCTGGTGCTGGAGAGAGGTTGGTGTCCTGACACCCTGGGGCTGATGGGTGCTGTCCCTGGGGGCCATAATAATAAAGAAGTGTCAGGTTTCAGAGATGCTCTTATTTCTGAAAGGCTTTCAGAATGTTCCTGAGAGTAAGTTTGTTTTTCAACACTGTTTTTTTAAAACTTTTTTTCTTTTTCAAGCACAGTAATTTTTTTGTTATTTTTTTTTTTACACGTGTAATGTCTGTTGTTAATTGGACGCACCTCAGCTGAGAACTTACAGCTTCGAAATCCTTTGCACTCTGAACTGAGTGCAAAGGGATCTAAAGCTAAATACATCAGAAACAAGAAATATACAAAATAAGCCCTGACTCTGGGTTCTTCTGACAAGTGCAGACAGTAATGATAAATTTGTTTCCCTAGGCGACCTCATTGTCTCTGATATTCCAAGAAAAAGACATTATGATTATTACATATGATGTAATAATACTCAATGAATACTAAGCCCAAAGTATAGATGTATATAATAATAATGGCTCTTAGATAGGAAGACAGCTTGAAAGTTTTCTTCCATGCATCCATGTGCCATCCCCAGGCAGAGCTGCTCAGCCAGACCCTGCTGGGTACCCCAGGATGCTGGCTGGCCACATCCCTGTGGGCACCATGGAGTGACTCAGGGAGGCTGCTGGATTCCAGGGGTGGCATGGCAGGCAGCAGCCCTGGGTGTTTGCCACTGGGGCCTCCCGATGCTCGCTGACAGCTGGCTCTCCCTGTGCCCCCAGGCCTGCGTGGGACCCACATGGAGCACGCCTATGACTTCTACAAGCCAAATCTGTCCTCTGAGTACCCGGTGGTGGACGGGCAGCTCTCCATCCAGTGCTACCTGCGGGCGCTGGACCGCTGCTACGCCGTGTACCGGCGGAAGGCGGAGACCCAGTGGCAGCAGGGTGAGTGGCAGCACCCCTGAGGTGCCCATGGCAGCCCCCTGGGTACTGATGGCCCCGTGTCGCCTCCCAGCTGGCATCCAGAGGCCCTTCACCCTCGATGACTTCAAGTACATCATCTTCCACTCGCCCTTCTGCAAGCTGGTGCAGAAGTCGGTGGGGCGGCTGCTGCTGAACGACTTCTTGGCCTCCCCCAGCGCTGACACGGCCTCCGGCCTCTACAAGGGGCTGCAGTCCTTCCGGTGGGTCCCTGTGCTGTGTCCCACATCCTTCAGGTGTCCCACACTCCCTCAGCCCAGCCAGGGAGGTGCTGGTCTGGGGTTCCAGCTGGTCTCTCTCTGGGCAGTGGTGTGAAGCTGGAGGACACCTACACCAGCAAGGAGGTGGAGAGGGCGTTCCAGGCAGCCAGCCAGGACATCTTCAACCAGAAGACCAAGCCCTCCCTGCTCCTCTCTTCTCGCAACGGCAACATGTACACACCATCCATGTATGGCTGCCTGGCCTCCCTCCTGTCCCAGTGAGTCCCCCAAAACGCTGGCTTGGGGAGAGGGAGGAGGTCATCTTGGGGAGGGCACTCCCTGGCTAGATAGAGGGGCACAACTCATCTCCCAGCCCTCATCTCCCCCTTGCCTCAGCAGGGACCTGATCCTTTCTTTGCACACAACCCCCAGTGGGGATGCAGCCTGCTCCAGGCCATCTCCCTGCCAGACTTTTCATCCCGGCTCGCTGGAGCTGGGCCAGCACATAAAGCCCTTCCGTCATCACCAGGATGAAAACCCCTGTTGTCATGCCCAGTAGAATGAGTGACCCCATGGGAAACAAGTCATGGGAACAGACAGGCTCTGAGGGGAACAAAAGCCTTGTCCTGGGGGCTTTTTGGGTCCTGGGGCTCCCTGGCACCACTGCACTCTGGGGCTACGCTCTCTTAGAAATGTGGCCCCGAGGATCTGCCTGCCTACAAAGCAGGCAGCCCCCTACACCGCCCCCATCTCCCCACTCAGCCCAAATGTCCTGTAAGCCCTTTCATCTCTCGCTCCAGGTGCTCAGCACGGGACCTGGCTGGCTCCCGGATTGGTGCCTTCTCCTACGGCTCGGGACTGGCTGCCAGCATGTTCTCTTTCCGCGTCTCGCAGGATGCAGCTCCAGGTGAGCCCCAGGGGACGGAGGGGCTGGGGAGGGAGGGCAGCCTGGGGCTGTCCCTGGTGCCATCTCACACGTGGGGTGCCCGCTGCCAGGCTCACCCCTGGACAAGCTGGTCTCCAGCCTGGCCGACCTGCCCGCTCGCCTGGACGCCCGCAAGCGCGTGGCCCCACAGGACTTCGCCAAGATCATGAAGCAACGGGAGGAAACCCATCACTTGGGTGAGTGGGGTTGGGGATCGTGGGGGGTGACCCTGCCCTGTCGGGACCTCACAGCACCCCTGAGCACCGCTGCCCTCCCCCTGCAGCCGACCACGCTCCACACGGCTCCCAGGCGGATCTCTTCCCCGGAACCTGGTACCTGACGCGGGTGGATTCCAAGTACCGCCGTGAATACGCCAGGAAGCCCATCTAGAGCGGGATCACCAGAGTGGTGAGCCCTGGGAAGGGGGATGCTCTCCTTCCCACAGGCATCCCTGTTCATTCCTCTCATCTGGGGCTGGCCCCTGTGGGGAAGTTCCCTTTGTAAGGGGGGAGAATGGCCAGCAGTGACTCGGGCCCCGGAGCTGTCGGACACGGCAGGATGTTCTGCAAACCCCTGGGCAGTGCAGGGGAATAAAGGTGCAGATGGGAGGGGGCAGCAGCCCAGCTCTGGCTCCTGGTCTTGAATGGTCTCCTCCCACCCCAGGTCCCTCCCAGTTAACAACCACCAGTCTGGATCACAGCCACTTATGAGATTTATTCCGTGGCCACCTGCCCTGTTAATCATGGGAGTATGCTGTGACATTTTGGGGGAGTCAAGTAAGCCCCAGCCTCCCAGTTTCCAGTCTAGGAGGGCAAGATGGCATTTTTCCCCACGATGTCATTAAATTGAAACATCCTCATGGCAAAACCCGTGGGCAGGGGGGCACTGGTGACGCAGTGGCTCCAGGGAAGGCTCATGCCCCTTGCAGCGCTGCTCTCTGGGCCATGTCCCAGCACGGGACCATGCCCAGACAGGACCTCGGCAGCCACAGAGACCTTTGCACCCTTCAGCAAACAGTAGCAGGGCAGGGGAGCAGCAGGGGCAGGAGGGAGGGGGCTTGGGGTTGAGGACAAAGGACCACACAGACAAGGCACCATGTGCTCTCTCCTTCTAGACCCTTTATTGAATGTGGGGCCACCCCAAACCCAGTGCGGGGGTCAGGGGATGTGCAATGCTTTCCCAGCTGGGGGAGGGTCCAGATGCTGCAACCAGATGCAAGAGCCCTTGTCAGCAGTCGGGGTCTACAGCAGGTGGAGCTGGAAGACTTCGGTGACACGTGGCTTTAGCTCGCCGAGGTTGGACAGGGGGGCTGAGAGCCCCACGACACCATCAACTAGCTCGCCCTGCCACCCGTGTGCTGGAGCTGTGGTAGGACAGACTGGCCCCCTGTCTTGCTCTACACCCTGAGGGAGTACAGGAATTAGGGACACGAGGCTGCCCCCTGCCACACTAGCCCCACTTGGAGAGCTGACCTCTGCTCTCGCAGCCGAGTGGCCCCCACGTCAGAGGTCCAAGGATGCCATTTCTTCCTCCCCCCAAGTCCTTTGAAATCATCCATCCATCATCCATCCATCATCCATCATCCATCCATCCATCATTCCATCCATCCATCCATCCATCCATCCATCCATCCATCCATCCATCCCTCCAGGCAACGCCAGCTGCAGCATGGGCTGGGCTCTGGGTCGGATGCAGGCATTCTCTGGGCTGTCCCTGCAGCTCCAGGGCTGGCACAGGGACTCACCGGGCAGCGTGGCCAGAGCACTGGTGTCAGAGGCTTTGGCTCTGTAGATGAGGACAGGGCCGGACAGCGGGGCTGGCTGCTTGAAGGTGGCCCCGTTGATCTGCCGCAGGACAGGGGTGCTGCCCAGCACTGTCCCCGTCACCTGGTGTGGGCTGCCCTGCAGGGACACCTGCACCAGGCCGTTGCTGCTGTCGGGCTCGGGGGCCACATCGCTGTGGGTGCTTGTGACCTGCCAGAGAGACACGGCCACTCAGCACCCAGGTGCTGCATGTGGCTGGGGTGGGGATGTCCTCGGGAGCACCCCAGGGAACACCCAGCCTCCATGCTGCACTAGCAGCCCTGTAGGGTGTCCCCAGGCTCCTGCTGCTTGGTGGGGAGGGTACACCAGAGCCCAGGTGTGCACGCACCTTCAGCCCAGCCTCCTGGGCCAGCAGCGTGGCGTTCACCAGGGTCACCTCCTTCTGTGTCCCTCCAGCCAGCATGCCTGCGGCCACAGCAGGCGTCAGGTAGCTCCCAGCTTCCTTCAGGGGTGTCCCTGGGGTGCAGGAAGGAGGTGTGCATGGGCCAGCAGCAGAGAGGTCAGACCCACCACTGTGGAGTGGCCAGCCTGGGGGTGGTCCTTCCACCCACCCAATCCATCCACCCATCCATCCCTGTGCACTCCAGGGCTCCAATCCCACTGTTAACCACCTTCCTGTCTATCTGTTCTCCTGCCTGCCCATTGGGGTCCCTACACCCAGGCTCACCTAGGGTGCAGACCTGCATGTTGCCCTGTATTTGCTTGCCCACCGTGCACAGCACCGTGCCCAGGGCTCTGGCCAGGGCGATCCAGGGCTTGGTCTGGGGTGCAAAAGCCTTGCTGAGAGCCTGCCCATTAACCTGCAGGAGAGAGCGAGCACTGAGAGCCTGCCAGGGATCCCCCATGGAGCACGGGTCCCAGTGCCCCCATGGGTTACAGTTGGGGTAACTGAGGCACAGTCAGGTGCTGTGGGGGGACTCACTACGCCGGTCAGCCCCTTCCCCGTGGCCATGTCCACGATCTGCATGGCGATTTCCTTGCCACAGCGGCTCTGTGCCTCCCGTGTGCTGGCACCCAGGTGTGGGCAGGAGATGACGTTGGGGTGGTTCACCAGGTCACGGTCCTTGGGCGGTTCCTGCGGACACAGTTCCATCCTGCCATCAGCTCCCAGCACCCACCTGGGAGCTCGGAGCAAGGGGCATTTACCCCACCTCCTTTGCAAGGGGGAAAGCCGAGAAGGGCTGTTCCAGCCACACAGGGTCTGCTAGGCTGGCCTGCCCTGGTGTGGGCAAAATTAAGGTGGTGCTGAGACAAAGCCAAGCTCAGGGGGTCCCCACAGCCCCACTCGCCTGTGTGAAGACATCGAGGGCAGCCCCACCACACTGCCCCGACTGCAGTGCCCGCAGCAGCGCGCCCTCATCCACAATGCCACCGCGGGCACAGTTCACCACCTGCACGCCACGGCGGCACTTGGCAAAGGTGCTGTCATTCAGGAGCCCTGTGGAAGGAGGGCTGTGAGTGGAAGGGGGCTGCCCCAGGGCCCCCCAAGCCTCCCCGTGGCCGTGTCTGTGCCATACCCGTGGTGGAGGGCAGCAGCGGCGTGTGCACCGTGATGAAGTCGCAGCGGGGCCAGATCTGCTCCAGCGGCAGCTGCTCCACGCCGAAGGTGGCCGAGACATCGGGGGTGATGATGGGATCATAGCCTATGGTCTGAGGCAGAGTGGGCACTCACTCTCACAGCCTGGCACGGTGGCTCTGGCCAGCTCAGGAAGGCCGATGCTCCCCCATCATTCCTCTCTGCCCCATCTCCTCACCTTCATGCCAAAAGCCTGCATGCGAGTGGCCACCTCCCTGCCGATGCGTCCCAGCCCCAGCACGGCCAGCGTCTTCCCGTTCAGCTCCATGCCCATGTACTGGGGAGAACAGGGAGAGTGAGTGAGCACATCCCACATAGGCAGCCCCCATCCAGAGGTGCTTCACCTGCCTCCTACCTTCTTACGGTCCCACTTGCCCTCCTTCATGGAGGCAGCTGCCTGTGGGATCTGCCTAAAAAGGAGGCTGTGGTCAGTGCGGGGTAGGGGGCTGTAGGGCACACCTCTGTCCACATCCTGCCTTGTGCTCACCTGGCCAGGCACAGGATCATCCCACAGGTGAGCTCGGCGGCGCTGAGGCTGTTCCCAGTGGGTGTGCTGGGGATGGAGAGTGGAGTCAGTGGTGTGTGTCCCCCGGGCTGACAGGGGGCTGTGCCCCGTGAGGATGGAGACACACAGGGTGGTGCCAGGGGTGCCGTGCATGGGGAGGGCACCCTACTGAAGTCTCCCCGGCCTCCCCAGGATCACAGGCACGGATGTCCCCACGCTCCTGCTCTTACTTCATGACCAGGACGCCCTTCCTGGTGGCTGCCTCCACGTCCACATTGTCCACGCCGGTGCCAGCTCTGCCCACCACCTGCAGCCTCTCTGCCGCCTCCAGCACTTCGGCCGTCACTTTGGTGGCCGAGCGGACGATGAGCCCATCGCAGTCCTAAGGGGTGACAGACACGGCGAATGGGACAAGGGCCGGGGCAGGTGGCCCCGGGTGGGTCACGGCATGGGGACAGCCGCTGCCGGGGTCCGGGATCTGTCGTGCGAAACCGGCCGGGCTCTTGCATCAGACGGGAGGCGGGGACCGGTCGCGGGGGTCCGCTGCCACCCGGGACCGCCGGCCTGCAGCTGTGCCCACCCACCCATACACCCACCCAGTGCAGCCCTGCCTCACCCGGATCTCCCGCAGCAGCTCCTCCTTGCTCAGCCCGGGTTTCTCCTGCACCCGGAGCCCGCCGGCCTGCAGGATCTCCCTGCAGCAGGGGTCCAGGCTCTCGCTGATCAGCACTTTTTGCAGCTTGCCCAGCGCCATGGTGGGACGGGGATGGACTGCACGGGACGGCGGTGCCGGCTCCCTCCGCACGCCGCCGAGAGGCTCCTGCTGCCCCTCCGCCGCGCTAAAAGAGCTGCGAGCGGGGCACGTCTTTCGGGCTCATTGGGTCCCGTCTCCATAATCCCACCTCCTTCCCTTCCCCTCCCCGCCCCAGCCCGGCCCGGTCCCCCCCTCATCCCCCCCGCCCCCGGGGGGAGGGAGGGAGGGAGGAGGCGGGGGGTGCGGGGGCAGGGCTGGGCCGGGCCCCCCAGCAGCCCCAGAGAAAAGGAAGGGGGTGCTCCGCCAGGACCCCGTGGGTCGGGGAGCCACGAAAACCGGGGGCAGCGTGCCCCGACCCTGCGCGCCGCGTCCGTGCCTCAGTTTCGCCGTCCCGCATATCACAGCTGAGGAAGGCAGGAGGGGGGCGGCAGTGACAGCCACGATGGTGCGGGTGGCTCCCCACAAAGCTGGGGGTGCCGCTGGCAGCCCAGCCCATGGCGAACCCAGACATGCCCTCCTCAGCTGGAGTGGGGGTGGGGGTGCCCCAGACCCCCCAGCTCAGTGGTGAGGCAGTGCCGTGGCCCCTGCCCACCCCCGACTTCGTGCCTGCTGTTGAGCAATGCCCCTGATAAGGGGCCGTGGACACGGGGCCAGCCCTGGCCACTGGCTCCCAATGACGGGGGAGCCACCCAGCAAACGCCCTCCATGGGGCAAGAGCCAGGTGGCTGCTTCCAGTGACCTCGCAGTGGGAAGTGCTGGCCTGAGACACGATGGTGAGGGGTCCGGGGGACCGGGCATGCCGATGGCAAGGGGTGCGGCCAGACCTTCTCAGAGCACCTGGACCAGACACAGCCCAGATCCTGCCCACGGGGAGCAGGGTCTGCCCC
>CM031864.1:31208397-31220136 GCA_018697195.1 Certhia americana | reverse complement strand
GACCAGACACAGCCCAGATCCTGCCCACGGGGAGCAGGGTCTGCCCCTTCCTTCCACCACTTTCCATGCATGGCAGGGCTGGCAGAACCTCCCCAGAGCTGCCAAGCCAGGCACGGGAGGGACTGGGTCCTTCCCCAGGCTCGGCCTGCCCCAGCAACAGGTCTGGACCAAACTGCCGTGTGTGAGACCTGCGTGGCCCTGGAGGCTGTTAAACCAAGCAGAGCCCAAATGATGGACCTGTCCTAGCAGACAGGAGGCGGCCAGAATAGGGTGACTGTCCTCTCCACAGGCAGCGCCGCCGAGGTGGGAGAGCCCAGCATTACGGACAGCCTGGAGCTATGGACGGCCGGGAATGACGGACAGCCTGGAGCTGCGGACAGCCTGGCACCACCCACAGCCGGGGCCGCTCGACGCGCACAGCCAGGGAACAAGCGTGACGCCAGAGCGGGGAAAGTCCAGGGCGGCCGGCACGGGGTGATAGATGCGGTCAAGGGCAGCGGCTGGTGAAATCTGCAGCGATGCCGAAACGGCCCCTCGGCAGAGAACTGTGACCCGGGCACCGCCACAGGGCTCCCTCGGCACGGCGTGGCGTGGGCTGGGGACACCGCGGGTCCTGCTGTGGCTGGGACACGGCCCCCCAGCCCTTGGCACAGCCGGGCGCCGGCCCCGGCCTCTCTTTTAGCCTTGCTGCAGGTGTCCGGAGGACACAGCAGGACCTGCCATCCCGGAGCTCTGCTCCCCGTGCCGGGTTTGCCCGGGGGCTCGGTGGCTGCTCTCCCACGCCTGTGGCATGTTTGTGCGGGGGACACTCGTGGCCAAGCCATCGCTGCCTGTGGCAGCGCGATGCCGGCTTTTCCCGGCCAGCTGGTGCCCTCTCCTGGGGACTGTGACCAGAGGCAGAGCCCCACGGCACCCCGGCCCTCGCCGCGGGCCTGCGGGGACACTGGGAGGGCTGGCGGGGTGGCTGTGCCAGGGGGCATGTCCCCCCACTCCTTGGTCCCCAAGGGAGCCAGACGGAGGGGACCCAAAGGCTGGAGGGGACCCAAAGCTGGCAGGGCCAGCGGGATGGGTGCCGGGGGACTGGTGGCTGACAAGAAGGATGAAGTGTGGGGGGTATGGGGGCATAGCACCCCTCTGCTGACCCCATTTGTACCAGGTGTTGCGTTTAGAGTAAGAAATTTGGCAGGAAATAAATCCAGCTGTGTTCCAGCTGGTCTTCACAGATCGGAGGGCTGGGCAACAGCTGAGCTGAATTTCTGAGCATAGCCAATTTGGCACTACAGCTCCAGTCGTGTTCAGTCGGAAATTCCACGAGTGCAGCTTCAAAAATAGTGCAGCTTATTAATTCAACACCACAGGTTTGGTCACCTTCCCTGAAAACCTTCATAATCACAGATTCATGAGTAGTGTGGTGTATGGAAGCAGCAGAAATACAGGTACAGAATTGCTGTTGATAAACCACACCAATTGCAACAGAGCTCTGACAGCAACAATAATGTTGTGTGATGATAGTAACAATTGTATGCAGGAACTTACCACGAAGGTGTCCTCACTTGGGAGGAGGGAGAGGAGAGTAGCCTGTTCTGTCTCCAAAGTATTTTTGGGTTTTCCTCCTAACCAGGTAAAATTCCAACCCTCCTTATATCCAGCCAAACTTCTCCCCCTACTCCTATTTATGTAGAGCACAACCTAAGTAGAGAGTATGGAGCTGTAGAGATGGTACCATGTACTATAAAACTTACTAGCATATGCAGGGTGTGTGTCAATATTTAAATGGCCCTTAATCAGACAAAAGTTACTTTTTTTTTGGCCACTGTGTCCTCCAAATTTCTGCTGGTGTGATTTTGTCCCATTTGTCAGAGCCAAAGCAGAATCACCCCATCAGTACAGGACCTCCTCCTTCTTTCTCGCCACCAGCTCTGCGGTTCTCCATCCACACAGGTAACACAGAGGGTGTGGATAGCAGCCCCCAGCCCCCACCTGGCTCCTTGGTCATCACTCTACACAAGAGTTCTGGACAAACTGTGCTTGGTGGCAGGCGGGTGGCCATGGCTGACAGCTGGCTGAAGGGCTGTGGGGGTGCAGGACAGAGGAGAGTGGGGCCAAGCAACAGGGAATTAGGGAGAGGGTCCCTGCAGAGAGAATGGGGCTGGGGGAGGAGGCAGGGGCAGTGCTGGTATTGGGGTGTCAAGCAGAGGAAGGAGTTAGGGGTGTCAAAGGGGACTGGGGCTGTTGGGGCTGGGATGGGGAGTGGAAAAGAAGAGGAAAGGGGTGGGGGAGACCCGGGGGTGTTTGGTTGGGATGGTGGGTGTTCAAGGGGATTTATGGGGATCAAGGACTATAGGAATGTCCCAGTGGAGGACTGGGAAGTCATGGACAATTAGAAAGCAGGTGAGAGTGTTGAAGGAGTGGAACAGTACCTGGGGACTCATGGGGCTCTGGGGTGGCAAAGGTGTTTGGGGGTGTCAGGTTGGGATGGTGGCTTTCCAGGATGACTGGGAAGTAACTGGGGTGTCAGGAGGGATGTTTGAGGGTGCCACGAGAGATCCTGGCTAATTGGGTGTCTTTTGGGGAGACTGTGAAGTTGGAAGGAGGATTGAGAGGGGACAGGAAGGGATCATGGATTGCTTCTGGGGGAATGAAGTGTGAGGAAGGATTGGGGCTCAGTCCAGAGGGACTGGGTGGAGTGGGGGATTGGGTGGGGAGGGTGGTTGTGTCAGCCGGGACAGGATGGCAGCGGCGGGGGGGGGGGGGGCGGGGGGGGTTAAGGGGGGGTGGACGGGGGGATCAGGGATGGGGAGAAGGCAGAGGGAGAGAGGGGGGAGGGAAAAATGGGGGTCAGAGGGGGCAAAGGAAGGATGCAGGGTCCGAAGGAGGGAAGGAGGGAGGGAGGAATGCTGGGAGGCAGGGAAAGATGAAGGATGGAGGCAGGGAGAAGGAGGAGGAGGAGGAGGAGGGGAAGCAGAAGCGGGCGGAGCCGGCCGGTGCCGCAGAGCCGCCTCCCCGGCGCACGCTGGGCCGGCTCGGCAGCGCCTGCGGGGACCCGGCAGCCCGGCCCGGTGTCCCCGGCGGCCGGCCCGGTGCCGCCGGTGCGTGGCCCGGTGCTGGGCGGTCCGGTGCGGCGGAGCCCGGCGGGGCAGGATGCGAGCCCCGCGGCGGAGGTGAGGAGCGTGTCCGTGTGCTGCGGGTCGGGATGTCCGTGTGTCCCGAGCACACGGGGGGCTGCGTGTGCCACGCTGGGCTGCGCCGATGCCGCGACAGGTTGAGGCCCAGGTACCTCCCCCCCGGCATCGGTGCCGCCGGGATGCGGCTGGGATGCTGGGATCAGTGCGCTCCCTCGGGGCTGTGCACGGCCGGACGCCCCCTGGCCCAGGCCCCATTCCCTTGGGCCGTGGGTGTCCCTTCCTGCTGCTGCCGTCCCGTGGGTTGGAGCTGGGCTTTGGGACCTCGGGATGGTGGCTCTCTAGGCCCTCCACCCGGCAAGCCCAAGCGAACTCGGGAGCCACTGGTGTGCATGAAAGGGACCGGGAGTCCCTTGCCCAGCACCGGGGGCACACTGGTGTTCGCTGCCCTGTGTCTTGTGGGTGTCAGGGCAGTGTGAGTGTGCCAGACGAGAGGGCAGGAGCTGTAGGGTGCTGTAGGATCCTGACTGAGCGCTCCTCGGTGCGCCAGGCATGCGAGCTTTGCTGGGAGGTGCTGCAGGGAAGGGTTCAGGGTGCTGCGGCTGGTGCAGGGAGCTTGGCTTGCCCCATCTCCCCAGCCCTGTTTCCATCGTCCCTGCTGTCGCCCCGGCTGTGCCCGTGCTCGGTTCCACGCTGAGCCGCTGGCCTGACCGTGCGTTCCGGCACCTCTGCAGGGCCTCGGGAGCCACCGGTGCCGGCTGTCACGCCTGCGGTGCCGCGCCGGGAGCCGCCCAGCCGGCGGCGCGAGGAGGGCCAGCCCCCGGCTCCCCCCGGCTCCCCCGGGCTCCCCCCGCTCCCCCCGGCCTGCCGTGCTCAATGGAGACCTTGTTGCCGTGCCCCGTGTGCAGGTCGCTGGGTGGCCGTGCCGTGCGCTCCGCGCTGCGCTCGCACGCTCAGGCAGCGTTTGGGGACGGCTGTCCCCGCTCCACCTCCTCCGTGGTGGCACTCCTCCCCTGCTGAGACATTTGTGCCAACGAGTCAGCGGGGAGCGGGGATGTGCCACGCTCGGTATCTGAGCTGCCACACTCTTCCCCGGCCTTGCCTGGCCCTTGGCACAGTCGCCCGGCCGGCCTGGAGCTGCTGGCACACGGTGGCTGCTGGTGAGCACGGGGCTGGGGCCTGCCCTCGGTCCCTCCATCCATCCATCCATCCATCCCTCCCTCTGTCTCCCCACACGAGGTGATCCAGCAGCAGCAGGAGGTGAGTCGCTGTTGCTGGGTTCTAGTGCCCAGTGCTTTGGGGATGCTTTACCCCAGGATGCTTTTCCCATTTTCTTCTTTTCCCAGAGCAGCCACTCTCACACAGCCCATGTGCCCTGGCGAGGCACCCCGGGCTGCCAGTGCTGGCAAGTGGCTGCAGTGGCCCTGGTGTGATGCCGTGGGGATGCTGTGAGTCAGTGAGTGCTCTGAGTCAGGGCCCCGTGGTGCCTTGGAGGTACATGGGGGGGTGGGCAGTGCTGCTCCGTGAGAGGGGGGCCTCCAGGGCTGAGCCCCCCCTCATTTTGTAGAGCTGCAGCTCTGCTCCGTGCTCCAGGCTGGCATGAAAGGGCTCTTGTCCTCCTGCAGCCCCAGCAGCGCTGCAGTGGCCTCCCCTTCACAGCAAACAAATTCCCAGTGTTGGGCACAGGGGCAGGGAGGGGGGAGCCCCCTCTCAGCCCAACCAGCCATGGCTGTGGCAGAGCCCTGAGCTCCTGCTGGCCCATCCAGGCACAGGACTGCCACTTTGGGAAAGTGGGTGCTTGGCTCATTCCCCCCAGAGCCTGCAGGCAGCCACTGCCCTGGGGTGGCCCTGCCTCAGCATGGCCCTGAGCAGCAATATTTTTTTTTTTTTTTTTTTTTTTCCAGGCATAAGGTTATTTTTGGGTTATTAATACCATTGCCACAGTCCCAGTCAGGAGCACTGTAACCAGCACAGGATGGCCTGGTATCAGTCAGCTGGGTATTCCCCCGAATATTCCCACTCTGTCCTTTGTTCTTTCCTTATCTGTTCTGCTTGTGTCACCGCCCCACCAAGGATGGCAAACCCTTCTCTAGCTAGGAATATCTTGTTCCAGTATCATTGAAAGAGTGGTAGCTAATGTCTAATGTTCTCTCTGGCTCTTCCAGCCCCTTTTGACACAGATTAAAATGGGAACTGTGCTCACTGAACGCCCATTCCCCATAAACATATATGGTATATGGTACCATGGTATATGGGATCAAACTGATAGAACAACCTCAGTTCTCTTAATAATTCTGAAGTTCCCAGAACTTGCTGTGGCTCCTCTTTGTTAGGTAGATTCTGTCCATGTTTTGTTTTTTCTGGCGTTTGCAGGAGGACAGAAGCGGGCTTCTTTAATTCAACAGACTCACAGGAACTTAATATCCTGCTTGGGCCCCTGATGCTGGGATGTAGGACTGCTCAAGGCTCACATTTTTCCTTGTGGGCAAAACCACCATAGGGTATTCTCCAACCAAATCAATTAGAGGGATGGAGCACCTCTATGAGGGAAATTTGAGAGAATTCTCTCTATGAGACAATTTGGTTTGTTCTGCCTGGAGAAGAAAAGGCTTTGGTGGTGTTCCAGTACCTGAAGGGAGCCCACAAGATGGGGGGAGACTTTTTACAAGAGCATGCAGTGACAGGACAAGGGAGAATTGCTTCAAACTGACAGAGGCAGGTTTGGATTGGATTGGATTGGATTGGATTGGAGGAAAAAATGCTTTACTGTGAGGGAGATGAGACCTGGCCCAGTTTGCCCAGAGGAACTGTGGATGTCCCATTGATAGAAATGTTCAAGGTCAAGCCTGATGGGGCCCTGAGCAACCTTAGCTAGTGGAAGGTGTCCCTGCCCATGGCAGGGGGGTTGGAATGAGATTATCGTTAAGATTCTGTCCAAACCAGGCCATTCTGGGACGAGTCAATGATGGTGATATCATTGATCTACTGATATATTGTAACCTTTGTTGGGACACTTGCCAGGGCTTTATGAGCAATAGTGGGAGAGTGTTTATATCCCTGGAGCGCCCTATTAAAAATAGGCTGCACTCCTTTCCAGGTGAAGGTGAATCAAGTCTTGTTGTTCTCCAGGAGTGGGATCACAAAAAACATATATTTTACATCCAGGGCTGCCATCCAGCAGTGGGTCACTCCCTGGGATTGAGTTACGAGTTCCTTGATATTTGGCACAGCACTGGTTGAAGGCTCAGCATCGGCATTGTCATCTCTCTTTTCTCTAAATCTGGTCCCTGTGTATGTGCCAGTAATAAACAGTTAATTGCCATCTCCGTTCCAGGTTTTAGCCAAACCGCTGAATTACACGGGGTGAAAATTTGGTGAATGAATTATATGTGAAGCGGGCTCTGGAGCTGATTGTTGTTATTCCAAATCAGCTGTAACTTCAGGAGTTCAGTTTCGTGTTGCAGCAGAGGATTGCTTTTGTGGTACATTAGCAGCTCTCGACTGAGGGAGGGTAAGCGCCGTGTGGGGTGAGTGCCCCGTGGTATCTGGATTTCTTTTAGGGTCAGGGCTGAACGGGTGGACCAAACATGGCTCTGCAACAGCTGCCAGGTCTGGCTGCTCAGAACATTGAAACCTAAAATGTTTTCATTGTGATCTTTTGCTGCAAAGTGAGGGGAGGACATGTGCTTATCGCCTGGGAGCCATAAATTAGCCTTGGTGGTTTGGCACGGAGCACTCGCTCCATTCACTCCAGTGATTTCAACTCTGCCTGGTTTTTCGGTGTCCTGCTGTGTTAATACTGGAATTTGTGTTCCCTCATCTATTAGAAATGTCATTAATTGTTGAGGAATCAGAATGTGTGGGCTGTTATTATGTATGTGCTGATAGGATCCCACCTGCTGAATTTCATCCAGCCTGGCTTATGGCCATTTATGGCACTTTTCAAACTGAATGGGATTGGTTTTCAGCTATGATTTCCCACTCTTCACCAAGGTTCAGCTGGCTCTTCTGTTTCTATAATGCATCTGGCCTCATACTCAGGGGGATTTGGAAGAGACAATGAATCATCTTCCCTCAGTTTTCTGTCATTTGGGTCACCCCATATGTCTCCATCCTGTTCCTCAGGGAATATGATTAGTTTTCTAATCTGTATGATGTCAGGGGGTTCAGGAGCTCACACAAGCATCATCTCCACCTTTTCTTCCAATTTTTTTTTTTTCTCCTTCTCTTCCTCTAAACGTTTCTGCAGTTGCTTTTCCCTGTTTTCAGCCAAATACATTTTAAGCTGCTCCTTTTTTAATTTCAAAGCAGTATATCCTACATCTGCCATTTTTTAGGAGAGAGGGTGCTCCGATTTCCTTTTGCACGCCAGATCCGTGAGCCCTCAATACTTTATTGTATTATACAATTGTAATACAGCAACTGCTTTATTGTTGTTTTTCCAACATCTTTGGGCCCATTCTGTCCCCTCTCAGGGTGCTGCACACTTGTGTTAATCCAAGTAATGATAAAAATAATATGCAGAAACTTAGCAAGGTGTGACTGGCTTGGGACAAGGGAGAGAAGAGTAGCCCGCTGTCTCCAAAGTATTTTTGGGTCTTCCTCCTAACCAGGAAATTTTTTATCCTCCTTATGTATAGCCCAATCTTATCCCCCTCTTCCTATGTTACATATAGCATTATCTAGGGGGAGAGTTGAGTAACAGTCATTATATGTGGCAGCGTATATTTATTTATTGTATTCATTTTAATTTTGTGCGGTGGCATGTGTTTCATTATTTAAATAATCCTTAATCAGGAAAAAAGCTCCTTTTTTGGCCATGGTGTCCTTCAAAGTGCCAGTCACAGGGCTTTGTTCCGCTCTGCGCTGTTTCTCAGAGCTAAAGCAGGACGATCCTCCTTTGCCCAGCTCATCCTTTCCTTCTGTCCACTGTGCACATCTCCATCTGCAAAGTTAACAGGGCAGGCTGTAGATGGTAAGCCTTAGCCTTTTTCCTGGCTCCTTGGCCACCACCCCGTAGCAGCCCCAGGATTTGGGGTGTTGTGCTGGCTCTGTGGGTAGTCTGCCCCTGGGCATTGTGTCTCCTTGTACATCAAAGGTTTGGCTGTCATCCCTCCTTGCTTCTTGTGTCTCTGGGAACTACCCGTCTGAGTGTCAAGCCTTGCATATTATGTCACTGGTTAATGTGTCTTTTTTGGGTATTTTGCCTTAGGATATCATGACTTAGGATATCGTGCCCCTGGGTACTGTGCTTCCTTAAGTGTTGGCCATCCTTGTGCCCCTGGGGTGCTGGATGTTTTGCCTCTGGGTTTCACACCAGGCTCACTGAGATCCTCCTGGGGTGTCATGCCTCCCTGGATATTGTGCCTATTGGTCTCCTCAGGTGCCACGTTTATGGAAATTTGAGTGCCTCTGGGTTCCACACCTCCGGGGTAAGATGCCCCCGGGCACTACCCCTGTGCCTGCAGCTACACCACCTCTGGGTGCTTTGTCTCTGGGTTGTGGTGTCTGGCAGGGCACACAGCCACGCCTGACCAGTGCTGGGGTGTTTAAAGTCATCGTGCCTCAGTTTCCCTCCACGACAGGTTGTTGCTGCAGGGTCTGTGGCACCCTGTGTCTGCCTCCCCGGCTCCCTGCCAGGCTGGCAGTGCTGTCCCCTGCTGCAAGGTGCTGCTGTGGTGGGCAAGGCTCTGGGGACGTGGTCCTGGGACCCCTAACGTGGCTTGTGCCACAGAAACTCCTTGGCTGTTGGGGCTCAGCCTCGTGCATGTGGGCAGGGCACTGTGCCCACACTGATGCTGGGGCAAGTGCCCATCTCTCTGCTCATGGGACCCCACCAAAAACCTGTCAGGCTGAGATTAGAAAATAAACATTCTGATTTCTTTGGAAGGGAAAAAAAAATAACAACGATCTTTTTTGGGTGCTTTTTTTATTTGTTAGGGTTTCTCCTTCTCTCTTTCTTTTAAATCATGAAATGACTCACACTCCTGAGCTGAAAATAAACTCGATTATGAGCTGTTGGTGAGCCATGACAGCACAGAGTCCCGCCGAGAGCAGCCAGCTCTGCCTCATGCCCCCAGATCCTGCCCTGGGGCTGCGGGGGTCTGCTGTGGGGGCTCAGGTGGCCCTGACAGGGCGGCTAATGGACCTAAAGTGCTGCTGAGGGGACACTGCCATCTGCGCAGCCCCCGGGGCCTCGTGTCTTTGCACTCAGAGCCGCTGCCCCGCGGCTGTGGGGACACACACGTGTGTCCCTCACGTGTGCACAGACACCAGTGTCACCCCCGTCACCCTGCCCGGTCCCTCCGGCACAGCGCGGGGGGAGCCCGGCCTGGACCCCCGGTGCTGTGTGTGACACGGCCGTGTGCTGCTCTCCGCAGGGACCCCTGCGGCGGTGACACCGTGCCAGCCGTGCTCCCCGGAGCCGGACACATGGCGGGTAAGGCACCCTGCACGCCCCGTCCCCGTGCTCCGCATCGCCCCGCTGCGCCCCGAGGCATCCCCTGGTCTCTGCTCCCCTCGGAGGTACACGGGGCGTGGGGCAGCCGCTCTGCTCGCCTGACTGCTGCTCGCCCTTGCTCCCTGCCAGCTTCCCAAGAAGGGCTGTGGGGGGAAGGTGATGAGGACGCTGTGCCAGGCGAGCCGAGGGGGTCCGGCGGCTCCCCGGGTGCCCAGCCCCAGCCTGAGCCCTTAGTGCAGACGTGTCTCCTCCGCGATCTGGAGATGGGTCCCCTGGCCCACACGCAGACTCTGCGGGACTTCGAGCAGGTGAGACTGCGGGGCGCTGGGACCCCACACGGCCCCGCCGGGTGCTCGCAGGATTCGTGCCGGGTCCCCTGTCCCGGAGCGCAGGAGGGGCGGTGGTGGCAGAGGGAGATGGGCTGAGCCCGGCCGGGCGCCACGCTCCCCTCAGCGCCCTCACGGCTGCGGCGCGTGGGGGCCTCCGGGGCTCGGGTTTCACCAACCCGCTGTCCCCGCTCCAGCGATTCCTCAAATAGCTCTGGGAGGCGGAAAAAAAAAGAGGAAAGGGAGAGCAGCGAGGCCAGCGACGGGAGCTGCGGGCGGGCAGGGAGCCTAGGCTGTGTCCCGGCGGCGCCATGTGAGGGGTGCCGGCATGCCCGCCCCATGGAGCGCCGGCCATGGCTCACGGGTACCGCACGCTCTCGCAGCACCTCAATGACCTCAAAAAGGAGAATTTCAGCCTCAAGCTCCGCATCTACTTTCTGGAGGAGCGCGTCCAGCAGAAGGGCGAGGACAGCCGGGACGATGTCTACCGGCGGGTGAGTGCCTGTAGGGGACGGGGTGAGGGGGTTTCCTGGCTTTTCTGGGAGGGAATGGGGTGAGTGGAGTGTAGCCGGGGGGGGTGCCAGGGAGGCCGTCGGGCACTGGGGCTGGGGGAGCTGCTGTATGTGAGTTTGCCCCTCGTTTCTTTTGACAGGAGTGGGGAGAGAGGGTTGGGGAGGGCGTCCCCAGCCCGGTGGGGTGCCCGGGGTGGGTGACAGTGCAAGTTTGGGGGCAGACAGGTGGTGTGGGTACAGCCCATCCTGGCGCCGGCAGGCTAAAACACCACCCATGCCAGCCCCTGACAGGAGCACCCAAAGCCCTGCCATGGCATGGGGGTCACCCACACCATTTCTGCTTCATTCCCGTGGGCAGTGGGGCTGGGGTGTCCAGGCATGCCTGAGGGCATCCTACCCACCTCCTTCCTGCTCCATAGAACATTGAGCTGAAGGTGGAGGTGGAGAGCCTGAAGCGGGAGCTGCAGGAGAAGCAACAAGCCCTGGACAACACATGGTGAGTGGCGCTGGCCAAGCCTTTCAGCCCTTTACCATGGGGCAGACATGGTGGCCATGCATCACCTGTGGTGTATTTGTGGGCAGAGGAATGGGGGTGTCTGCCTACACCCTGCCCTTAGCAGGCAGTAGAGGGGCCTGCAGTGGGGCTGGAAGGGTTTGCAGTGGGGCTGGGCACCCGCAGGGCTCCTCTTACAGCCCTGGCGCCAGCCAAAAATAAAGGACAGCACCTGTTTGGTGGGGGAGGGCAGCGCCGTGCCCAGGGGCCGTGGCACGGGTGTCTCACCGTGGGGCACTGATGGCAGGGGGGCCAGTGGCACAGCAGCTGGCAAGCCCCTGGTTTAGGCAGAGTGTGGGGAGTGCTCAGGTGGGTCAGAGCCTAAACATGGCTTGGTGCTGCCAGAAGAGCCACCTTCCCAGGGCAGGACATGGGGCACCTGGAGTGCTACAGATCACGCAGCCCAGCTGGTTTGGGGTGTCACAAAGGCAGAGCCATGCTGCACGCTGCCAAGCCACGCCGTGCTGTGCCAGGCCATACCATGGGAGATGCCATGCCATAGCAGGCTGTGGCACACCGTGCTGTACCCAGCCATGCCGTGGCATTCCATAGCAGGCTGTGGCACACGGTGCTGTACCCAGCCATGCCATGCCAGGCCATAGCAGGCTGTGGCACACGGTGCTGTACCCAGCCATGCCATGCCATGCTGTAGCAGGCTGTGGCACACCATGCTGTACCCAGCCATGCCATGCCATGCTCTAGCAGGCTGTGGCACACCATGCTGTACCCAGCCATGCCATGCCATGCTGTAGCAGGCTGTGGCACA
>CM031864.1:31188769-31208387 GCA_018697195.1 Certhia americana | reverse complement strand
CTGTACCCAGCCATGCCATGCCATGCTGTAGCAGGCTGTGGCACACCGTGCTGTACCCAGCCATGCCATGCCAGGCCATAGCAGGCTGTGGCACACCATGCTGTACCCAGCCATGCCATGCCATGCCATAGCAGGCTGTGGCACACGGTGCTGTACCCAGCAGGGTGGCTGCAGAGAACCAGACGAGCCGCAGCCAGGCCGTGCTCCGGCAGCAGTATGAGGAGCGGCAGCGGGAGTCGGAGCATGTCTACGAGCTCCTGGAGAACAAGATCCAGCTCCTGCAGGAGGTGAGTCAAGGGATGGTGAGGGCCAGGGGGGAGCCAGTGGCTGCTGCCTGGGGCTAACCCTGCTGCCGTGCAGGAGGCCAGGCTGGCACGGAGTGAGGCCGAGCAGGCCACGGCGCTGGCCAGAGCTGAGGCGGAGAAATGCCGGGAGCTGACAGGGAAGCTGAAGGAAGCGGCGAGGACAAAGCAGGAGGACAGGAGCGACAATGGCTGTGCCTCCATGGCCCAGAGGTAGGTGTCCATGACAGGTCTCCTCTATGCTGCTGGCCTGTGTGCTGTACCAGTTCTTGGGGACTACCAAGGGGCTTGTGATGTGCATGACTGAGGGGTTGTGCATAACTGGTAGGGTGCAGGGGTCACCCCAATGGGGGAGAGCTGTGCTGTGGGGACAGGGGAGCAGTCCTGAGGCTGGTCTGCTTTGCCCCAAAGATTTACTTCTGTCAGCTGTCCCCAGGTTCCTCCCAGGGCCAGCCCAGTCCCTGAGCATCCCATGCCCTTTTGTTGCTTTCAGGAGGATCGAAGAGCTGACTCAAGAGCTGGCTGCCAGCAACCAGCTTGTGGAAATGCTGTCAGCAGAGAAACGTGACCTGCAGCAGTGCCTGGAGGTGTCTCCAGTCATGGAGGGGCAGGTAAGTGGGCAAGGGTGAGGAGACCCCAGGGAGGAGGATGTCCACTCAGGGCTTGGCTGGTTCTTGTTATCCCTGTCCCCTTCTGGGGGTGTGGGCAGGGCTGTGCCATGTTCAGCCTGGCAGGGTCAGGTGATTGTCAGGAGCTGGGAGGAGCAGGGGAGCTCAGAGGACACGATCTGAGCTGTCAGGGGACCGGCCACCAGCCTGTGCAGTCCTTCTGCGGGTGTTGGTGCTGCTTGCTCCCGTCTACCATTTAAATCCCCAGTCTTAAAATACTGCTGTCAGCCTGGCATGGTGCCAGGCAGGATTTCAGGGCTGTGAGAGATCAGAGTGGCATGTTCCTGGCAGCTGCACAGCTCTGGCCATGCCGTGTGTTGGTGGCACAGCGCTGTCCCCAGCAGCCATGGGCCACCAGTGGGTGAGCTGCCTGTGCAGTGGCCCTGCTGTTTGTCCCCCTGGGTGGCACAGGCTGCTGTGCGAGTGCTGGTGGCACTGTGCTGCAGGGACGTGCCCACCCACACTGCCAGCTGGGGCTGGGCACTAGGGCAGGCTGGCACCGGGACACGGCACTGGCATTGGGATGGGGATGTGGCGCTGGGGTGTGGATCCGGCACTGGGACAAGGACCCGGCACTGGGTCAGGTGCTGGCATTGGGACGGGGACGTGGCACTGGGACAGGAATTGCATTGGAGCCAAGCACTAGTGTGTATGTCTGTGTGTGTGTTTGTGTGTGTCTGGCACTGAGACTGGACCCCTGCGCTGTCGCGATCGATCGCTGTCGTTGCCTCTGTCGCGACCCCCGGCGCTTTTCCTATCCCCGGGCGTGGCGTTGGCCGCCATTGCGCATGCGTAGCGGCGGCGTGGCAACTACATATCCCGGCAGTCCCTACGGGCACTGCGCACGCGCGGGAGGCTGGGCTCGGCCGCCATCTTGAAATCTGAGCCAGAAGCCGGGCGCTGCCGTGGCAGGAGCAGCATCGGCTCGGGGCGGTGGGGCCGGGCCGGACCGGGCCGGGTCAGGGCTGCCCGCGGGGACGGGGCAGCCCCGGGGACGGGGGCTGTGAGGACAGAGCGGGCAGCATCGGGGGGTCTAGCTGTGAGGCGAGGGAGCAGCACCGGAGGGCGGGGGGGCAGCCTGGACAAGGGGGCAGCCCAGGTGTGCCTGTGAAGATGTGAAGGAGGCGGTGCAGGGTGGGATGTTTCTGTTGCATCAGGGAGTTCCGGCGTGCCGCCACCCTAAAAAGAGGGGATTGGTGCGGTGAGACGCGCCGGCGGGCTCAGGGGTTGAGGGAGATGTGCTGACCTCGGGAAGGTCCCCTGAGAGCCCGCGGGAGTAGGTTTGGGTGCCGGGAGGGAGCATGAAGGAAAACTGCCGGATTTGCGGCCGGGAGCTGTGCGGCAACCAGCGGCGATGGATCTTTCACACGGCGGCCAAGCTGAATCTCCAGGTGCTGCTCTCCCACGTCCTGGGCAGGGAGCTGTGCCGGGACGGCAGGTCCGAGTTCGCTTGCAGCAAGTGTGCCTTCATGCTGGACCGCATCTACAGGTTCGACACCGTCATCGCCCGCATCGAGGCCCTGTCCATCGAGCGCCTGCAGAAGCTGCTGCTGGAGAAGGACCGTCTCAAGTTCTGCATCGCAAGCATGTACCGCAGGAACAACGACGACTCCGGCACGGAGGACAGGGATGGGGAGGGCACTGTGGACCTTTCCAACCTGCCTGACGCGCGGTACGCTGCCCTCCTCCAGGAGGACTTCACTTACTCTGGGTTTGAGTATTGGATGGATCAAGAGGAGCACGGCCTGGAGCCGCACAGCTGCCACGGCTCCGAGGCAGCAGGGAGCCGGCCGCGGCGCTGCCGGGGCTGTGCTGCCCTGCGTGTGGCCGACGCCGACTATGAAGCCATCTGCAAAGTGCCCCGGAAGGTGGCCAGGAGCATCTCCTGCGGGCTCTCCAGCCGCTGGTCGGCCAGCATGGGCAACGAGGAGTCGTCTGTGTGCGATGTGGCCGAGTCCACCAGCTCCAGGGTGGCTGTGGATGGGGACAGCATGGAGGAAGGCACTCCTGCATCCTCTGTTGAGTCTCTGGACACCACCGTGGAGGCCAGCCCTCCGCAGCAGAAGGATGAAGATGCAGACAAAGGGGTGAAAGGGAACGGGAAAGGTGACGATTTCTCGGATGATCGCATGACCCCAAGCTCTTCGCTGAGCGGCAACAGGCTGGAGCTGGCCCTCAATTTGATCAAGACTTTGGACTACAAACCCCTTCAGAGCCCCCGAGGCAGCCGACTGCCTATTCCTGTGAAATCCAGCTTGCCCCCTCCCAAGCTCAGCCGTGACTTGGCGGATGGCAGTGCTTCTGCTGGCTTAGCATGTGCTAGCTCTGTCTTCCTGAACACTGACAGAAAATCGTTTTCCAGAGCTCCTTTGGGCCTTCCTCTGGAGATTTCTGACCTGCAGGAGCTGTGGGATGACCTCTGTGAGGATTATATGCCGCTGCGGGTACAGGTAGAGGTCACGGGTGCCGCCCTTCCATTGAGCATTGTCCTCCTGGGCCAGTGCCGAGCCCGCTGGGGATTCTTCTGTGCTGAGATAATGCAGACAGCCACGTGTGGCTGAACGGGGGCTAAGAATAGGCAACTCGGGCCTTTTTAGGTGTGCTGGCTGTCTCCTCAGTCATTCTCTTGTCTCCTGTTTGCTCCCGGTGTTCTGGGAAATGAACCTTCCCCCCCTCCATCAGCCCTCCCTGGCAGTGCAGCCTGCTGGGTGGGCCTAAGCTCTTTGTCATTTTTCTGCTGACAAAACACCAGTTTCACTTCATGTTTAAGTTTAAAGTCGGTGTGGCTTCTGTCCACAACCAAAGGGAGTATTTTAAGCTTCTGGGCATGTGTTTTCTTTGTGCCTGAGTAATGGTTGGAGTGTGAGGAACGCCTGCCTCTGCAGGTCAGGCCTTAGACCTGCCGAACGGGCAGAGCCACCCTGGCATCTGCGGCGTGTGCCCTGAGGAAAAGGTGTTTTCCTTGCAGGTGGAGTTGTGCCAGAGGATGACTTTAGGGTTGGTATTCAAGATAATTGGTTTATTTTCTGATCCTTTGAAAAGATCTATCAATTAGTGGCAGGTGTTGCTGAGAGGTGATGAAAGCCCCTGCTTCGGGGTGCTGTTATCTGTCTTGATAGCGGTCCTGGCTCCAGGTTGCCTCTCTTTGAAATGTTCTTTAGTATGCAGTCAAAAAGCTGAACTTGTAACTTCTTTACCACTTTCCGTAATGAAAAGAAGGCCTCAGTCAGCTTCAATTCAGGAATATCCGTGTCAGCCTAATTGCATTCCCATTAGCAGCCTTAGTGCTGCCTAGTTCTGTAGGTAGCCTGGGGGATTAGGAAAATGCTCGTTTATTTCTATGGCAACTGTGGCAGTGCTGAATTGCTCGTCCTCTTTAGCCTGCTCTTGCTGCCCCATCTGCTCGGGCGGGCGTTTCCCGGAGCTGGGTGCTTTTTTCCATGAAAGCCTGCTCGAGAAACGATGCTGGGGAGGAACGGAGGAGAGCTAGTTTTCATCTGGAGCACAAAGGCAGCCGGCAGCTGAGGATGTCAACCAGGGCATCGTGTCGTTTGCTGATGATTTTCACTGCTAGGCGGATGTTTTTGCAGGATAAAAATGGGCTTTCTCTGAGCATCGTGGCGTGTTTGCAGGTCGGCTTTGTGTCACACGTGGCCATCCTCATCTAGGAACTGCGTTTTGAGCAGTTTATCCAGCCTCTGTCGTAATTCCTGCCAGGAATTTATCCAGCGGGATTTTTTAGTGCCGGTTCCTTGCCGTGACAGCAGCCGCTCTTCCTTCGGTGCAGGGTCTGGCTGAAGGGGGAAGGGCTTAATCCTTCGGATGGCTTTAAGAGCAAAAATGGGAAGGCAGATGCAGCTAGCAGGTGGAATAGTTCTTGCACAAATGATTTTTCTTTTAGTTTCTGAAAGCAACGCCCTTCCTGTAAGGTGCTGCTGCTGTCCTGCGATTCCTGTGCAGGGAATGTGAAGGGAATATCGAGAATATATAGGACCACGGTTCTCTTACTGCTTTTGCAGATCTGTCAATTTATGGTGTCATTCTGGTGACCTTGTAGGTACCTTCTTCCCAGGGGTTTCCTTGAACCAACAATTCCTCCCCTTCCCCAGCACAGCCCCAAGGAAGTGGTACCAAAAGGAGCCTTTGTGTCCCGCAGCGATGCCCTCCTGCCAGGCTCTTCCCCACTGTGCTGGGCAATCTCAGCTTGGCAGGCTCAGAGAGTGCTGTGATTGTTTTTCAAAGAAGTGTTCTGGTGGGATCAGTGTGTGCTGGCAGTGCTGGGGCTGTGCTGAGGAGAGCTTAGCAGTAAAATGCTGATTTTGGAGAAGTGGACATGGCTGCAAGGAGGCAGCTTGGGCTTTGGAACTTTGGACTCTGGAGCTGGCTCTGCCTGTCCCCTCCCTGCTCTTAGCTCTTGCCATGTTTTCTGCCTTTTTTTTTTTTTTTTTTTTTTAATTAATGTAAGATTTGAGGAAATGTGTTTTCATTTCCCCCCCCTCTCTGTTCTAATCAACTTTATTTCAAACTAGCTGCTGTGACAGGTTGCAGCAGCTCTTCCTGTCTCATCCAAAGCCTTCTGGCAAAGAAAATTTGCAATCACCATGACTGTAATTTTTCACTGAAATCCTAATGAAACATCAGGGTAAAGATAGCCTTTCTGTGTCTGCTGAGGACGAGGATTCAGCCTGACAGGGCTAAGTGGAACTGACTCTTCTGGCTGTGCTGCACTGCCTGGAGCTGATGCTCGTGTGTGTGCTCCAAAAAAGCCCTGTCACATTTTCACAACCTTTGTGCTGCAGCCCTGCAGCCTTTTCCAGGGCTCCCACCTAGAGCAGGCACCAGTGCAGCCAGTCTTGTGTCACTGATAATATTCAGGAATACTGAAGGAGCCCTGTGAGGGCTAAAGAGGGTGGCTGGGGTGGAGTGCTGCTCTAAGGAGTTAACTCACTGGGCGGGAGACAGCAAAATTGTAAGGAGGGATGACAAGGGATTAGTGTTGTGCTCAACCAGCCGGCTCTGGCAGGCCACGTGTCACAAAGTAGGCTGTTTACGTTCCCAGTAAATGGGTATGTGTCCTGAAAAAAAAAAAATCTCAGCTGTGGCGCTGTATTTGTTCCTGTTTGAGGGGCTGCAAGGAATTGTACATGCTGTGGGTGCTGGAGCAGGGGAAGTGGTGAAGAAGAGCCTGGAAAATCACAAGTGGAGGGGTTTAGGGCAGGGGTTTAGGACTGCTAGGTTGTGGCAGGAGGGAAGCTGATTCAAAGTTGTGTAGGCTTGATAAATACACAGGAGCTCAGCAGAAAATGGAAACCTCTTCAGAGTGGGTTTTGAAGCTTTTTTGAAATGCTAGCAGGGCACAAGGGAAGGAGAGCAGGTTCCAGGGGTATGGCTTGGGTGTGGGGAGAAGATCCTTCATTAGCCCCCGGGTATTGGTTAGAGCTAAACGAGCTGCTGGGCTCGGGTGCAGCAGTGAGGAGAGACAGGGAGCCCAGTCAGACAGAGCCTTGGGGCACCAGGACAGTGGTGGCAGGTGAGGCACAGAGCTGCCAGGTGCCAGCCTGCCACCCAGGTGAAGGGAGACACGGGCAGAATGGTGGATCAGAACCAGATAGAAAAGCACAGGGGGCGTGTTTAAACCCATGCTGCAGGGTCTGTGACAGCTGAAGAGAAGAAGCCAGTGCCAGAGTTGAGCCACTCTCTCATTTTTGGTTGTTTCTCTCCTTTCAGGATTTGCAGGGTGAACGTCAGCAGGCAGCTCCGGGCAGCGCTGCAGCAGGGGAGCACGTGTCCGATATGCGTGCAGCAGAGCTGCAGGGCAAAATCCAGCACTTTGAAGCTGCCAACAAGGTATTTCTTCATGAAGAGCACATACAGTGCTATGAGTCTGGTGTGGTTAGTGTCAGAGGATGCCTCCTGGCCTGGCTGGAGGCAGGTACCTGGGACTCTCAGGGTGTGATTCTCAGTGCTGTTGTCTTCCAGCTGCATACATTTTCCATATTTAATTTTGCAAATCATTATTTTCAAAGAACTTTCCACTTGCCTGCTGAGCTTTCCAGGTGAAGGGGAGATGCGCAGGGCTGTTTCCCTGTCTCTTGGATTTGCATGGGCTGAGCCTGATGTAGGAGAGAGGGAGTCCTGGTCTCATTTCTGGGGCTTTATTTCAAGCAGCAAGGGAAATCAATGTAGAGGGGGCCCTGGTTTCATTTCTGTTTAAATACTTGGGAAAGAAACATGTATCTGTGCTCTCTTGAGGCAGATCAATACTAACAGGTGTTCAGAGGGGTCTATGTTCTTAATTATGCTCTTGAACTCTAAGGTAAATTATATCCTATGGAAAAACAGGTTAAATGTGAAAAAGAAATTGTGATGGAATACTTATTTAAATCTGGGGATGGCCATAAGGTGCTGCAGCTGCCTAGACTGCAGAGCTTGATAGAAATAAGAGACCCAAGGCCCAGTAAATACAGTTAGAAGTGTTTAAACAGGCTGGGGGGGAGTGTCTCAGAGAAGAGATAACAGGACAGGTGTGTAAACTAATGAACAACAGGAGGAAATGATGTGGCAGCACCAGCTCCTTCAGAAGCTGAGTCCTGAGTAATCTCACAGGAAGAGGTGTATCACCCAACCTGGAGAATGCCAACAGGCAGCATGTTTAAAAATGCTAATAAGCACTTGTTTAACTGCAGGACGTGTGCTGTGTCATGAGCTTTGTGGTGAAAGCAGCAAACTGTCCTGAGACTGTTTGGGTGGGTGGTGTTCTCTTTAGGGTGAGAGTGTCAAAGGCAAAAGTTTCTCAGGCTGTACACCAGCCATGGAGATTGGTGAGAGGTTCCCCTTTGCTTTGCAGCCATGCTGTTGGCACACTGGCAGTGTCCAGGCTCTTTTGTGCTGAAGCCAGGACTTAATGCTAAATAAGCCACTGATATGATCAGTGAATGTGTAGCTTCTTCATGCTGATATTTTTCTGTCAGATTTTTTGGGAGGATTTTAGGCTGAAACAAATGATGGAAATGAGGAGGGAGGGCTGCTGGGCAGCCTGAGGGAGGCTCTCCTGGAGTATGTGGGAGGCAGTATGATCTGTGAACCCAACCTCTGCACTGCAGTAAGTCCTGTGAAGGGCCTTTGTGTCTCCACCCAGCTCCAACGGTGTTTACAGACTCTAGAGGGAGCCCCGCTGATCTCGGTGTGGTCAACACCAGGGCCGTATGGAGTAAGGAGTGGAGGGAATCTTCAGGGTGTTTACATAGAGCATTAAGCAGGATTAAATAAACCCATCCTATTTCTGTCTTCAGTTGTTACAGGAGAAGCTGAATGAATTGAATTTCGAATTAAAATCTGTTCAAGAAACATCACAAAGGCAAGATCGTACAATCCAGAGTCTGAACGAGGTCCTGAAGAGCAAAGAGAGTAAGGTAAGAGTTTAGGGTGGGCAGGGTGGTGCTCCCCAAAACAGGGAACTGTGGGCAGTGTCTGAAAAGGAATGCTTGAACCACTGCTTGGCCTCCAGCATCTCAGTAAATTATTTCTTGCAAAGCCTCTTTCACGTGGTGCTGAGGTGTCATAATCCAGGCAGGAGGCTTGGGATGGGAGAGTTTGTGCTTGGTTTGCCACTGACTGGGCTTCCTGTGCTTGTGCTCAGACAGAGGAGCTGTACCACATCATCGAAGGGCAGAATGAGACCATGGCCAAGCTGCGGGACATGTTACACAGAAACCATCTGGGGCAGCTGCAGGTATGTCCTGGAGAGCCTCACATACACCAGGTTTCATTCTGCAGGGATCCTGGGGTTTAAATCCCTCACCTGAAGAGAAACTCTGAGTTTTTCTGAGCCCTGCTTTTTTGGCAGGTGTCAGACAGCCCGCTGTCACCCCAGGAGCAGCAAATGTCACCGCTCGATCTTCAGAACACACTTTTCTGCACCAAACTGGAGGTGCAGAAACTGAAGAGAGCTCAGTGCCAGAAAGAGCATCAGCTGGCTGAAGCCAAGAGAGCAGCCCAGCTCCTGGAGACCACGGTCCGTGAGGAAGAGCAGCAGAAAGAGGCAACCTGGAAACACAATCGGGTATGACAGGCACTTAGCCTGGGGGTTTCTGGGTTTACACGACTAAGAAGCATCATTTCTGCTGACAGCAGACTGGGTACGTGTGGCAAACCCCAGATTCTTCTTCTCAGGGTCAGGATTAAAAGTGAGAGAGACAGAATTTGTGTTCAGACTTGGAAGTTTATTCTTTCTTATCTCAGTTACAGCCTCACTGACTGTGAGTGTTTTTGCATGCTAAGCTAACAAGGCAAAACCAGAGCACTGAGTAAAGTCTTTAAGTTTTTTTTAAGCTTAAACTATTCAATTATGAGATGCCAATTAATTTATTTTAACTTCTAACTTAATAACTAATCACTCATGTTTTGCACTGCAGATTTTTTCAACTAATTACACAAAATCACTTAAACTTGTGAAGAAGAAGAAGAAAGACCATGCCTTAAACTCTCTATCTTGTTGTATCTATATTATTTTAACCCACCTTTAAATTATTTTAAATTCTACCTTTTTCACCCTGTGATATAACACACTTCTATTCAACTCCACACTCACAATCTCAGTGCTATCACTCATTTTTGGAAGCCTTTCCCAAGGCCTCAGGTCAAATGCAGTGTATCTTTGGGGATCATTCCCTGTTAGCACAGAAAGTCTGAAATCCTCTGTGCCCAGGGTTCCAACAGGCATGCTTGCCAGGGAAAATTCTGCAGCCTCCTGAGTGTCATAGCTGAGGATTAAGTATCAGCAAAGACCCTTGATAGTGGGTATGTTGTCACTTGTACATTGGCTGGTGCCAATGTCCCGTCTCTTTTTGTGATGTTCCTGTCCCCTGCTGCACAGCTTAGCTGTGATCGACTAAAACTCTGCCTGTGGCCAGAGCAAGGGGTGTAGGTGGGTGGACACACTGGGCAATGAAATAAATTCAAACACCACAGCTGTGTGTTTGGAGATGTGAAAGTTGTAGCATTGCAGAGCATTTTTATCTGTTCCCACAGCCCTTCCTCAGCCTGGCCTACTGTTTATGGTCGTGTTGAGGTCTGAATTCCAAGGTATGTTCTTTTTCCTTGCAGGAGCTGCGTGCTGTGGTACAGCAGCTGCAGGCAGAGCTGCAGGACAAGGCTCAGCAGCTCCAGACTTTGGAGTGGGAGAAAAGCTGTGAGCTGCAGGCCCAGGAGCAGAGAGTTCAGCGTTTGACTCAGCAGCTGGCTCGCAAGGAACAGCTTCTGCAGGTGAGATGCAGAAAGATCTGGGTTGAGTGAGCATAATTCAATGGAGTCCCTGATCTTCCTTTGGTACTTGGCCATGCAAAAGTCTGTCTGTAGCTTTCATGCATGCCCTTTGAAGAAAGGAAGGAAGGAGAGGGTTCTGGGCCCCCAAGGTGAGGAGTAAGGCACAGGTATCCACGTACCTCAGCCCACAGCAATGCCTGGTGAACCCTGGCAGGTGCTAGTCAGCCAGCCCCAGGTGCAGGGACTGCCACCCTTTAATGTGAAGCATCGGGTGGAGGTACTTATCCCTGATCCTCCTGTGCTGCTCTTGGGGGTGGAGGAGGTTTCTGAGGTACTGTCAGTTGCAGTAAGGGGTTGTGTGTGTGATCTCTAGGAGTCCAGGGAGCTTCTGCAATGCCAGCAAAGCTTGGAGAAGAGCCCTGCAGCCATGAATGCCATGTTGGAGAAACTGCAGCAGCGTGTCAGTGACAGAGATGCTGCTCTGGAGGTGAGTACATATTGTAGGCAATGTTTTCAGTTGTCCCTAAGGCTCAGCCTTTGGGTCAGCCCCGGGCACGTCCTTCATGGCCCCCTGGCAGGGGAAGTCCAACATCCCGGTGGTGTTGGCCGCAGAGCCCCAGCAGCCTGTTCTGAATGGTGCCCTTTATCACACAGAGAGCAGTAGATGAGAAGTTCTGTGCCCTGGAGAAGAAGGAGCAGGAGCTGCAGCAGCTCCGTCTGTCTGTGCGGGAGCGCGGTGCTGACCTGGAGAGGCTGCGCAGTGTCCTCTCCAGCAACGAGGCCACCATCCACGTGAGTGCTGCTCTTGGGTTTTTAACAAAAATTTTTTGATTGCTTTTTTTCACGGTGCACCAAGAAACCCAAGACTGTAAAAGTACTTTTCCCCAGCCAGAGATTCAAGAAATGGTTGTGAGCTGTCTCTTCTGTTTTTTCATAGGTTGTTTATTGTTTCTTATCTATACACTCTTTTCCTGAGTAGCAGACTTCTGCTCTGCAGGTCGGTTTCAGGCACACTCCCCACCTTCAGGGCGGTGTGTACTTTTGATACTAGAACCCACATAAACAGTACTTAAAATAATTTTCCAATAACTATTATTCATGTTAGAAAGTCAGTCTCTAAGCCAATTAGAATGTGCCACCATCACTGCAGAAGATGGAGCAGATGAAGAAGGTAGAAGCCTAAAAACCATGTGGTTCCTCCATCTTGTCTTCCTCGCTTACATTCTAAAAACCTCATAAATCTAAAATTCTCACCCTGTGATAAACTACACACTATGCTACTATCTAATCCACATTCTTGAAAGCTCTGCTTCATCCCAAAAAAAAAGCCTAAAAAGCCCTTTCCTTGTACAAAGGTTAAAAACAATGTTTGTCAAAGGTTTTTAAATCCCTTAAACATACAAAGAAATATTTCTCAGACTTCTGTGATTCCAACATGCTGGGAGCTGGGCCAGCACAGCCCAGCGTGGCTGTGGGGATGTGGTAGTAGAAAGACCTTCCTGGGAGTGCTCTGGGGACAGGGTCTGCAAGGGTAGGGCTTCCTCTGGCCTGGTGTGTGGGGCCTCACTAATTCCTGGGCTGGGCATAGAGGACACCTGGAACAGATGGGTCAATCTGTGTGACTCTGCCAGCAGTATAGGTTTGCTTAATTCAGGATTTAGTTTCTGTCCCTGCTTGAGCGGCTTCTGTTGTGGTCCTCAGAGCCTGGAGAGCCTCCTGAAAGCCAAGACCCTGGAACTGGAGCAGGTCTCAGCAACCTGCCAAAACCTCCGCTGGCTCAAAGAGGAGATTGAGGCCAAATCTAGCAGCAGGCAGAAGGAGCAGGAGGGGATCATCCAACAGCTGCAGACCTGCCTGCACGACAGGAACAAGGAAGTGGAGGTAAGGCCCTAGCTTGGCTTCCTGAGCCTTCAGCCAGTTTGTCCACAGAGAGAGTGGTCCAAAAGCAGAGGCTGCTGCCTGCTCACCTGAAGCTGTGCTCAGCATTTGGAGGCTGGCTGCTTTGGCACTTGAACATACCTGTGCCTGCTGACACTGCTCTCTCAGCTACACCCAGGCTGGAGAGTCCTTGAACAACTTCCAGTCTCTCTCCTGTCCTTCCCCTTGCTCAGGAACTTACAGCAACTCTGCTGTGCAAGCTGGGCCCCGGGCAGAGTGAGGTGACAGAGGAGCTGTGCCTGCGTCTCCAGCACAAGGAGAAGATGCTGCAGGATCTCCTCAACGACCGGAACCATCAGACCATGGAGCATGATGCTGAAATTCGGGAGCTGCTGCAGGCTCTGAGCACCAAGGAGCAGCAGAGCAGAGTGAGTTTTGTGCAGTGCCACAGTGGGAGGCTGAGCTGGGTGGCCTTGAGTTTTGTTAAGCAAAGAGAAACCCCTGAGCAGGCTGAGAGAGACGGAGGGGTTTGTTCTGTACGTGAGAGGCTGGTGAGCAGAGATGGGAGGGCTGCACTGGAGTGGGTGTGAGTGGCCAAGAACAGTAGCTGCCAGGCTAGTTTGCAGAGCACTTGGTGTCTCCAGCGACAGGTAAATATTGAGATGGTTTGGCCTAGTCTCTAAGGAAGAAGAGGGACCAGAATCCTACTCCTGGCCATGGCCTTTTCCCTGATTTTCCCCCTCTCTCAGGTGGCTGCAGAGAAGATGGCGCAGGCTTTGGCTGAAAGGAGCTGTGAGCTACAACTGCTGCGCCAGCACGTGTTGGGGAAGGACCCTCTTGGGACCCAGTCAGCTGGTGCCAGGCCAGTGAAGCAGGACAAACAACCCATACAAGTGAGAATCATGCTCTGTGCTTCTCTGTGGCCATGGGACTTCAGAAAGAACTGGTTGCCCCAGAAGGAAATAGGAGAGAGAGAAACACCCCAGAGAACGATAGAAATGAAAGTGGGATTACCAAAAAGACTTCCTATAGGAGGAGAAGAAACTGAGGAGCGGGAATGTTGCCTGAATGTTCTGATCTTGATTCACCAGCTTTTGTCACTCAGTGTCTCTTTTTGTTTTGATGAAGCAGTAATTGAATCCCTGGGGCATGTGAGAGTATGAAAGCTATCCACCCTTTGACCTTCCAGCGTTGACCCACTCCTTCCTTGGGCTGGGCTGCCTTGCTGTATTGTAATCCCCTCCCTGACATTGTCACATTCTGGGGGGGACAAGAGAGCTAAATTTAGGTCTCGCTAATTCTTGGCAGAGCCTGCTGGCTGTTTGCTGTCTCTTCCACAATTGGAGTTGGTATTTTTAAAGCAGCTTTGCTAAAACCCCCTTTGAGGTTTTAGCAGCTCCAAGGCTGCATATGCCATGGCTCCTACTTGAGCAGCTGTTAATGGTTTATTGGTGAGCTGACGTGTTGAATGTTTTTAAACAGCTGTAAACAGGTTTCTATTCCCAGCTCTAGAGACTTCCAGGGATGTGTTTTCCTTCCTGCATGGTCTCTTTGGGCCACTTCTGAGATCAAGATGAGTCTCAGTTGAAAGGTGGTCTTGCTGCAATTGAGTGGAGCCTGTTTTATCTTTACTGTGAAGACACTTGCTGCCAGCAGCTTCCCAGTGCCAAACAAAACAAGGCCAGTGCCCTCTTCCCCACACATACAACTTCTAGGTGCAATTCACTTGTTCCTGCTGCCTGGCTTTATCTCCTTCATTGCTTTTTCACATTTTAGAGGTGTCAACAGAACAGCCAGCAGCTTTGCTGCAGTCCTGGAATTCTGGGGAAGCTATGTATTCCCCATGAAAATGCAAACCTGCAAACTTTTATGTTTTCAGGAGATACTGCAAAGAGCTTATGGAGCTACAGTCATTGCTGGATCCTCACAGGAGGACAGCAGCTTTAGGACAGAGGGAGGTGAGTATGGGACAGCTTCTTTTGAGGACTCCAAATATGACTTTAGGCTTTCTGCTGTAGGGGGAAAAACATGATTACATGAAACGGTGGAAGAGTAGAGAGCTTTGAACAAGAGAATTTTGAATTAAAGCTTCTGGGTGATGTCTGAGGATGTGAGTAAGGGAAAGAGAAAGGCTGCTGTTGGGTTTGAGGTGAGGTGTTTCTACTCAAGAGCTGATGCTGTCCACTGGAGGGTTTTTTGACTTTGTTTCATGCTGAGCTGAGAGGAAGGGTAACTGTTTTGGGTTTTGCCTTGGGACCAGGACACTTGAACTTTGCCAGGGGTAGGACAGCAGGACTGTGATGTTGCTGCTGTTGACAGATCAATCAGGGAAGAAGATCATTTACTATGAACCAGTGATAGGGAGCACAAGCATCAGGGCCCTGTCTTGCCAGAGAGGGATTGCAGGTGATCCTGGGGTCTGAACTGGCAGGTGGTGCTCCTGCAGTAACCAAGTTGTCTTTACAGTTACAATGTCAGCAGCAGAACTGGAGAAGGATCTTGTCAGTGCCAAAGAGGAGCTGGAGCTAATGGCAAGGAAGGAAAGGGAAAGCAGGGTGAGTTTGTGATGGAGCCTGTGCTGATCTCCTTTGCTTTTGGGGGACCTTAGGGCTGCCCCTCGCTGGAGCTTTGGGACCCTGCTCTTGTGGGCGTACCCCCAGTGAGAGAAATGGGGCAGGGTCCTGCAGGGGGGGGGTGGCTTTCAGAAGTCTCTGATGGGTTTCTCTTCCCTCTGCAGCGGGAGCTCTCTGCTCTCCAGTCTGTCGTGGCCACACAGGAGGAGGAGCTGCAGGTGCAGGCCTCGGATATTGAGTCCTTGACCAGAACCATCCAGTTGAAAGAGGACCTCATCAAGGTGAGATGCTGTGCTAGGCTGGGTGAGTTCTACCTGGGAAGGCTGCAGAGGAGTCTCTCCATCCCCCACAGCCTCAGAGCAGTGTGGCTGGCTGGCTGTGGGTGCTATTGCTGCTGGTTTGCCTACAGCTCTCTGGGTTCCTTTGGCCAGAAGGCAAAGGCACTGAACCCCAAGACTGTTCTTAGTGGGTTTTGCTCTTTCTGTACCAAACACCCTCCTTCAAGTCCTTTAGGCAGAATGCACCCTTCTTGTGTCCCTTCTTGGTGCTTACTGAACACTATGGTCTGTGCCTAATCCACTCCCAGTGCTTTGGCATTTTTTTCTCAGAAGACCTGGATCTTTCCAAACACTGGAAACTTCTGGCAGTTGCATTCCGAGGAGGTTTGCGAAGGTTCAGCTGTCTTTGTTACTGATCCCTTCCTCACTGAGCTCTCCTGCTGTTTGTTGGGTTTCAGGATCTGCAGATGCAGCTGGTGGACCCTGAAGAAATTCCAGCCATGGAAAGGCTGACACAAGAAGTGCTGGTGCTTCGGGAGAAAGTGGCCCTAGCAGAGTCCCAAGGACAGGAGGCTACTGGAAACAGAAGGCAGCAGGTAGTGTGCCAGTGGGGCAGGCTTGGATGTGTTTGTATTTCTGCTGGTGCTCAGTTAGGAGGCTTTGTTTTCAGCCTATGTGTACACCAGGATGTGCTTGTTCTTGGAAGCTGGCTGCTGTGTGTGGTTGTGGGAATACAGAGGAGAAGATTTAGATTCTCTTTAGTACTGGTCCAGAGGACTCCCAAGAGTCTTTTGGGAGTCTCCAGGGACCAGCTTGGATACAAGCAACAGAGGAAAGGGGACCCCCAGCTTGTCAGGGACAGCTGGATACCTCCTTTGATTTCTGTCTCTGTTTAAGAGCTGCACCTTGTCTCTTCTCTCCAAGCAGTTGTTACTGATGCTGGAAGGGCTGGTGGCTGAGAGGAATCGGTTAAATGAGGCTCTCCAGGCAGAGAGGCAGCTCTATGGCAGCCTGGTGAAGTTTCATACACACCCAGACAGGTAAGTGAGGCTGCCTGGGCTCTGTGCTGCCCTGCTCTCCTGCCAGGGCAGGTGTGGCTGGGATCAGTCCCTGCAGCAGGGATCATTCTGCAAATCTTAGTTTTCAGTGGGGGAACAGGGAGTCCAGGCAAAGGATCAGCTAAATGCTCCTTTGAGAGTCCCAAGTTTTAGGCTGCCTTTTTCCCTCAAAGAGGCTGCAGTGATCAGCTTTAATGGCTCCCTAAACTCCCCCCATTTGCCATGGGATTTCCATCTCTGTTGCTTGGCTTATCTCTTCCCAACTCAGCTTCCCACCCACACTTGGCCACCTTTCAGAGACTGCTGTCAAATTCTCAGCCAACTGTTGGGTTGATAAGGATCCCTCTAGGTGTTTATCCAGGCAGTTGCCTGTCCCCTGATTTAATCCCCTGCCCTTCACAGGGCTGCAGCCTCTGGGATATTTGAGCTACCTGCTAGCAAAGGGAGCACATGAGTGGAGTTCTTGGGAAAGTACTGCAGAACAGCTGCGACTCCGAGGCCCCTGCCCCAGGCTGGGGCCTTTTTTGGGGGTGGCTGTGCTCTGGGGGGGTTGGAGGTGAGGCAGGAGGTGGCTGAGCTGCCCGGGGCGCCCCCGGGGCTGTGCCTGGCTCGGTGTCCCCGAGGGAGGGCCCGGTGCGGGGTGTGCTGGCTGCAGCCCGTCTAACCCTTCCCTCTGTGCCGCGTCAGCACCGCGCGGGACCACGCCCTGCAGGTGGAGCTGGAAGGGGTCCACGAGCTCCGGGGACAGCTGGAAGAAGCTCTTGGAAGAAGCTTGGAGTGTTTGAGCAGGCTGGAGACACAGGGCGCCATAGGAGGTGGGGAACAGGAGCGTGTGAGAGTCCTACCCCAGCATGCCTTCTGAGCACTGGCGCTCGCCCGCCTGCTACGGAAACGGTTCACTAACCTGTCTCACTGACTCTGAGCTTTGGTACTTAGTGATGGTACGATAGAACTGCTGCAGGGCTTTTCTTTTGGGGTTTTTTTTTGTTTGTTTTGTTTTGTTTTGTTTTTGAGCTGCTTTGGAAACGGCGATCAGTGCAATCCACCTGTGTCTCGTGTATGTTCCTGTCTGACCCACCCTGGTGGTCACTGATGTATTTGCACATTCAAATCATTCCATTTTAGTTATTCCCCTCTCTCCCTTCTCTTCCCATCACCATGGGCCAAATAAAGATTCCCTATCTCTGAAGGAAACACCAGATGTTTTCTATCATCTCCCAAGTGCATGAGTGTGAGTTTTTGTATTCCCTCACCATTTTTCTTACCCAGTGACATCCACCCCTTGGGTTGATGGTGGCTGGCCCAAAGGGAGACAGCATATATGGAAAAGCATTCCAGAGACGGAGAATTCAAGACCTGGGGACACTTGCCTGGGCCTTTTACACAAGAGTTGAGTGTAGAACCAGCAGTTCAGTTTATGCTTAAACCAAACCCTACTCCAGTGTTACTGATTTTACTGACTGGCTTTTTTTTCCCTAACTGTGAGTTGTTTCAATCTAACTTGCGAGTGCCTTCATGGGAGAGCTCCCTCCTCTTTTTGACAGGTGGTTTGGGGGGGGATTGAGACCTGTCCCTGCCCCCAGGGGTCTGGGCTGGGTCTGCTCCCTCACTTGGATGTGCACATATCCCTTACATGCTCCACGTGCCCCTTGGGCCATGGACAGGAGCCTATTTCTGAGGTGCTGGGGTCTATCCCCCCTCAGCACCACTGCATACCTTTTCCAGGCACTCTTCCACCTCCTCTGGGAATGTGGGAGCTCGCGTGAGAGCTACAAAACAGTAGCAACAACCTTCCAATGACCAGGGCTTCCCGTGCACAGTGGGCTGTGGATCTGCTGTATTGTACTCGCTGGCTTCTCAACATGCCAGGAGCAAATTTTGCACCTCTGAGCAGCTGTCTGTGCTTGCTGGGGAGGCTGAACTAGGGGCAGGTGGAGCAGAGGAGCTCTGTGCTGCTGGGCTGCACACCAGCACCTGTGCCTGCTCTGCTGCATGGCTCCTTGCAACTGCTTCAGCTGGCACCGCCTGTCCCTGCCTTGTGCTGCCCTGAGGGCTTCTCCTCCCTGTGCCACACGGGGATGTTAGGCAGCAGAGCTGCCCCTTGGCACAAAGCAGGCTGGCACTGCCCCTCTGGGCCAGCACTCAGCTGCACCATGGCTGCAGCAGTTCCCCTGTGGCTGGAAGGGACACAGCTGGGAGCTGCTGGGCAGCCCTGGGTTTTGTGAGCTTTTCCTTTCTTGTCTTTGATCTCATTCCTTTCACTTTGTGTAGCACCATCTTCTCTTCATCCTTTTCCTTCTCCCTTTGTAGAAGCCTTTGTCTCCCTGTTCTTATCTTTCCATTTTCCCTCTGCCATCCTGGCACTGATGCCCAGCTGGTCCTTTGGGTACCAAGGAGCCCAGGACCCAGCCCAGACTCATTGTTGTGGCCTGAGAGGAATCCAGACTGCTGCTCAGGCATCTCCCTTCTCCACCTGTATCTGTTTTGCTGTAGATCTGTCCCTCCCTCTGTTAGCATCACTGCAGTGAAATATTATCCTAGGCTCAGGTGCTCTAGCTTTTCTGGCCTGTTCTTTAAAGCATCCTCTTATCCCTGATAATCCTGGCTGAGCATTCCCTGCCTGAGATCACCCTCTGTCAATGGTGGGTGCTTGTGCAGTGCTTGGTGCTGTCTCGTAGCTCTGTTGGTCATTCCTTCCTCTGAACTTCCCCACGGACCTTGTTTCCTGTCCCTTGTTCCCAGCAGTGTGAAGGTTCCTGTGCAGCCAGTGTACCTGAGTGTCCCGTGCTTGTGGGCCCTGTACAGTTTTAGTTCTCTGTGCCTTCAGGCTGGGCTGAAAGCCTCAGGAGTCTGTGGAGAAGTAGAGCTGTGGCTGCATCTCCTGTCTGCTGTGCTGGTGGCACACGCACAGCTGAGCAGTGTTGTGTGCTCCAGCTGGGATGGGGGGTTCCAGCACGTGGGGACCACCAGCCTGGGCACAGCTGCCCTGCATGCACACATCTCTGTTCCTCAGCACCAGTTCCTGTTCTGCCCCTTGTTTTTAATTGGTTTTGGGCTCCTTTTCCCTTGAGAATTCTGCTCCCTTTTCCTCCTCAGCCCTGGAGCGCTGGGAGCCGTGTGGAGCTGTGAGAAGTGGGATGCTGTGCTCTGGCACAGGAGCTGGTTCTCCCACGTTCCCAGAGGAGCTGTGGGTCAGCCTGCTGTGGTTCCTCAGCCATGGTGACCCACCTCGAGAGCCTTGTGGCCCTCAGCCCCCCAGCAAACTCTGCGGCCCACGGTCTGCATCCCCTCACCCTTCAGGGCCCCCCAGGCATTGCTGCCGCCCTGGCCGCTTCAGCAACCAGCAGGTTTTGTCCCTGGGGACTCAGGGCTGTGCTTTGGCTGTGCCGAGTGCCACCTACAGGAGCTGCTTTTTCCCTGCGCTGCTGCTGTCACAGAGCTGTCGATGAGCGTTTTGCTCCCAGAACAGCATCTCTCCGTGATGGCTGTCCCTGCTCCCTGGGGCATTGATGGCTGTCCCTGCTCCCTGGGGCAGTGGTGGCCGTCCCTGCTCCCTGGGGCAGTGGTGGCCGTCCCTGCTGCTCCCTGGGGCAGTGG